>CM056380.1:101756849-101827403 GCA_029718625.1 Synaphobranchus kaupii
CAGCTGGTATTGAAGCTGACTAACCCATTAACTCCACTAACACGAAGCACAGACCAGCTTCATACTAGCACTGCTTACCAGCAAATCAGAGTAAACCAAATTATGAAACAAACCAAAATCTCTTATCTGGAATATTGGGATGGTGTAACCAAAACACAAAACAAACTTGATTGCTATCGGACCCTAAAAAGAGACTATACATTAGCTGAGTATCTCTTCTCTGTCAGAGATACAAACCAGAGACGGATCCTGACCAAGTACAGGCTCAGTGACCACACCTTAGCAATTGAGAAAGGCAGACACCGGAATACATGGTTACCAAAAGAAGGAACGTATATGTGGTCACTGTAAGACAGGAGAGGTGGAAACAGAGATGCACTTTCTCCTACATTGTGAAAAATATACAGAAATTCGAAAACATTACTTCAACAAATTATCTTTAACTATAAAAGACTTTGATTCCCTAACAAAAGAAAATAGACTGCAAATCCTACTAGGAGAAGGGCCAACGGCTCCAATAGTGGCAAAGTACATCTTTGCCTGCCATGAACTGAGGGACACTGGCTGACAACCAAAAACATATTCATTTTATTAATTGATTTATTGATTTATTGATTTATTTATTGATTTATTTATTGATTTATTATTTTTTTCGGCATTATTCTGATTTATTTACATCCATGTTTAGTGTATTTCTTCATTTCTGTATGTACGCTTTGGCAATATTTACAGGTGTATTTCATGCCAATAAAGCATTTTGAATTTGAATTTGAATTTGAGAGAGAGAGAGAGAGAGAGAGAGAGAGATTACATTACAAATTAGTTACATTTGAGCTGTTGTGTTACCTGCTAAATTAATCACATCAACCTGTCGTGCGTCACACAATTTAGTCCAGGATGCACTTGAATTTGATAGAACAAGGGCACAAATCCAGAATTATGAAAGTTGTGACTTTCTCTCCGGTTCCAATTACAGTACCTGCAAGGGACACACTACCAACACATGGCCATTTCACAGTAGAACAGTATGTTCTGGCTGAAGATATCATCAGCGGCTTCATGAAGCATGTGTATTTAGTCCTCCGTTTTAATATCGTTTGGCTGTACAAAATGTCTTTATTGTGGCGATAACACTATGGAAAGGTAATACAAAATAGATTTTTAGTCAACTAGCTGAATATTTGTGTATTTTCAAGCAATTGCATCAAGCACATCAACAACACACTATTACAATGTTAAAACCCCCCCCCTATATTAAGAGCATTTAATGAAAACACACCGGTATTACTGCCGATAGAGACTTCCGATGAATGGAATGAAAATACCATGCGTGGCACCAAACTTTGATGATGTCGTTGCTTGTACAGTATTGACCTGGACCTTTTCTGAACAACTGAAACTGGATTATGTATTAAGATTTCAGAACTAATTTGAAGTTGAACATGTATTGATTGAAGTGCTTTCCAAGGTTAAGGTTGTGGCCTACGCTGGAATATTGCAGTCTGATAAAGTGCTGTAATTGACTTTGCTGGAAGCTGCAGTGATGAAGGCCACTTTATTTTTCCATCCTGCTACTTCAGCTAATTGGAGTGAAGAGTCTGCTTTATTACGGTAGCAGGGCTTTTAAGAGTAATTTCGTGGGAGGCCTGCTACTATTTGCATGGTGCTGTAAAACCTGTGAATGGGCAGACTAATAAAGACACAATTTGCGCAATTTGTCCCTGACACCAGTGGTAGTGCACATGAGTCTGGAACGAATCCTGGATTTGCGTGTCATTAGCTGCTGTAAGGACAATGCTAGTTAGACCACTGAATGATAAATCCATTTTGGAAGGAGGACGGCACTTACTGTATTGCCTTCACTCTGCATGCAAAATATCCGTCTGTAAAATGTATTCACCTCAAAGTGCTCCAAGTAGACCCAACACATGTCCACGACACACACACACACACACACACACACACACACACACACACACACACACACACACACACACACACACACACACACACACACACACACACACACACACACACACACACACACACACACACACACACACACACACACACACACACACACACACACACACACACACACACACTTGCAGTCATGGCAATGATGAAAAATGTTAATACCAAGCCACACAATTTGGAAAATATCCACATGGCCATTCAGATACTGTCTTGTACAGAGCAACTGTATAAGAGGTTCAGAATTGAAGCTCATGGCCAGACCTCTCTACCCTGCACTGATGAAGAGGAATGGTATTGTCATTGTGGTTCAGCAGCCTCTCTCTCTCTCGCAAGGGATTCTAACTGCAGGAGTCTCAACGCTAAAGGATAACTGCAGCCAATCTACCCCGGCAGACTTATGTACTACTATGTGATCTCCGCAGCATCAGAACCTCTCAAAACCTTGCTCTACCCTCCGCAGTCTCACCGCGACAGCCTCGTAATTAAAAGGGGACCACGGAATTGCACACTCTGGTCACCCAGAAGTCCGACCTACTGGACCTACACCTCCCTCCTCTCTCTCTCCCTTGTCCTCATGAGACGTGGATCACCCCTGACAACTCTGCAACCCCCTGCAGTCCTCTCTTCTACCACTACTTCTCCCACTCTCCCCAGCTCTCTGGTTCAGGTGGTGGAACTGCTCTATTGATCTCCCCCTCCAGAAAACCTTCTGTCTAGACTCTCTCAATTCTCTATTTCTTTGTTTGAATATCGTGCCGCACCTACCCGCTTATCCTGCAAAAATTGTTCATTGCGATTGGGTATGATTCACCTTGACCTTAGGGAAGTTTCTTTGATGAGCTTGACACCTTGCTCACCTCTTTCCCCAGAGGACCCCACCGATCCTGTTGGGAGACTTTAGTGTCCATCAGGAAACCTCCCAGTCTGCTGCCTAATTTCCCTTCCTCCACTCGATCAACCTCACCGTGCTGCACTCAGTCCCACAAAGTCTGGTACCCCTTCTGGACCTGGTCATCGTAAAGAACCGTTCCTCCAACAATGTCACAGTGACTCCTTTCCATCAATCTGACTGCCACTTTTTATCTTTCTCCCTCCCTCCCTGCCTCCCTCTCTCCTCCGAAATGCCATCCCCCCGCGTAATCCTATTGCCTCTGTCTGCCGTAACCTCCAAAACCTCTCCCTCTCATGTCCTCCAAAGTTACTACCTCCCCTCTCACCTCTTGAATCTTTCTCTTTTCTCTCCACTGATGCTGCAACGCACCGTATTATTTATTTTCTCTCTTCAGCCTTGACTCCCTCTGCCCTCTTGTTATCAGACCTTCTCAAGCATCCCTCCCCTGTACTTGACACCTACGGGACAAGAGGACCAAACTACGGACGTCAGTGAGGAGATAGCGTAAATCCAGCGCTGCTGTTGACCTCTCCAGCTACCAGTCCCTGCTCTCTGCATTTTCATCAACTGTCTTCTCTCCTCCTTTTGTGAAACCAAAATTGAACAGTTGTCTGTCTTCTAATTTTCACAAATTGTTCTTCCCTCTATCTCTCTTGGGACTGCACTTTCTCTCTCTCTGGGAATTACTGCATTCTACTGTCTGATCTATGCACTTGTGTTTGCAACCCAATTTGTTACCAACTCTGGATAAGTCTCCGAAGCATTTCCAAAATGCCAGTGAAGTAAGGGTTTCAATTAAAACACATTGGTTCAAGTTGGTAACTTTTATAGGATGTGTGATGAAGAATATTCCGTGTCCGTTTTGACATGTAATGACTTGTTCTCCCTAATTTTGTTCCATCAAAATATGCATAAACATACAGTGAAGTCTGTAAGTATTTGGACAGTGACACATTTTTTCTTGTTTGGCTCTGTACTCCAGAACATTGGATGTGAAATGAAACAATGTCCTCCTATTTTAGGGGACCGAATGTAATTGCACAAATTAACATCATATTATAGGCTATACACAGCGGCTGCTTCCTGCGTCCCAACCACACAAAAGGGGTGCGTCCCAATACACGAAAAATGCACCCTCCTTTCCTCCACTACCACCTCCTTTCCTCCGTGCCCCGGAAACAGATCTTTGTGTCCTCCCTCCCTCCCTCCACTGTCCCAATATTGGAGAAGACGAGCGAAGCAGCTTCAAACTTGGGTTCCCCCACCCCCCCCCCGGCGAAGCATACATCGATGTATCCTACTGCAGGGGTGCGTCCCAATATTCTTCACTCCCCACCTCCCCACCTCCCCACCTCCACCCCCCCACTACCACTCCTCTCCTACCCGGAAATATGCAAAAACTGCCTGAACGTTTTGAGTGCAAGTATTTGCATGTACAGTATCCAATGTACATGACAATTGCGGTTTGCGTCGAGACATTAATTAATATGTAAGCATTAATACGTAATTAAGATGTAATCAGCGACATTAGATTGAAACACAAAGATCCGTTTCCGGGGCACGGAGTAGAGGAGTGGTAGTGGAGGAGGAAAGGTGATAACTTGAAAATACTTCCTGAAATGTGTACCTTATGACTTGATTTATTTTATTTATATATTTATTTATTATAATTTGTCTTGTTACATTCTAACAAGAATATTACGGGCCAACCTACCTTGGACTGATGCAGACAATTAACTCTCTCTTGTGCAAAATAGGACTTTCTAAGTTGATCTGATAAATCTACTGTTATTCTGGTGTTATTTGACACATTAAGGAAGAACAGACTCAGGGCTGCAGCCTCATAATTGAAACTAGTACCTCCAATTGGGCTGGCTGATTACATAAAATAGGCTTTGTGATCACTGCAAGCAGGAAGGGCTATAAGAGGAAGTACACTTCCTTCTATCCTGTCCCAAATATGGCCAGATAATGGACATATATTTCATCAAAGCCACAAAAAGATCCACAATTTCCCCTGCCTGGCATGAGAACCATGATAAACTGCAAATCCAATATGTAATTGGAGAACCCCGCTCTTTTTCGATACTTATTTTTCTATGTTGATTTTATTTTCGCATCATCATTGTTATTTCTTTTATTTTAGCTTTTTACTTAATGAAGTGTGGGTGTTTAGTCTTGTACGTACTTTTGCTATAACCTGGAAACACTGGGTGTTAATGCTGTCATACTAACAGAACTGTTTGAGTCCTTCAATTCAATGAATCTGAAATTTTAGACAGCCAGAGCTTAGTACCCCTCAACACCCCCTCCCACCAGCCTCAACCCACGTTCCTCTGTCCGGCCTTGCGTCATCACCCAGGAGAGACATTTAGGATTCTAATGCTCAATAAAACACCTCTGACCGGACATACGGCACAGACTTCACACAGCTTCGCAGCAGGAGAGGCCAGTAACGTGCAGGGTCGAACATGCAGGCTAATCAGCAGGTCTGTGATATGCTCATAAACACGTCTATAAATTTCAGCATGTCGTGCTGTTGTTTACCATAAAGTCCCAGTTTTGACTGCAGCTCCGACAGCGCAGTGCCTCGTGTATTAAAAGCAATACTCCTTGGCCGAAGCCTTCCTTTATAGAGCGTCTCCTTGTGGCATGCTGAAACTTCAGTTCCTTTTTCCTTGAAAGTTGAAATCAGTGAAGCCATTACATTTTCTGAATAGCCAGGACGGAATAACTTTAAAGGGAGGAAATTTAAAAACGGTTTACACGTTGACAGATTAAATCCTGACTTCAGACAAATTGGACAAATTTCTCCTTGTATGGTGACCATGGCAAAGCACTTGAATCTCTCAAGCACAATGACTGTTGAGTGAAATACACATGTGGGCAAATTGCACCCTTTGGTTGAACCCTCAGATTAACATTTGAATTCTCTCTTTGCAGACGTGCTCAAAAGAAGACTGCGCGACACACTGTCACTGGTTGAGTAAAAATGGTTGTAATAAATTTCACATGTTCGAACTGGGTATTGTGAGGACACAGAAAGCCCTCACATAAAGACCTAGACATCAGTTTCAGAAGAGGGTGTTTGTGTGTGTGTGTGTGTATGTGTGTATGTATTGAATTAATTTCTAAGCAATGCTCTACATTCTGTGAGATAATGATTCAGACTGGACTGTGGACATGCTATTGTGTACCGCTCAGCTGGGGAGATTTTGCTTTGCAGACTCAGATCGCTGTGGTTTGAGGTTGGGTTTTTTCTACATCGTGGCAGGAGGATGCTGTGTTGTCTGGAACCTGTCACTGTGATCCTTCTGTCATTCTCACCAGCTGGCTTTGTGATGGGGACCGCAGTCACAGCCTGTTAGGCCCCATTATGTGTCCCTGCGTGCTGACTGCCAGCCCCAGGCTGGGAAGTTCAATTACACCAGGTGTGCTTTTACAGACTTGCTGTCACTGTTTACAATCATTATCAAAACCCTCGCAGCGATTGTAAAATCAGACATTGTACAGTGGCAGCCTCACAGCAAGGAAACCATCCCCCCCTCTCTCTCTCTCTCTCTTTCCCGCCAAACTTCTTTATAATCTGAAGTACATTTTCATGTAAACACAGTCTCAGTAGCTGAGCGACTGGGTATTGCAAAGCTACGGTGCCGAGACATCCAAAAAGCACCCCAACATTATCACGACGTGAATGTAAATCGGAAGACGCATTAACACATAATGAAACACAAATACAAATATGAAGAGAAAATATCAACTTGCAAAGCATCTCCAAATCAAAAAACACAGCGGCATTAGAAAAACGTGCTGCTGGATTTATGTAGGTGAGTTCTTTCATTCGTAAAATTTCTCAAGTGTGTTTGATTAACATTCGGCTACTTCTGTAGCAATGATTACTTCTGGCTATATTGTATTTTAGCTGGTCAGTATACCATGTCTAGCCCAGATCAATTAATTTAAATTCAATTCACAGACTAATGAATGGTAAAAGTTAACGCTGCTAATGTTAAGAAAGCTGCAGATGCTGTGTAGCCTACTTTCTTAATCAAGCATATTTGCGAAATTTTACAACTGAAAGAACTCGCCTAGCTAATTCCTCTCTAGGATACTCCGCTCTTGATCCAACCCTAGGTTGTGTCTGAATCAGAGCCTTATCTACTGCGTCCTGTGTAATGTGTACTAGCATACTATATACTGCATACTGTTTAGTGACATGCAGTATGCAAAAATATCCATCCTCTATACTATTATCAGCGAAAACCCGGAAATAAGTATAACATTCAGGGATTTTAAGTACATTACATTTAGAGAACATTTGGCCAACTTAAAGTTCTCATCCATTGTACTCAAATAGCACTGATTCGGACACAGCCACAGTTCTGTGGATCCAATTGTGGCTGGTGCCACCTGTATTTCGGTCGTTAGCAAACACTTCCGTTTTTGTTTTCTGAAATGTAGCGCGTTTCTCTAATGTCGTTGTGTTTTTTTTGATTTGCAGATTCTTTGCAATTTGCTATTTTCTTAAGTTTTTTTAAATTGGGGTTTTCCAATTTGCATTCATGTTGTGATAATATTGCGTTGCTTTGAATGTCTCGCCCACCGTACAAAAACTTTGTTTGAAGTTTCCTGATAAACTGAAACAAGAACATGAAAATAAACTAGTCCCAGCAGCTGTTTTAAAAAAAAATTAATTAATATGAAAAAAAAAACGACTCTCTATTCTAACACCATCGTTGCTGGGCTTACTGGGCTACAAGCCATTGAGCTACAAGCGTCTGGGTTAGAGGCCACCGGAGGAAATTGCTCTGGTTCTTTTTTCCCTGTGCGGGCTGCAGAAAAAAAAACTGTGAAGCAGAACATCTCAAATGCGCAGTTGTTTTCCATTGTGAATCAGATGACGGTAGCATACTAATATATCTTCCCTGAACAGATGGTGTGAGGTCTCAATCGCACCCTGTGAGTCTGAATCACAGCTCTCTGTATTTCTGTCCTCACTTCACTCTGTCTGTGTGTGCCCTTTATTAAACAGGCTGCTGTCTAATTATCGGTGAGGAGATGGGGGACAGTGGAGATTGTGTCTAATACAGAGAGGGCAAATGCTTGCTCAAATGGGAACCACCCACACACTGTTACCTGTTGTGGACTTATATTCATCTAAGCCTCCGTATCTCAAGCCACAGCATCTTCTTTATCAATATACAGTTACTCTGAAATACAATGATGGTTTGTGTTCCCACCCACACCCACGGAATCAGGGAGAAGCATAGATAGATTTAGTTTAATGTCAGCTTTATAGAAACAACGCGTAATGGGAGGTTTTTCTTTGAGCAGGAGTTTGATGTGGTTTGCAGGAACTTGAGGAATCATCTCATGTTCTTCAGACATCTTGCTTTTATCTAATCCAAGAGCATACCCATTTTATTTTTTTCTTTTCCTTTATGGAATGAGTTCTGTTGTTAATTTCCATATGGTTTTATTTGCCCTGCCACTGTAAGCAACATCGAACGGGTTTGTGTTCTTCACGTTTTGCTACTGTATACTCTAGATGGCCCAAAGTGATTTTCCTCAAATAATTGCAATCCCTTTTTTTGCACATTACATTCAAATTCACCTCTCAGAAGAGGTAGCATGCAAACACAGATGAACACACAGGACGCACCTTTGTTTGTCTGTACATTTTCTATTTTGTGATCCAAAACATCAGAATGGGTAATCCAGGACAGTCTACAACACATTCAAGCAGAATAGCAAAAGTTCAACAGACTGGGAGGTCTTGAGTGCTCCAGCCAGAGCCAGAGTCAGTCTCCGAATCTATACTGTGGGAACGGGAAAAAGAAGTCAGAGGGACAGTTTTGTGCCGACGGACCACATTGATTTATGGTTCTGCAAGGCAATAAGCAAAGACAACCATGCAACCTTTGAACTTTACAAGTCCAAGCAAAAGTTCAAAGGTCAAAGAGGTAATAAGGAGATTTATGTCCTTTTAGCATTCTGCTGGCGAAAACCATATTTTGCGAGTTATTTTTGTATGCTGTTACACTCCCCGATAACAGTATTGTGACACAACATGTCTAAGGGTCTCATTTTAGCAAAATGTAATCAGACACATTCTGAAATGAACATTTCACAGGGAAAGAAAATGTATTGTTTTGAGAGTATAAGGAGGACTGATTCTCCGACTGATTCTCTGCTGATATTCTCTGCTGGATCAACAGAACCTGTGGCCGTGTAGCTTCACGCCCAAGGCCCTTCACCGCCATATTTATTGACGAGTTATAACATAATTAAAGCAGATGCTATGTGACTACGTCTGAAGACCACTATTCACACTGTCACTTTTTCCCAAATGAGTGAATACCCTTCAAGTATGTTAATTTATTGTTAAAATATCCCACTAAGATCCTATTCTTAGCCATTATGAAGATTTTAACACATTCAAAGAGAGAGTTTTTTTTATAAATGCATGGCACCCGGCACCCTCCAAAAATGGCTATTTATCCATAATAATACAATATTTTCATGATCACATTCTTTTGTGAAGACTGTAATTTAGATTTATATTGTCTGGAAGACAATGACCCTTTTGTCTAACTGTAGACTAACTCCTGGCATTTTCGGTCTGTATTCAGAAAATATTTATAATGAGCCCTTAATTGAAATTGAACTATTGTAATGACACACATATGTAATTATTGCATTGTTTCCTCAGGCCTTGTGTCTCTGTACCTCTTCTACAATGACAATACAGAACTGGCTGTTCTCCCTGTGTGCGTTTCAAACAAATACATAGCCTACATGCAGAACTGCACTGCTCCGTTCCTCGTATATACAGTATAGAGATTACAGGCTATTACTAGACAGGCCTATTCTGGATGCAGTATAATTGAATATTGGGATTAATCTTGATTTGCTATTGGTTATATCATAAAAGAAGTGCACTTTAATATTTTAAATAGTAAATTGATTTTTCTCAGTATTTACTATTCTTACTGATTTTTTTTCAGTTTAAGCATACTGTGCACATTTGCTTTTTACAGATTTATATCCAACTCAATTTCTGTGGTATGTGTGCAGTTATGGATCTGTCATATGAAAGTATTGATTTTCAAATTCAAATAACTGCCTCTTAATCATCAAGTTCAAATGTGTCTGTATTTGAGATTTATGGCATATTTATTGCCGTAAATGTTTTATTTACCGATTTATAAATAAAACCTATCTATTTAGATTTAACTACCTACCCATACCCATTAATGTTAATCAGAGAACCATCGGATTGCTTTGTTTAAAATCTAACAGCAGTACTGCAGTTGGTTGGGTGGGGAAAGTACAGTAAGTATTGCACAATAAGTTCCTTTTGAAATATTTCTCAAAAATGAAATGAATGTAAAAATGTATATTAATATGCAAGATGTTCTCTGAATATGATGATTACTCTTACGCCCCCTTTGTTCCAGAAAGGTTGGAAAAGATAGTCCAAAAATACTTTTTTGTAAAATAAGAATGAATTCTTATTTCAAGAAAATGAGTGGAAGTATCTGTTTAAGAAAATATCCTTTGTGGTGTGTGGGAACCAGTTCAGAGAGAGGTGTGTGTATGTGTGTGTAATGGTGTTCACTGGGGAGGTGTGTGTATGTGTGTGTAATGGTGTTCACTGGGGAGTTGGGTGCATGTGCCTGGCACCACGATTCTCAACAATTTTGCTCAGAGCGAATGAGTCTTAGAGCCAGATATCCACAACAACAGTATGTCTTTTCCATCTTTTCACCCGAGTGGCTGGCTTTACTTTACCTTCTGCTCTCTCTCTCTCTTTCTCTCTCCCTCTCTGCCTTTCTCTCTCTCCTCTGTCTGCACTGTCCCAGCCATCGTCCTTCACCAGCTGGGGAGAGAGGAGGAACCAAGGTAGGCCAGCTGGCCTTCCGGTTGGTCCTCACCCCTCTCTGCCCTCATTACGGAGGTGCCATTGTTCATGGGGGGTAATTTCACCCAGTCATGGGCCGCCAGTTACCCACCGGCCAGTACAGAGTAACAGTAAAGCTGGCGACACTGTGAGACCCATCTGTACATGGCAAGGGTCCCCAGAAAGGCAAAGATCTATACACTGACGAAAGAGGAAAGAGCTCATTTTTAAGCATCTTCCAGTGTGGTCTTCCAAGTGACGTGATTAGACTCTACTCTCAGACAGAGCTTGTTTGCAGGGCAGGGAGATTTCAGACTGTCTCCAGCCTCTGTCTCACAAGTAATGAGAATGGTGACTGATAGTGAAGCATCCATCAATCACTGTTTATACCCATCCATCAATCACTGCTTATGTCATCCATATCTGTGGAACAGGTTACTCTACCATTGGGGGAATAGCTAATTTTTCTAATTCATTATCATAAAGATGTTTTGAGTAACTATGAATATATATACACTGGATGTAAATTCTTATGCTACCACTACAAAAAAAAGGGCACATCAAAAATGACTAGAATTATTGAATATGTGTTAGTGTGGCAGCAAGTTCTACTACACAGTAATATGTTCAGTGTTATATCAACTCTGATTGAGTACATTAAGTACAGTAGTTATTTTACTCAGTGTACATTTGATTCCTCTTGGACTCATATAAACTCTGTTAGAGCTAAATTGGCAGTGAGTATTTTACTGTGAAGGCAGACATCTGGGACAATTCAATCTACTGGCAGCCAGTGGTTACAAGCATGCATGGGCTTCACAAAAGATCCCAGATTTACCCCCCGTCGCTCCCAATTTTGCAATGACCAACCACGCTGCAATGAGGAAACGTTCATTGCAGCCTCAATTTGGGAGAGTTGCAGACGCGTACGTGCTCTCCTCCGAGGCACGTGATGTCAGCTCCCGCAGACATGAGTCAGGACAGTCGTGTGCAGGCGCCCATCAGCCAGCTGTGGTTACTGGTGCGTGATGAAATGCTGTCATCCCAGCCAGCTGAAAGCCTTCCATCCCTGGATAGCGCTAGAGCCAACTGTGCGTCGCTCTGCAGGGCTGCCGGCCACAGTCGGCCCTGGCACGGTCCGGATTTCATACCGGACTGTGCGGCCCATCCACGCTCTAGGACAGGGGTAGGGAACCCTGGTCCTGGAGGGCCGCAGGGTCTGCTGGTTTTTGTTTTCACCTTAAAGACAGCAACTACTTAAACCAAAGAAACCAGGTGAGGTGAGTTAACTGTGTAATCAACTGCTTTAATTGATCAATTAACTAAAACCAGCAGACCCTGCGGCTCTCCAGGACCAGGGTTCCCTACCTCTGCTCTAGGACAATGCCTCAACGGAGTGAGCCACCCAGCAGCCCCCAGACCTGCTCCTTGTAACCATGCCTGTCACATTTATCCAATAAATAGATAAATTAATTTTAAAAAACATAACAACGGTCCTGGTAGTGTGGGGGGGGGGGGGGATTTTAATTGCATCAGTGACATGAAATGCTTCTCAATACAATTGAATCTCATCACCAGGTTGCATCAGGTTATTGCTGTTCTTGAGAATAATTTAAACGTTGAAATGTAATCCTGACATAGTGAATGTCCTCATAAACAATGCTTTCTAAGTATATTGAGAACCCAACATCTGATAATTTATGAATATTTGTCGATGGAAAGTTGGGGTGCTCTGGCTTTAGCTGAATTGGATAACCACTCAACATTGTCATGAGTCTTTGTTATTTCTTCTGGAAATTGGATTATTTTTAATCAAGGTGCAGATAGATTTATAAGGTTTCCCAAGGAAATTGTATTCTGCCATCAATCTTGAATCTATATGGTGTCACCGTTTGCCTGTGATGGCTAAGCGACAAGATGAGAAGCAATAGCTTTGATTTTATTCTGTCACTGCTCATTCGTTTAGCTGCAGAATCCTTTTCTGTTTTACAGTTTGATAATACCGTTTCATATATTCATATAAATCACAATAAAGTTTAAAATAAAAACAACATTTACACAATATGAACACTAATAAAGCACATGCAACATTATTTTTTAGAATTAACATGCAACTTTCTATCGAATAATACGTTCCCTACATCTGACATATTTATTCCTGTGTGATTATATAGTATGCGTTCCACAGTGCTGTAGGGTATTGTTAAAAAGGATTGCTGTGTGATATTTATGACTGCAGAGGGATTGATGGGCAGAAGCATTGAATTTGTGGCAGAAATTGAATCCTCGCTGCATGTCCAATACCAATATTGCTGGCCCCCTGAATGTGTGTGTGTGTGTGTGTGTGTGTGTGTGTGTGTGTGCGTGTGTGTTTACGTGTGTTTATGTGTGTTTTGGGGGGGGGGGGGGGGGTTACATTCACACCGCGCAGGAGGTACAGCCATTGTGGGTACAGCTCCACACGGCATAGACTCATGCACACATTCACACTGCTCTGTAGGTGCAGCAACCGTGTAGTAGCTCCACAATGCACATATACAAGCCCTTGCATTGACACTGCATTAGTCAATGCAGAGATGCAGGTATTTTGTATTTATTTTTTAAATTTATTTTGCACCATAAACAAATATAAACAATTGTTTTGAGAAAAAAACAATATATACAGTGCTGGGAGAGGAAGGAAGCCCAGAGGGCTTATACAAAGTCCTTTCCCATCATAAGACAAAAACAATTATTTGCAAAACAAAAAATAAGAAAGGAAAATAAAAGAAAAGAAAGCATACATAGGTATGACAGAGGATGAAACACGGAGAAAAAAAAAAAAAAAAAAAAAAAAAAAAAAACATTTAAAATAAATAAATTAAAAAATCTAAAAACTAATTTTAAAAAAAGACAACAAAGTTTGGATGTTTGGATATTCGACAGAAAGGTAAATGGAAATCATTTCTTTGTCTGGTTGGGTATGAGTGAAAATCAGAAGAGGGGCTAAAGAGATTATGAAGAGAAACAGGAAGATTTTGTTTACAGTTTAAGTATTTGTCAATGAACAGGCAAGTTTGGAAGACATTTAGCTTATCAATTGACAGAATTGAATATTTCTTAAAGAGTGGAACAGATGGTTCCTGAGAATTGGAGTGAGAAATCATTCTCATAAATCTCTTCTGTATGATGAGTAACTTACTGAGATAGGAAGGATATGTAGCAGCCCAAACAATATTGCAGTAGTTCAGATAAGGGAAGATGAAGCTATAATATAAGTTAGATAAGAGGAAGGGTGAATAAGTGAGCAAACATTTCTCAAAATGCCGAGCATTTTCATAGATCTCCTGCAAACGTGGTCAATATGATTTTTCCAGCTGAGATTTTCATCAATGATGATTCCTAAAAATGTAATATGTGGCACTATGTGGAATTTCCTTTCCATTTATCAATATTTTGGATTCGTCTTTGAGGTAAGATTTGTTTTTATTGCAGAAGATCATGAAATTGCATTTGCTGATGTTGAGAGTAAGCTTGTTCAATTCAAACCATTTATACACAGCAGACATTTCCTCATTCACAGACGTTATCAGTGATTTAAAGTCATCATGACAAGCTATCAGATTGGTGTCATCAGCAAACAGGATAGGAAGAAGATTTTTTACTGGTGGAAGCCAAATCATTAATATAAATCAAAAATAATAAAGGGCCAAGGATCAAACGCAAGGTAGTAACGCAGAGATACTCCATTTCGACAGTGTGACCGCAACACTGCACATATGGAGGAACGTCGTGGAGGCGGAGTTTGTGTGTTGGACTGCTTGATAACACTGGACATCTCAGGCTATTTTTAATCATGACGTTTGGCTGTAGGCTATTACCCTTTAATTCACTTAGTTCGATTAATGCAATGATTATATTGAATGTCTTTGATATGTTTGTGTGTTGTGGGTCTGTATGTCTTTTGTTGTTGCTGGGGCTACAACTGAAGTTCCCTAGCGGGAAAATAAGTTATTCTATTCTATGCAGGTAGTGGAGAGCAGCTGTTCCACTGTACAGCCATGCCGGAGCAGAGCAGTTCACCAGAGCATTTCTGCAGCACTCTAACTGTTCATTAGGTCAAAAGCTGCTAACGGTAAGTTTGCAGTTAATGGCTGCCCAACATAAAGCCTGAACCTCGTGTTCTCACTCTTGATTTTATGTGTGCTTGTACTGTGCTACCTAAATGTTAAGTTCTGATAAGGACCCAAGCGCAGACCACAGGTAGCGGGCAAAAGACATTGTTTATTTCAGTCCGAGTTCAGAAGCCAGGTAATCAGAGGTGGAGACAGTACAAAATCGAAATCCAAAGAGAAGTAAAAAACGTAGCAAAAAGTCAAAAACCAGAAAAACACAGCAAACAAAACAGAGGGAATAGGCAGGCTCGAAGTCGTACGGAAAGGTGTCTCAGGAATCTCAAATTACAAAGGCTTACAAAGAATCGGCACAATGAAATTGATCAACGTTCTGACAAAGAACGACTGCACACTGAGGGTATATAACACTGGGGAAGGATAAGACAAGGAGGTACAGGTGTGAGAGAGGGCGGGGTTACAAACAAGACAAAGGTGATATCAATGGGAATAGATAATACAATAATGGGGAAGTAACAAAGACGTGGACCGGATTCACGAAAACACATTGAAGACAACATAGCCTGGATCAGAGGCAGACTCGTGCTCAGATTGGTAGGCGGAGTTACAGGCTAGAGACAGGTGCAGTCAATATGCGAAGGCAGCAGGAGTCAGGTAAAGCACACGAGAATGGAATGTTAAAGCGTAGAAGATATGTTAGTATCAATTAGTAAATAACTAAAATACGGGGGTTAGTTTTGTTTAGTAACACATATACATTAGTAGATTTAGTAAGTGTAATCTAAACTAGATAACCACAAGTGCAATAAGTAATTGTTAATATTATCTACAGTTTAATACAAAAAGACTGAAGAAAGAATACGAGACACGAAGGAAGGCAGAAACTCCCGAATACTTCCGAAATCACCCGAATACCTCCGAAATCACCCGAATAGTGCCAGCACAATACAGGGGAGTGACAACTCGATACACAGCACACAGACAGAGGGGGATCTGAGGGAAATGTAAATAGTACAGGAACCAGGGCTATGGGAAATGAATATGAAAAAATAATAAAGTAACAGAAAATAATACACAAATAACGCAGAACCATAAAACACTAAAGGCTCATTTTTTATTAAAGTAATAAACCAACAGGACTTCCTCGTGAATATAACCTGCAACCATTTTTTAATATTTCAGTTAATATTTGGTAGCAACTCATAGATATTTAGATATTGCAAGATTGTGCATTCCATAATTGGCTGTTATCGCTTGATTGCTGTTCCAGTTCTATTCTGATGCAGTTATTCCAGTCAATAATGCTTTCTAAATTTTCTGGGAATTCACACACACAAGAAGCATTCAACAGTTGTACGTATAAAAAAGGTGCAAGTAAAACATTTCAAATTGAACTTTCACATTTGGGAAAACATTTAAATATATGTTAATTAGATAGACACAACAAGAAATGCCCTTCATTGCAGGAATCCCTCAAATATGCAATGATTCGGTTTGAATGGAAAATTGTTGTGGCCAATAAGTCATTGATGGAAACATTGATCATTTCCATCAGGCACATCCCACAATAATTGAGAACTAAAATTGTAAAGGTTACATAAATTCAGGTTAATGCACATGTAGGGAAATTGAAGGCAGTTCCTGATTCGGTAATGTACCTGCGGAATTATATCCCATGGCACAATGATGATTACATTACAATTATTTGGCAGACGCTTTTATCCAAAGCGACGTACAAAAACTGCATATTGAAGGTCATTGACGCGACTACAAAGCAGATCCGACAAAGCACAACTTTCTCACAGCGTAGGAGCTATCCCTAGTACTGAACATGAATAGTACACACAGTCAGCTATACATTCTGAGCTATAAAATAACCATAAAAAAATATTATCAGTGGTTCCAGAAATTATTTCATGAAGGCACATATCAGGGTTGTGAAAATGTTGCTTTCCCGTGGAGAAGAGCTACTTATTTGGTAGGAATAACAGATGTATTGAAATTAAATCTCATTGCTTTGTCGTCTGCATCCTGTATTTCTGTAGGCCAAATTTATAAAACATCGACTTTCCCATATAATGTCTCTACAGGGCTTTTGATACAACAGGAACAAATGCTTGATCCTGTCTCCTCCCACAGGAAATAACATTTTCCCACAAATCTGTATCTGGCAAAATGCAAATCTAAATGTTAGCCTTTGAAGTGAAGTTGCGTGCTTAAGAGTGCCAAAGGGATTCTATTTAATCTAGTTTTCTTTGGTTTCAATTCCCCTCTAATTTCCCAGAAGCAACATTGCCCTTAACCCGCTATTTTACAAGTAAATATGGCACCAGCCGCAATGTATATTTTAGCAGCGTAAAATATAATCACTACACTATTGATTGCTTGCAATAAGCTGACTAAATGAAAGGCTTTATGAAATGCCGTCGCTGACAGTGCTGCTTAAGAGCCCGTAATTAGATCAGATCCCAGGTATTGAACGCCAGTGCTCAATAACAGGCCATCAATAACTACAGGTCAAAGTATTTATGCTCAATAAATTCAAGAAATGGACGTGACCACAAGTCAAAGAGAAAGGGAAAGCTATTTATGCCTGAAGAATGTCAATGATCTTGTTATGGGCTAAGTGAAATCCATTTTTTTTCTTTTCAGACCATTCTACATATATCTACTATATGTAAAGGTATTTACAGGTATGTGAGCTAGCAATGTAATGCAATGGCTCAAGGAATGGCAGAGATTTTAACCCCAAAAGTATAGTACTGCACTTTCACCAGTGAGGAAATGTATACCTAGTTGTATGATGGATAATGTGTGAATCTATGCACTGGGTGTAAGATAAGAGTTTCTGATCATCAAAGTAAAAATAATACAATGATGATTCTTTATTGTTAGTGCTATGAATAATGCAGTAATCAGTAACTAATCAGGTCACCTTGACATCTGTGTGAACCGTTCTAGGGAAAGCAAAAATAGGGAAAGCAAAAATCACCCATTCTAAAGTTAAATTAAATCCACAATGTCCAAAGGACATGTAAAAAAAAATAGAATAAAATTTTTTTTAAGAGAGAGAGCAACAGATTAAGATTTATAGTCAAAGGACTTTTGTGCTGTGCTCAGTACTATAAGGTCATGATTTATTGCCTTAGTTCATTTTATATTTCCTGTTTGATTCACTAAACCTCTCAGCTCTATATTTTTGATTCGGCCACGTTGATGCAGCCAGAGTTATATTTTTGTTGTCTGGAGTTAAGAGATGTGAATCTCTCCCCTTACACTGCAGGCTTGCAGCTGCCTGTGATTTAGCCCCATCAGGTCTCAGCGTTTAGTCATACAACTGTCAGGCAGTTTCAGTTATTACACTGTGTACACTTTACCTCTATTGTACCGTCATCTACTTATAGATATACATCTACTGTCCATAGCTTCTGATTCATTCTAGATTCATCATACAGATTAAGTAAACAAAAAAAGTGCCATGTATAGCACTATTTCGCTCGCTCGCTCTCTCTCTCTCTCTCTCTCTCTCTCTCTCTCTCTCTCTCTCTCTCTCTCTCACACACACACACACACACACACACACACACACACACGCTACTGGATAATGAATATTGATTCTGTCTGGTTCCCTTAGTCAATGCTAATTGATCACAGTAACATATTCTACTTCTAGTTAAAGCTCACAGAGCAGGAAAGGCCAAATGAGCAGGCATAACCTCTGGGCATAGAATTTCCTTATAATTGGGTAGGGCCGACAGACTGCTGACTAGCAAGGACTGGTTTAACTACATAATTAAGGTCACTTGAAATAGATAATTTTTTATTGAGATTTTTTCTTGCCTATGAATTTCACACACCACAAATCCTCAGTGTTAGCAACAGAAGTGTACAACTTTTCTCCTGTATGCATCTGTTGTCCAGACAGAAATTAACATTTATTGGTCAATGTAAAAGTACTTACCACACTGTAAAATGCCATATTCCCAGTTCATTAATGTCACTGCGGTCACAATGGCATCACTGCTCTGGTGAGTAACTAGTTTAAAAGGGCAGATTGAGCAAGCCTCACTCTGTTTTTGCTGATTCATATCAAACCATAGAAACATGGATCCAAATAATATGTATTGGGGCTTCTTTCTAGCTTGGAATATATACGTATTTTATAAATGCCTAACAGTTTCAGAATAATGCAAAAATGTTTGTCTCTCTTAGTAGCCCTGTCTCTCCCTCTTCCTCCGCATACACGACACGCCGCATAAAGCAGCGTACATTTGAAAAGAATAGTTTTTATTGTTATGTCACATACATAGTATATCTTTACTACCTGTCCTCTTATCCATGCATTGTGCTCGAGCAAAATGCATCACATTGGTCTAACAGTTATTTCATCATTATTTCACATTGATTTGTGATTTGTCACAGCCTTCGGTATAGACTGAATGCCTTTTGGCGAAGTGCACTTGCCAGCACCAGATCCTAAATTTTCCTTTGCGGCTAAGCTCTTTCCAAGCTCAAGTCCAGTCATCAGTTACTGGACTGTAACCCTGGAATGTCATTATTTCTGCTTGAGGAGAGCGCTCCAACACCAGACACAGAGTGGGTGGAGGAGCATAACACATTCATTCATTTGAAGATAAAAACAAAAAAACGGCATCAAAGTGGGATGTGTGATCAAACCAATCTCTCCGCGTCTGGGGGAATGTCCCGGAAATTGATTGCAAGCCCTTTTGTTTGCCTTATATGCCATATTGTTATCTCCCATTAAAGAGTGTGTACACAGCTTTCTCTCAGCACATAAATCATAGACTTTAGGTTCAGTCAGCCCTGTGGAGAAGCAATCAATTACATTCCAACAGACAGAGACACTACCTCGCCCACTTCCCTGGCTACTCTTATTAGCATACTTATTCCTTTAAAATAATGCAGATTAAAACCCACATTGAAAAATATGTTATCCAGTATGATGATTTCCAACAGCCAAAAAAAAAGGGCTATATGATAAGTTGGAGAGATAAACATAGATATGATATGGACAAATACCCACATGTGGATAAACCATGAAAAAAGACTATGGAATGTAAACTGGAACTCTACAGCATGGTCAATAGCTATTAAGTTTATTGTCCAATAAATAATGGTATTGTGAATTCCAACAATGTTTCAAAGGGTATTTCACTTTCTGGGGGTTTTATATTATTTCAGTTTTAGTGCCTGTTTATGATTGGTATTTTCTTGCTTCAGACCACATACCACATACCCCCCAGAATGCCCCCATGCATGTTGTCAGAAGCTTCTGTAAGGCCGCGATCACACCGGATCCGCTTTAACAGCTGGGGGCGCCTTTTTTCAAATTGTTTTCAATGAGTTTGAAGCATTTTCCATGTTGCTTTTGAGCCCCAAGCACCTTGCCTCGTTTCGGGTGCCTCGCTGTTTTTATAAAAACGTTTGGTGCGCACGGAGGTGAAATTATTTTATCTTGAAGCGCTCTGAGGAAAAAAGCACCCCACGTCACTGTCACTCTTTTCTTCTCTGTCCAATCGCACGAAAGTAGAGGCGGGCCTTCATTCTGCCTGAATCCAGGAAAAAAATGGTAACGTTAGTTGAATAATCGTTCAATAATCGTGAATACCATGATAAAAATAAGCGATCCAATGCACTCCACTTATTCAGGGCTTTTTAAAGACAAATAACGAAGCAAACTTTCGGGTAAATTTAGTTCGCCGTCAGCTATGTGATTGACAGGAACGGAGTTTGGTTGCCTAGCAACAGCAAAAAAAGGCGCCTTTTTCAGAGTAGGCCAACGCCTTTTTCAGAGTAGGCTTTCGTAAAATCAAGACAGGTAGTGCTCCTCGCGTTTTGAAGCCTACAAAGCGCGTCCTGTGTGATCGCGGCCTAAGTGTCCAAAATATCCTTCAGCACACATAAAAACTGACTGGACCAATTGAAACATGCAATAAAACTTAAATAATATATAAAACAACTCCAGAAAATGAATTGTCCCTTTAAAGGTAGTACATGTAAATCAACAGGCTGCCTGGTTTTAACTGTTGTAAATGTGGTGTATAATTCGCTTTGTCATATTAATCTAACACGCGAGTGGTCTGTAAAGACTGAGCCATATCAGACTTAATCAGGGTGAAGTTCTGATGAAGAGGCGAGGGAAGGCAGAGGCTAGGTCAGGTCAGTGACCCCTGCCTCCAGTGGTCACCTGTGTGCGGACATCACTCACCTGTTCTCTCTGTACCCCTTATCTGCATACAGCCAGTGCGTCAAGGCCGAAAATATTCTTTCCCAACCTCTCCCCATCACTAGGTGTGCCCCAGGGTTCGAACTTAGGACCAATGCTCTTTTCCATTTATATAAAAAATTGGTAACTGTATGAATCTATTGGTAACGCCCAAATACATCTATATACCGATGACACTATAATGTATTGCTCCCACTGATCACTTCCCACAGCCCTCACCAATCTTCAGTCAGCATTCTTTGCCATTCAGAAAGCATTCACCAATCTACACCTTAAACTTTAAAACTTTAAAAACAACTTTAAGCGAACTTGAAAATATCATAGCTGCATGTAGCTATGCAGCGTAGGGACATAAGCCCATAGCTACTTCCCACATAACGTCAACTTTCCAAAACACTATTTAGGCTAAATGTATTTCCGTGTGTCTGAGTGTGCTTCACGAAGATATATAGGAAAAAAAATAAAAAATAAATGGTTGTTATTTAAATTAATTTCCCCTCTCACCGCGGGGCCCTGTGTGGGGCCTGGGGCGGTCGCACCGGTTGTCCACCACCCCCCCCCCCCCCCCCCCCCCAAAAAAGACGGCCCTGGCTCTGAACTTTGGATGCTGAACTAAATATGTGCCTTCTCTTCAGTTTGGAGGTTGCTGTGCACGCACATGACCAAACGTCCAGGGTGTTTTAAATGGATGTGTTGACTGTCTTCTGAAAGACACTCTCACAATTACCTCCAATTGTGTGGTGTAAGATGCAGCTACTTTTAGCCCTGCCATTTTAACAACCTAGCATGCGCTTATTTATATCAGCCACTTTATCTTATTTGTGCAAAGCCATGACAAACAAACCAAAAAAAACATGTCCCTCTATCTGAAATGGCTCCCTGAGACACTGTCCTTTGGTGGCCCTTACAAATTGATATAAGTATGACTGTAGGGGAACAGCCTTGCCCTTACAGCCAGATGACTCCAAGCAGAAATTAAAATTAATCACATGCATAACTTGTTCATCGCTCCTTAAAACACATTTTTCTTGCCTGCAAATACAGTCTGCTGAATTGCATTTCACATTCTCAAACCTTCTCCCTGGTTCACTGGTAACTGAAACTAGAAAAAAGAAGACAAATTAATTTTGCTGATCTCTGAATTTGTCTAAATCTGTCGATGATTTAAGGAAAAAATAAAGTGACAGTGGAATTCAACTGTGACAGACAAATACTGATTGGATCCAGGGGTCAGTGTTCTAGACTGTCACCATCTGCTACAGTACCAACAGGGAATAGTATTACAGTATAAGACCTATAGAGGGAGCAAATCCACACAGTTTCTTCTGACAGCTTTACTGAGGTATTGGTAATGTCGTTTTTTTCCTGTAAATCTGTACACTTCTTCAATGTCCTATCTAAAAACTATTTATTTTTGTGTCCACTCACTGCCGCGGTACATTGTTTATGTGCTATAACACTTGTCTGTACCCTCTTTGGAGAATTTCGAGTCTGTTTTTTTAACTTTTATTTATGGATGTATTGTTCAGCCCTATGTTATTCTGTGCATATCAGCTTAGAGCTTGGGAATTTGTGCAGGGCCATATGGGTTGAAATCAGCACCCAATTCCTGTATCGTTAGACACTTGTGCCACCACGCCACTCCGCACTGTCTGGGCAAGACACCATGATGAAATATATTAGCGTGTGTTTACTCCATACTGTTTTTTATTTTTTATTAATTTTCTTTAGCGGTGATGCACACACTCTTACAAACTCACCAAACTATGCTCCAGACTTATTCTCATAACTGTCTGTTGCTAATCATAGGTTGCTTTCCTTTCTCATTTTACAGAAGTATCACATCTCACGTGCATATCGCCAAGGAGACGCAGGCCTGATCTTTGCCTGCGCTTCTCAGAGAGACTAGAGCAAGCTCGTTCCATTATGGTCTTTATTTGATAATATCGCATCCAGCCGCCCCTTTTTTTCAATGCGTCTTTTACGGTCGGGGATATACACTGCCTGGCCAAAAAAAAAGTCCGCACACTCTAATATTTCGTTGGACCGCCTTTAGCTTTGATTACTGCACACATTTGTCATGGCATTGTTTCGACAACCTTATGCAACATCACAACATTTATTTCCGTCCAGAGTTGCATTCATTTTTGGCCGAGATCTTGTATTGACGACGGGAGAGTCAAACCACTCCGTCAAGTCTTCTCCAGCACATGCCAAAGACTTTCAATGGGGTTAAGGTCAGGATTCTGGTAGCCAATTCATGTTTGAAAATGATTCCTCATGCTCCCTGAACCACTCTTTCACAATTTGAGCCCGATGAATCTTAGCATTGTCGTCCTGGAATATGCCCATTGATGGGATAACCTGGTCATTCAGTAGCTACATTGACATTCAAGTACTCAGCTAACATGCTGCATAACGTTTCTGAGCCTAGACCTGACCAATTGAAGCAACCCCAGATCATAACACTGCCTCCAGAGGCTTGTACAGTGGGCACTATGCATGACTGGTGCAACGGCGACTTTTTTTTTGGCCAGGCAGTGTATATGCTTCCATCTTCTGATTGAATGATGAAGGTCCTCGGGGGACCAAGCAATCCTCGATTGGATGGTGATCTCATGCTAAACCGGTCGTATCTTTCCCCGATATTGTCCGCGGGGCTCCCATCTTCTTCTGTTAGCCAGGAGACATTTAGCCGCTATGAATAAACTCCATTCATCTGTGTAATGAAACCAGAGCTTCGCATTCCTCTGCATGTTCTCATTTCCCGTCCTCACGCAAAGGAGCATCACCAAAGGCAGATCTAGACTCACGCCGAGCGTCGCCAAAGGCAGATCTAGACTCACGCCGTGGCTATTTTCAGCGACCGTCCGTTGGTGTGTGGGATGCAGCGATGTCTTAGACAGCGGTGTTCACACAACACTGGCCCTCCTGGGGCCCCCAAGGTATTTATTGACTTTTTATTTACCTTGTGTGTAAACCCTTGTGAATTCACCTGTTCCTGACATTACTCCCCCAACCATTTTACCTGTTTTTCTTTTTGTCAGTACACACTTTAGCTTCCTGTCATCTATGAGCATAGATGTTGTTCATTTTTAAGAAGAGATAAAGATATTGTTATTGCTGGAAACTTGGTATCCCAGTTTGGCCAAAAGGTTCCTCACAGGAAAGGGTTCCTCCTCACAGAAAGGAAAATGAAGACTCGACGTGAAGCAACAATAAATAAAAGAATTTCAATTCTTTCAGCTAATCTTTCAAAAACTGTGAATACAATTCAGTGAATTTTAGGCCAGTTATAAACGATAACATCTAGGTCGGTCATTGCCGGAGTGTTGTCTTGTGTTGTCATGAAACTCCCCTTCCTTTGCCAAAAAACTGCTTATACTCCTAAACAACTTCACCCAGGTGAGTAAGTATGCCAAGGTTGAGATATAGGTTGTGAATACCCAGAGGAAGAGGAAGCCGGGAAAATGAGGCCCAATGTGAATAGGTTTTCAGAATGCACAAATAAAGACATAATAAGGAAACTTAATTAGCTTTTTAAGCTGCAGAAAAACAGAGCAGCAAGGTTTTCTTGGTGAAAAAGCAAGGCTGTACAATACTGATCACAATGTTAAGCAGAGAACCTCAGATAGTTCTCTCATGCTGTAGGAATACTTTTGATTTTCAAAATGGCAAACCTCAACAGCTTCCAGAAGAATTGCACCATGTATCACTGGGATTCAAAGCCACAGCCTTGCTTTGTGGCAGAAGACATTTTATTCTATGCATTTCTTCAAAACACTCAGTTTCCCTTTGAAAAATCGCTTTATCAGGTTTGATGAATATATACTTTTTCATTTTTTTTAGTATACAAATTAAAAACCCAGTTTTTACACAGCTACCCCTGTCTTCATGTTACTTTAAGAGGATATTTTTGACTTTTTATTACCTAGATTTAGTTTCTCAAACTTCACAAACATGGATTTGAAACTACGACCCAAAAACCTAAATGTGAACCATTCAAAGGAGCTGGCTAATACACTCTCTCTAAAGAACTAGAGAGTTATGTAATTTAATTAATGTAGCAAAAATTAAAGAAAAGATTTGGATGCTGGGCCTTAACACAGGTCTGTCCTCTGTCAAGCCGTAAAAAAAGCCCTCCTTCATGGTTTTCTTTAGTTACAATTTCAGACCCCAGTCCAGCCCGGTTACTTAAATCACAGTCCTCAAAGGCTGAGAACTGCTGCTTTCCCACACTCCCTTTACCTGGGAATCAGGTGTGAAGACAGTCTGGCCAATCAGCAACACTATTTGTTCAGTTAATTACCTGGGATAAAAGAAAACCAGGGCCGGCTTTGGATTTGAGGGCCAGATTTGAGTACCCATGCACTACATTATCCTTTCATGGGCGCAGAAAGGGAGGACAGATTCCTGTCACAATGTGATATATTCCTAGATATTAGAAGCTTCGCTCGTATGTAATAAACTAGTTCAGACGGACCAAGGTCTGTAACTGGACACTGTTTTGGCAGGTTTACAAAAATGCACTAATCTCATTCTTTACAGCCATCAACCCAGGACCCTTTGAGACACATTAATCATCAAAGCAATTGTGAAAATAAAAAAAAACACACAAAAAACTTGCACCACCTTTTTGAAAGCTCATCAAATATAAAACAATAATTTATTATTTCTCTCATTTTACAAGACATCAAATTGAGTTTCTAACTAAGAATTCGTTAAGCTGCAATATTTTGCTCAATACATGGAAACCTACTAAGGCATGGCTACTACAATGGGCTTTAGTAACACAGAAAGATCTGGATATTAACAAATGTATGACAAAGGCTTTGTCTCTTTCTGTACATGCATAATGCTTTTACTTTGTCAGTTGGCATCCGGGAAAAGATCAGACCATTTGTACCTTCAGGAAAACATCTTGCTTTATTCTGCAACTTTAAAACAAACTAAAAAGCTGTTTGCTTAAAAATGATAAATTCTGTTAAATTTACAAAAGTCCCTCCGAAAAAAGGATTCTGTGCTGACCTTGAAGCTAAATATTTTTGTCATATTTGTGTTTTTGTAATAAGCAAAACATATGCATAAACAGTAAAATACTGATAAAAGATAACTGTTTCCAAAAAAAGAATAAATGTTGGCTGTTTACTCTTGGCAAGCAAGATTTCAAAAGAAAAAAAAAGGCATACAAATTGTATGTTTTTTTTTTTTTTTTTACATATTATTTAACATAATGAGTACAAAGGTAGAAAGGCTATTGAAAAGCATGTGAAGACATTTTCATATCACCTTCAGAGTTTCACAGACCGTTCGCGAAAACCGCTCTGAACCGTCCTTTCACCTGCAGATTCTCAAGTTCCTTCAGAAAAGGCTCCTCTTGTTTCATATTTACAAAAAAGTTGCCGCATTGAACGAGGCAGGTATCGCTACCCCCGACCGGTAGCGTCCTATTTACAGCGCGTCACGCAAAAGGGGGGAGGGGGGCCCGGCTACACGGTGGTGACGGACAGGAGGGAGTTGTACACCCGCGTTCCGTCGGGCGACTTGGTGCCGTGCGTCAGCAGTTCCTGGATGGTCATCCAGTTGTCGAAGATCTTCTTGTTCCTCTTCTTCATCATCTTCTTGTGGCTGAGTTCGATGATGTTGAGCTCCTTCTTGTCATCGGCGGCGGCGCTCTGCTCCCTCAGGCAGTCGGCGCGGCTCTGCTTCATGAACTCCCGCCGCTGCCGCTGCTCCTTGGCGCGCACCACGTGCTGCTTGCGCTCCTCCTTGCTCCAGTAGCGGCCCATCTTCAGCTCGCTGGCGGCGTCGTCGTCCGTCGTCATGCCGCTGCGCTCCTCGCGGATCCGCAGGGCGCGCTCCCTCAGCAGCTTGTCGCGGACGGGCCGCTTGGTGATGTAGCGCGTGCCGTCGCTGCGGATCTTCACCTTCCACTCCATCTTGGGCTCCGGGTCGTCGCCGGCGGAGGCGGGGGTCGCGGCACATGCTCGCCAGGCTCATCTGGCTCTGGGCGTACTCCACCGCCGACTTCTGCTGGATGAGCTGCATGTAGCTCTGGTAGTGCTGGGCGTGGGCGGGGATGTGGGCGTGCTTGTAGGGCGAGCGGGGCTTGCGCTCCTTCCCGTCCGGCGCCGGCGGCGGGCAGGGCTCCGCCTCCTTGGGGCAGGGGGGAGGGCGGGGCCGGGCGGGGCCGGCCTCCCGCGCCGGGGACAACGGCGGCGGCCCGGGGACCCCGGGGCAGGCGGCGGCTCCCTCGGCCACGCCCTCGTCGCCCCGCCGCAGGGAGTTGTCGGGCGACAGCTCCAGGGTGAGCGGCGTGCTCCGGCAGCTCTCGCCCGTGTTGTAGGCGCTCGAGCTGTCCTTGTCCGACTTCTCGGGCAGCTCGGTGATGTCGGAGAGCTCGTGGCGGCGCGCGTCGATGCTGGTGTTGTAGTTGCGGAAGCCGCTGTTGTGCAGCATCCAGGACTCGCGGTACTGCTCGCGCAGCTGCTGCATGCGGTGCGCCCGCACGATGTTCAGGCACTCCAGCTCGATGCTGCGCAGCTCCTCGTTCAGCAGCTCCAGCTCCCGGTCCACGCCCTCCTGGTCGCCGCCGGCGCCCGGGCAGTACCCGCCGGCGCTCTTCACCTGGCACTTGAGCTCCAGGAGCTCGCGGAAGCGCTCGCACTCGTCCGCCGGGATGCCCGGGAAGTCGGCGTCGGCGTAGTCGGCGGAGACGAAGGACTCGCCGCTGAAGGGCAGGTCCCCGCTGCCCAGCGTGTCCTGGCTGTAGGCCAGCTTCCTGCGGCTGCCCAGCGTGTTGGAGGCGGTGGTCTGGTCGTCGGCCAGGTTCTCCTGCTCGGAGCTCTCGTCGTTGCGCGTGCTCTCGTCCGTTCGCCCCACCCCGCTGTCCTTCTCCAGGTGATTGGACAGGAGGGTGGCCGTGTCTGTGGTGCCGCCATCTTCTTCGTGCTTCTTCTGAAACAAATGGAAGACCATAAGAATGAAATAATACACACATGCCATGGAAATACACACACACACACACACACACACACACACACACACACACACACACACACACACACACACACACACACACACACACACACACACACACACACACACACACACACACACACACACACGCCACACACACACACACACACACACATCATAAATACCAGGTGTCATGATATGCTTGTCAGAAACCCCACTGAGCTCCAGAACACTGTACCACAGATACTTATATACAGTACATGTTCACTTTAACCTAGATGCATAGAAAAGTTTACAGCACTGTAAGTACATCTTCATTTTGTATACGCGTTTGTGACAATTATGGCCAAGCATTTGCTCACCAATTGTAGCAGGAAACTTTTCTTTTGTCACTTATTCGGATTTTAATATCAATGTGTTATGGTTTAAACAAAAAAATGTGCGATTCCTTACTGAATGCTGTTGTCACGGAATGTAAGGATTTAGTCGGAATAAATACCAGATTAATAGGTAATAACAACTATACATTGAATAATTCAACTAAAAGGAAAATTAAAAAACTTTTTCATCAAATGACAGCCCAAGCACACACACAGGCATGCACACAAACAGAGTTTATATTCATAAACTGAGTCCAACACCTCACACTGATTAAAACAAATTTATATGCAAACAACAAGTATGAGGTTGCAACTCTAATCTTTCAGACATTCTGTACAGCATGGAACCATTATTCACTTGGATCACAGGTGACTCATTTAATCAAGGCATTCCTTGAGGGCATAGACTAGACTGTGGTCCAATGTATGAACACATCAAAATCAATGTACAATACAGGAAGTAATAAACTGATATAATTATGGCTGTGGGCGCATTCTTTTTCTTTTTTCTTTTGTTTTTTATTTCTTTGAAAAACTGCAAAAGAAAAGAAGGCACAGTATTGACTATCTTGATCATATTGATGAGCTACATGGAAAACTAGCCTTGATGATATTATTTGATAATCTGTTGTGATAATCTGATAATCTGCTTTTGCCCTCCTACACGGGAGGTCTGTAATTTAGTATCTGAGGTAATGTTATTAGCAGTGGCTTTTCTGTCATGAGCATGCTGGGTAATATTTTACACTGTGGTCCGCTGGTGCATCAACACAAAAATGCAATAGATTAATCTGAGAACAATCACCAGGGCAACGATTGTCCACCAGCACTAATAAGATCATACTCTCATGCAATAATTTATATCGTTCTGTCGTTGTCGAAAAAACTGTTTGAGAACCTGTGACTAGGATAGCTGCTACATTATGGGAAGGATGTGCTTTGTCTTGTCTGTTCTGTAGTCATCTTGATGATGTATGCACTTATTGTACGTCGCTTTGGATAAAAGCATCTGCTAAATGAATGTAATGTAATGTAATGTGACTGAATTAGACCGGGACGGAATTAAGAGTGCAGTCTTCATAATTATAAGTCGTCTCTGGTGACATTATTCCCTGTGCTGCCCTTACTGGAGCTTGACTGCAGTAGAGCTGGGCTGCTCCATTAGCTTACCCACTGTAGCATGCTAGCGGTGTATTTGGGAAACCGTTTCAGTCAAAACGGAGTATACTGGCTTACTTACTGCGCCGTGCAAGCGATTCGGGGCGGCAGTGTAGTATAATGGTTAAGGAACTGGCCTTGTAACCTAAAGGTTGCAGGTTCGATTCCCAGGTAGTACACTGCCGTTGTACCCTTGAGCAAGGTACTTAACCTGTATCCCTTCAGTATATATCCAGCTGTATAAATGCATATGTAAAAAAAAATAAAAATAAAATAAAATAAAAAAAGTTGTGTAAGTCGCTCTTGGATAAGAGCGTCTGCTAAATGTCTGTAATGTAATGTAATGATGTGTCGGGGAAACTGTTTTACTCTGGACATAGTGCACTGGCCTACCTGCTGCAGCATGCTGGCAGTGAACTGCATGGCCTGGTGATGCTGCTGCTCCAGCATATCCATGTGGAGGTCATCCAGAAAGTCGTTCCTGTCATCATCCATCCATCCCTCATCCAGCTGGACACACAGAGACAGGACGTCAGATCATCACTCTCAGCCAATCGAAGTCCCACTTTGCCGTCACAGGCACCGCCCAGCTGCTCTATCTGACCAAACCAGGGGGCATCTGGAACTGCGCTTAAAGACCCCCGAGGAGCTTTAAGCCTCCACAGCAGGCCCGTGTGAATGACTAAGCTGACCACAAATTCACAGAGAGAGAGACAAGAGGGAGTTTTTCTATTCCTTTGACAAATGTTATGATTCAGCATTCTTCAGTAACGGCCTAATGCTTGTCGTGCTAAATCGGTGTGCTGGGCCGAAAGCTAAGTTCATGATGTCTGACAGCCCTTTGACTGTTCTTAGTGTAGTGGCATGTTGACATGAATGGCTGACACTTTTAGCTTGTCTTGAGGCCTTAAGATTTAGTCTCTGTCACCGCGGTTAGAAGCGAGATAGAAAACAGCGGCAGCAGTGGTTTGGGAGCTAGGTTTGCTGTCAGAAGGCTGGCCAATCCAGTCCCCGGTGTGGCACGGACATTGTATCTCTACGGTTGACAATTTAACTTAAATTACCAAGCTGTATAAATTAATAATAAAATGATTATGCCCAACCACCATGATAATCAAGCGTCACACCTGTTTACCTGCCACCATTATCACAAAATGACAACTGCTATACAGTGTGTCCGCATACTACACTGTCCTTTTAATCTGCTGTATTGTACATTTACTATAGTGCCACATCCCAGGTGGAGTATCGCACTGTGCGAGGTAGTTAACCTGTCTCGTTTCACAATAAATTGTAACCCCATACGTGATAAAATCTAAGCAATGTCCCCACTGACAAGGTTATCTACTATAGAAATAAATGATATATATTATCAAGAAAACGCAGTGATAAAAGCCCTGTATATCCATGTGAAAGGTCCTTCACAGTGTGTGTAGATGTACCTGTATCTCTGGCCGGGCCACGAGCAGGCAGACGTTCTTGCTCTCTTCACTGGTCAGCAGGGCCACTGCCTCTTCCCGGTTCTGCACCTCGATCCCATTGATCTTCAGTGGAAACCAAGAAAAAATCTGAGCCACACAGTCGGGGAAATAGAAACCCAGCAGTAACTCTTACACAATGGAAGCTGAGTGTACCTGGATAATTCGGTCACCTTCTCTGATCCGGCCGTCCTTTGCAGCTATGCTGTTGGGATCAATCTAAGCAAGAAAAAAAAAAAAAAAAAAAAAATTCATCTTATCTTAAAAGACCTAAACGATATTTATATTTTATCTTAAAAAGGACTAAAAACCATTTATATTTTATCTTAAAAAGGACTAAAAACCATTTTTATCTGTTCAACATTTTCAATGCACAGGCAATTTAGATTCTATTAGTAAAGTAGAGTAGAGGATTGATTGCAAAGTAACCCTGTTGGTATCCACATAAGTGATATTAAGTGTGCTGTCGTAACACCAGTAATCCTTTAATAAGGAATTAATGATGATTCATTTGGGTTAACAAAAAAAATTATGTTAACACGTCTGCTAATTTAAATATATAATATTTTTAAATAAGTGCATCATCATAACATAGGCTTACAATACGATGTAAATGTATGGACTATGTGTTTATAATATGTTTGTGTACTAAAACATCTCATATTTCTGAAAGGAACGTTCTAGAAGATCACCTATTTCTTTTCCAACCAACACGACAAATGCCTTTCATTCATAAGAGTGCTTCCTGACATCCAACAACTACTATTAATGATAAATTAGGCCCTACCCATACTGTATGTGATTTTAGTTTGTTTCCAACATTGCCTTGCAAAAATCTATTTGTCTATTTAAATCTGATTAATTAAAGTTATTCATTTCTTTCACAATATATCCCATGTATGATTGCCTGTAAATGTTTTTTAATTGCTACATGGCTGACCAAAACAAAATAAATGAAACACAAACAAAAATTCAGCCAAAAAAACTACCTTGATAAAGCGCAAAATAATAAAGCAAATGTTTAGTGAAAGATTTCTAGAATTCTTATCGGGGCTACACATGAGAGGCAAAGAGTCATACAAACAAAGGAAAAAAATGTAACCATGGCAACGATAAGCCAATAAACAGAGAACTAAACAAAATGCCATCTCTGGTTCCTTACTTCTTCCCTCTACTGACACACAAATGATTGATGTGCAATCATTTGTGCCATTTCATTCACTTTGGACTCATGGTTGACCAACTTCACATAAAAAAATGTTAAATGCCGTTTTTGCTTTCTAAGTCTACCCACAATGCTGTTCTGCAACACACCTCGCTCACATAAATCCCAGTCTCGTCTTCGTCATCAGTTCTGTAACAAACCGTCAGTCCCAGCTTGTCCTGGATATTTACTCTGTATAAATCCACTTCCTGCAAAGACGAAAGAGCGCAGTTTTAACATTTTTAACAGAAGAGGTGCGAGTAATGATTATAAGAATTCAAATCCTTACAATCACACTGACAATTCACTCACTTACTGACAAGGGCAGTTGTGGAAATCTTGTAAGATTTATAAGCTGCACAGGGATTCGTTTAACACCAGATGCAAAACAAACCCACATGGTAAAAAAATACACAACCGAGAAAATGTTTGCTGCAATCGCTCTTGTTGAAAATGGACCCCCACCTGCAATTAGGGGAACATGACGCTGTGCATTTTAGATAGGGAGTAGTGACAGAAAGAGAGATGCCTAATTTATTCACATATCAGAGAAACATCTGCCAGGCAGTGGCTGAGCTGTTCTCTCACTCTTCACTTGTCAGCACCTGTAATCTGGGAGATAACAAGCGCACAAACTGCCTCTCCTGTCTCCTCTGTTGTGCAGCGAGTTACTACCCTAGTGAGGCTAAATTCTAGTTTCACACTACAGCAAACTCTCGTCTAGGCAAATAACAGAAGAAGTGCACACGTGTCTATAATCTACTATAGGACAGATCCTCACTCCACAGAGCCTTAAATGAGTATATGAGATTCGCGGCTCCCCGGAATAGCTTTTTTCATAATATGGAATACAAAATGGGATTTTATTCATTTCGGAGAACTTTATCTTCTACATTATTTCTTAGTACTTCAGCACCGTTGACAGATGTTTCTGTCTAATCCCCGCGTGCTCAGTCATGAACTTTGAGTAATGAGTTCACTCAGTTTCCTCAATAGCGCTTTAACACTTCAGTCTCAAAGGAACAATGACATAATGGCGGCCTGTTCATTCCTTCATGTTGAAGATTCGATTCAATTGGAGCATAAATCTCAAGCAAGGTGGAAAAGTTGAATGCCATTATAAAAACCAAGCAGCCAACCCCAAACTGCTGAGCACACAACAAATGAGCAGTTTAAAGACTCTCTTTGCTACAAAGCCTCAAAGAAAGCGGCGGTGTGCCTGCATCTCCTTTACAGTACACAGCGGTTTTCAGATAGGAGTCAGCGAAGAGATAGGGAGCATTTATCAGTCCTAACAAAGCGCAGATCTGCAGGAGGCTGGTAAGGGCTTTGTCTTTGCTCCGACCCGCCAATTGATCTTTGTCTGCGGGATCTCTGCAAGGCGCCTTAGTGGCCTTCAGGTCTAGAGAGAGGTCAGAGGAAGGCAGTCTAGTGTTCGTCTGCCCGGAAGCCGCAGAAGTTCACCTCTCGGGTCTACGGCACGTGTCAGGGACACCATTATTAATGGTCGGGACGGGGCCAAATGGTGAGCGCCCGGTGACCTTAAAAATCTTAATTTTTTCATAGATATTTCCATCACTGCTATAATATGGGCATTGTTAATACACATCATGCCAGCCATCACTCTCCCATTGTCTGTGTCATCCAATTATCTTCTTTGCCTGATCTGTTCGGAGCCTCTGGGTAGGTTCTGTCCAAAGATGTATTAGTTGTTGTCACAAATAAATAATGATGTCACCGTCTGGCATCTGCTCAGGGTGCAGAATACACAACCCGCTCGATTGGTGTCTGGCCTGCATTTTAATCTCCTTACAAGGATGAATTAGCCTGAGTTCATCAATAACACATATCCCATAAGCCTCGGCATTGTGATGACATGTGTATCCCAACACTGGAAACAAAGGCGCTTTGAGGTGCGTGGGTTGGAAGGATGTGGCTCCTGGCTGAATGGACCACACTTCGGAGAATGCTTTGTATGTTGTGTGTGTGTGTGTGCGCGTGTGTGCGCATGTGTGTGTGTGCGTGCATGCGTGTGTGAGTGTGTGTGAGGTGGGTCTTTGGGTGTGTGTGTGTGTGTGTGCGCATGCTTTTGGGGGTGTGTGTGTGTGTGTCTGTGTGTGTGCGTGTGTGTGTGTGTGCGTGTGCGTGTGTGTGTGTGTGTGTGTGAGAGGTGGGTCTTTGGGTGTGTGTGTGTGTGCGCATGCTTTTGGGGGGGTGTGTGTGTGTGTGTGTGTGTGTGTGTGCATATTTTTGGGTGTGTGTGCCTGTACGCACACCTGCATGCACGTTTATGTGTTTGGCAGTGATAGTCACCTCGTACTCCAGCTCCTCTCTCTCCATGTCCTGCTGCATGCCCTCCAGGAAGTCACTGGGGTCAAAGTATTCATGGCCCGGGGAGTGTCTATAAAAACAATACCATCTCGTAAAAATATATACTAGGAAATAGCATACCCTCAGACACCCATAATGCACTACTGAGGAGAACTTTACAAGATCATCCACTAATAAATGTGTCATTACCTATGAGCCTCGCTGTGAGGGTGTGGTGTGTTTGATGCGTAAAATGAACGTGCCAAAACTAGAACGCCTTGCTCTCATGTCTTACACATTTCGACAAAAAGCAAAAACTTGAGCGACCAGGCGTCAGGCTAACCGATCCCGAGCGTATGTATGAGCCTATTTAATTTTATTAACAGGCCTTTCAAGCAGATTTAATACATTTAGTTGTTTTCCTGTTTTTGAGCAATTTTGATGCACGCTGTTGGCAAATTGTAGCAGGTGTCGCATTATTTTCATCTGGCTATTAGTGCACCATTTAGAGCAGGGGTAATTATGCTACCTGCCCAGGGCCTAAGCCCTGACAAGTGTAATATCTGTGTGGATTGCGGAGGCATGAATTGCTAAGCCAGAGCCATCCTTGTGAAAGGATGGTATATTTTAATTTCCTTAACAAGCAGAGAGCTTGTTTGTCGACTAAGATGGCCTGAAGAGTGCTGCGAGGACACATTTCAAACTGCTCTGGCCCTCCGACACATAAAGAAGTCAAGTCAAGTCAAGTCAAGTTTATTTGTATAGCACATTTCATACACAAGGCAACTCAAAGTGCTTTACATAAGACATAGAAAGACATTATATAAAAAGTAAATTAGAATTGAACAATGTTAATAAGAAGTTAAAACAGTTATAATAAAACGCAATACTGGTTGGGCCCACAAAACAAATACCCCAACAAACACTCCTACCACAAACAGCCTGCTACCTGCAATCTGCTACGCACCATACAGCCTCTCTCTCTGGGTGATATTATACCTGCCAGCTCCGCTGCAGGTGCCTGCCAGCTACCCTGCAGGACTTTTGTAAAAATATTAGCCCATGGGTGGGAGCAGCATACAGCCTCCACAGTTTGAATCACTCCACAGAGTGACGGACCCGTCGGTCACTAATCAAACTTTTAAGTTGAGCGCACTACGGCCTCAAGTTGAGCGTACTACGGCCTCTTTTTACATATTAGCCCATGGGTGGGAGCAGCATACAGCCTCCACAGTTTGAATCACTCCACAGAGTGACGGACCCAAGGTTTTTTTCAGCTTGTCGACAAATGTAAGGTTTTGAAGTAAAAGTCGGACTGGTTCACTGTGATGTGGGGGTGGCGACTACCGGAGGCTATGTTGACATCACAAAGCATGACATCACGTGCAATAAGCAGTGACACACATGCTCTATGATAATACAGATAACGGCCAAATGGAGCCAGTGACCCTGACATCTGTGTTTCCCTGATAAAGCCCCATTTGGATTATTCATTTATGTAATAATGCCGAAGATCATGTCCATCCCTATCCATCACTTCTATATTCTAAATATGTGAGAGGTATGCAGAGCTATACTCTAAGCATTTGAAAATGTATGAGCATTTTGAAATGTATTACAGAGTGTATTAAACAATGACTGGGAAATATACTGTATTGTGAATCTGGTAATAATTCCAATATTTCAGAATTCTGCATATATTACAGTATAAAAGCTACATAACATATATGTATACCTTGTAAGTAATATTAGATATATACCCATATGGAAATGTAATATACTGCAGTATATTTTAAGTATATTGTGAAGATAATTTTGATATATTTACAATATACTGCAGCATATTCTTTTTCCATAGGGGTTAGGCCGATGTAATGTTGTTAAGGACACATTCTTTTTAGAATATGAAACTTTCTTAAGTCCCATTGTGTCTTTATTTAATGTATTTGTTCTCTCTGAACACACAGGACGTCAGCACAGACAGGCACGTGACGGACAGATGTCACTCACTCCTCTGGCAGCAGGTACTGCTCCAGCACGTCGACGGGCGGGGCGGCGGCAGGCAGCTTGGTGAGTGCCATGATGTGCTGGAAGGTGATTTCGGTCTGCGTGCTGATGTCCACCACCTGGGCGTCGGAGGCGGGGCCCACGGCTTTGGGGCGGGGCGCCCGGCGGAGCACCTGGACCACGATTGGCTCCTTAGCCGTACGGAAGGCCTCCACCGCTTGTTCATGGGTGGCCTTGGAGAGGTCTTTCCCGTTCACCTGTGGGGACGGGACACACACGCACGCAGGACAACGCTGTTAACACACTTGAGTCACATGCACACAGTGGCTATGTTTCTCCCTAAAAATGTCCACGTGGGTAAATACCCCAGGATTAAAACAACCACCTTCTAAAGGCTCAAATTTTCAAAACACTACGTACATTAGGTTGTAATGAGCAGCGACATTTTGATTAAGTTTATTTTAGAATGATGATCAAGATAGAGACATAATAATAAGACCACTCAACACTAAGTAGGTAGAACAGTACAGAGTATATCAGGCTGGTTTCCATTATATGCTCACACTTGGTGCATGAATGAATGGCTATGTGACATCAGCTGTTTAAATCATGTTTAACTACATATTTAACTGTATAAATCCTGTTATTTTATGGAATGGTTGTTAAATAGTTATCACCTAGTATAATCGTTAAGAGATATTGGTGTTATTCTACATGACAGTGTTTTGAAAAAAAAAAAAAGCTGTATTTTTAAGGTAAAATGTTTTTGTACATTTTTATTTCTAAACACTGTCAAAGTCATAATTTAATGACCATAATACCTAATTATATTTAATGCCAACATTGCTGCCAGTCTTTTCACCGTTTTCAAACGATATATCTTTTTTTACAGTGCAACCATTCCAAACACGCAAAATATGGCTGTTTCTGGCTGGAGTAATTTACATAATGACACTAGTTGATCACTTGCAAAGCACAAAATGATAGCATGTGCAAATACTTTGGCTGCGCGCGCAAAACAACACCCTTTATTTGGGATCTGAGTAAATCAACCCCTTCGTGTTGCCATTCGATGGCCAGTGACAAGTGAGCTCACTAACTCTCCTTAAAAGAGAATACAGCAGGAACAGCGCTGCTATAGCCCAGACTGGTTCGAGTCAATGCAAACATCACATGAGCGGACCCTAAATCAGGTCCTGAAAAGCCTGGCTGTGGGTCAATGAGGTCACGGTTACCACGGAGCTGAGTGAATATTTGCCTTTTCCACCCTGGAGACGCAGGTCGAGTTGTGCGGCCTTGCAGATTACGGCGCTTAACCCCAAAAAATGGCTGCTCAAACATTCCGAACGCACGGTTCCCAGTAGCCGCTGCAATACCTACAATCGTTCTAAACTGCTGTGGAAAATCTTCCTGCAGCACTAAAGGCAACCGTCACAGGGACAGAACGCATCGCAATAAGTGCATTCATGAGGGGGTAAGTAGGCACTGAGAGGCTCAACCAATTAACCCTGCAGGAAAGGATGGGTCCTGCGTTATCTTTAATAAGCCAGGAGGAGTCATTCATCACAGGTGTTATTGAAGACGTGAAGGGCTGGACTCTTGAACTGACCTTCCCAGTCTCTGGCCCTATTGAGTTACCGCACTCAGACAGAAAGAGAGCAGGGGATGTGGGGTGGCTTGTTATTGCGTGGGGCTCATAACGCCAGGTCATATAAAGTGAGACAAGGTGACGTTCATCTCTCTCTCTTTCTCTTTCTCTATCACACACACGCACACATGCACACACACGCAAACACACACACACACACACACACACATGCATGCATGCACACGCACACACACACAAATGCAGGAGTAAGGGAAAATTGCAGTTCAACAGGCCGTCTGAGGAAGGCCCGGTGGTGTTGAAACAGCCTTTCATCGACTGAGTAAATCTTATCAGTCCTCCTCAGCTCCTTGTTGTTGTTGCTGATGAATAGCTGCGGGGATGTTCCATCGTGCTATTCTGGTGCGTTCTCTACCTCAGCAAATCCCAACTTCAGCTAGCCCTGCCTTTAACTCAAGGGTTCACTGGTTTAGAAAATAGACTTCTGGGAAAAAAACAAAAAAAACAACCTTTTTTTCTAAACAAAATATTGAGAAATCAAAGGCGGTAAAGCAACACTAGGATTTGGTGGACAGGCTCTATGTTAATTTCTTACGAATAGCAATAACGATAAGTATGATAACTTGTTAAAGCCCCTTATAGGTTTATCGGGTCAAAGCGGGTCTAAGCAGAATGGGACGTTAATTAGAACGAGCCCGCCTTTCATTAATAAAGGTCGTTAGACAGACTGGAACGAGGTGCCCTCATTTAGCTGAGTAATTTCTGGCCGGTGAAAAATGTGGCCTCCCCTCGGAGGATTATCTGTGTGCAGTATGTTAACCTGCTAAGACTCATTTGCGGGAAAGGCTACGGCGTGTCACTGAGAAGAAGCTAATTAAGCGCGGATGAGCCGCTCGACCCTGCGCCTCGCCACAGCCATGACTGATGAGAGCGCGCCGCGGCTGTTTGGGAGAGACGACCCGGCCACGCCTCCCATCCCTACGCGTGGAGGAAAGGCAAGGCCTTGTACGGAAGACCGACGTCGCATTAAGCGCAAGCATTTTATGCTAAACTCTTAAAATCAATGACATTTCCTCTACATGAGTTAGCATTGTACATAGCGTTTGTGCAGCGTCATGATATTCAAAGTACAGTTGTTCTTATAACATCTTACTTGCAAGACATTTGTCACTATGGCTTAGTGAGACCTACAAAGCACAGGAAGCACCACCTTTTGGTCTAATTCAAGAGCGCCATCACTGCCTTATTCACCGCTAGTTTTCACAGATACAGTACTAAGCTCCAGATACAGCACACTGTGGAATTCTCTAATGGTCCAATGCAATTTTAGCATAGACCAATGTACTCTAAGTAAGTAGAATGCATAACAGAGGAGAGAAGTGCTGTACTACACAGTATTCTTAAAGAAATGTTAGGAGTGCTGAAAGTGCTCTGTTTGGCCACGTGGAGCTGTGTTACATCTAAATGCCGTATGAAGCACGGGCATTTTAGGTCTGTCTCATTTGGATAGTTCATTCACTAAGACAACAGACTTGAGCAGAAATAAACATATATTCACATATCCAAAAGTAAATTAATTTTCCCAGTACTGGAGTAGCAAGCCGTATAGGCTTATAGTATTATAGGTACAAAGTATGCAGAATACCTGAAGGATAAAGACCCTGTGATTTCAATAGTTTTGTCATGATTAACATACAGGCAAACAGGAAGTGGCACGAATAAGCTGAACTACTTCATCAAAGGCAACGGCCCAACGGCGCTCACCCATGGGAACGCACAAGACCACGGAGAAAAGGGAGCCGTTTGCCGGGCAAACGTGCCGGATCGCGTAGCCTCGTTAAGATGCCGGACACTAGAGCTGAGATCGCCCACCTGCTAACACTGGATTTGGCTCGGTGCGGACGACCTAGCCTGCCTCAGCTTATCAGAGTTACCACGGCTACCGCGGGTGCCTCGCGCCATCCGCGCGGCATTTGGAATTTGTTCATTTACGATTCCTGGATGTGGGAGAGCTTAGATGTAATCTGCACCCGCGGCTCTTTCTCATTTCAGATACGCACTTGGGCTAATGCGGCGGCCCACAATCGGCTTCCTCCAGGAATGATGAAAACCCTTGAAAATTCACATGAAATAAAGTGACGCAACAGTGGACAACCTGTGTTTTTTACACAGGAATCTGCGGAATGCGCGCGCGGAGGTAATGACTGGGAACTGCTTCTTTTTTTTTTTGAAAAGGGTGATATCTTCTACCGCTGACAACACTTTCTCATTCCGCCTTCCAGATCAGGGCTTTATAGTTATCAGATTACCCAACCAGGAGTACAGGAATGTCAGTCACGTCCATGTTTACAAATAATGACACTTGCGCTGTTTTAGGCATTGTTTACATTCATTTATATTCATTGCTTTTAATACGTGGATAGAGGTTCTGAGATTAGCATGAAAATTAGGGGGCCTTTTTTTACCCAGTGTCCAATATGTTTCACCCCCCGCTGATATCTACGTTAACAGAAATTAAAGTGCGGAGGGAAGGATGGAAATTGCACTCTCCAACTTTGAAGAGGTTATGTGCTCACTAATAACTAAAACGGATTAATGCTAATCCGGGCCCGAAGGATAATTGGATCATCCCAGATGGGTTCAACTTCTACTTCAGAAACAGCAAATCTTGTCAAATAAGAAGTATTCTCACTATATCTTCCTACATTTGCATGTACGAGGCCGTTGTGTGATACTGCTGCGACTGGATATTCATGTTCATGGTGATAATACAAGGGAAGGTATAGAATATGGAGGATATAGGCATTTGGTTAGTATATTACTGATAGAAATTCTTAATCCTTAACAAAGACATGATTTACAACTATGGAAGAATAACTACATACTGTAAATTGGATGCTAGACACTGTTCACAGATCTACATGCAGTCTATCCCTGCATATAGGCTAATTTATCCTCATTAAAAACCAAGACACAAATTTGGCTTGAAAGTACACAGCCTGTACAACATGTCTCCCTCTCTCTTTCTCCCTCCCTCCCTCTCTCTCTCTCTCTCTCTCTCACTCTCTCTCCTCTCTCAGGAGCAGCAGTTGTGACAGTGTGAATCATATGGGAGGAATATAAGTGTTTCTATGTCTCCACGCTCGCTCTCTGGACTCCGGATGCCTTGTTGCCCTGGATTCCTGCTGTTCCCTGGAGGCAGCGACCCCTGAACAAAGCCCCGCCCCCTCCCACAGAGGCCAGAGTATTCCGCCTGACTGCACATGATGGGGGCATTCCCACCCAATGGGGGGGGGGGGGTGGGGGTGGCCCCCCATTCACCAAGCTCACCTCTGACACCAGCCACACAGCTCCACAGGGAGAGGCCCAAACACTGCACTCAACCGCGCTGTGCTCCCCAACTCTCAACCCAAGGCTTAATCCATTTGAATCCATTCTTTTAACTCTCTGCTCTCTAACACTGCACAGCGCCTCTTTTAAACCAGAGACTCCAATCATGCATCAGTCCACCTTAGGAAATCCCCACAGACGGCTCAAAAAATGAGTTCCATCTATCTTAGGGTGTAAGCATGAGTCAGTAGTATAGCTTGACCATGCAAAGAGGGATACATTATTTTGCCCCACCACCACTAGTTTGACAAATCAAAAGGGTTCACAATTAAAGAGCACAAGCTTGCTTATCAGTGTGGCAGAAATCCTGGTCCAGATGACTTAGTTTAGTAAACTTACTCTATTCCTGCAGCAAGAAAACATCTGCTCCTGCTGAATGGCTGAAGCTAAGCAGGTGTAGGCTTGGTTAGTACTTGGATGAGAGACCTCCTTGGAAAACGAAGTTGCTGCTGGAAGTGGTGTTGGTGGGCCAATAGGGGGCAGTCTTCCCTCTGGTCAAATAAACCCCAGTGCCCCAGTGCAGTGATGGGGACACTGTGCTGTAGGAGATGCCGTCCTCTCGGATGAGACGTTAAACCGAGGTCCTGACTCACTGTGGTCATTAAAGATCCCATGACACTTATCGTAAAGAGTAAGGGTTTCCCCGGTGTCCTGGCTAAACTCCCAACCCAGGCTCTTTCAATCTGCCACCTAATCATCCCCCAGTTTAATTGGCAAAAAAATTATTCTCTCCCTCTCCACCTCAGCTGATGTGTGGTGAGCATTCTGGTGCAAAATGGCTGCCATTGCATCACTCAGCTGGGTGCTACACATTGGTGGTGGTTGAGGCGAGTTTCCCCCTCATTGTAAAGCGCCCCCTCATTGTTCCTCATCATTGTAAAGCGCTTTGAGTGTCGAGAAAGGCGCTATATAAATGCCAGGCATCATCATCATCATCATCATCAACACTACCTTCTTCGGTCACGTTCTGTATGGCATTATGTCGAAGCAGTCAATGCTGGGGCAAAGACCTCGTAAACCCTTCTGAATTAATGTTGTGTGTGATATTTAACGCGATGAACAGCAATGGGGGTCTGAAACCACAGCTCTGTGGATATCTAGGTGTTGGGGTACAAGGGAAATGTATTCGACAGCCTGTCTATTATTCAGAGCCATAGATAAAGGACCAGTGCCTGCTTCGATTAAGATATCAGGGCCTGCGTCAATCCTGCACAAAAGTACAGGGGTTCTTCCACCCCTCTCTACGGAGAGAGGGCATACCTCACTGACTCCTGCTCCCCCTGCCGCCCCCGTCAAAGTTTGTCACATCTGCGCCGCGTCCTCAAAGCTCTTTATGTCGTTTAAAATCCGCACCGTCGTCCGGGAGGCTAATTAAGAGCTCCCGACGGGAACGGCGGCACGTACCGCCGCCTCTGCGCTCGACCCGGGGAAATGCAGATGAGGCCTGATTGAGTTCTCCGTGCCTGGCGGCAGGTGTGAGCGCAGGGCCTAAGCTCAGCCCGCTGACTCGCCGCCAGAGACGGGCGGGGCTCCCCCCCCTCCGCTGCCGCAGCTGAGGCTGCCGCAGTTAGCTCAACAACGGCTGATAAAACACATAAACACATAGATAAAATAACACAATCATAAGGATTTATGAGCCGGATTCCAGTGACTTGCTTCTCCGCTTCTCTTCAATGCTTCTCTGATTTTAAAGGTTAAAAGGTAGATTTAAATTGTTATGGCATTCTTCTGGTATTTAGCTTGCAATTACTTTTTTATCATAGATGTGTTTTTAGGTTTTCTGGGAAAATTCGTTAAGTGTTTGTTATCGAGCCCTAGGATGAGTAAAACATTTAGTTTAGATGTACCAAGAAAACACCCAGGCTGTGTGTGAATCAGAGCCCTATCTACTGCGCCCTATCTCCTGCGTACAGTGCACTGGCAGAAGTGCGCTGTTTAATGTGCACTGTGAAATCCGCGACGTGCAGTCCGCAAAAAATATCTGCCATGGTATTTTCCAACCGTACTGTGGAAGTGTCATAAGCAGGTCGTAAGACGTCCCACCAGTGTTGCCATGTCTGCGGTTTTACAGCTAAATTGGGCTACTTTCAAAGTGCAGTCAGGGGTAAAAATTAAAAGTCGCAAAGCACACACTTATATTAAAAGGCAAAAATACGACGATTTCTCTTTAAAATACGTTGGTTTTTCCGTTAAAAATATATTTTTGGCTAGTTTTGAGTCGCCATTTGGCTGGAAAGTCGTGCAAGATCTGGCAACCCTGCGCCACACCCTTGTGCGGCCATGTCACGTGTTGTTTTTGTTGTATTTGAAGGAAAACGTCAGCGAAGCTGCGCCTCGTTTTTTTAAAACGAAGCTTCGCGTCATATGTATGCGACCAATAGGTTTGTGTACTTCCTGAAAAGTGTGCTCCTGAGTGTACTCAGCGAAACCCCGGAAGGAAGTGCATCATACGGGGGTTTAAAGTATACTATATTTAGAGAAAGTTTTGCCTACTTAACGACTTTTTTGGCCCCTGTCTGCTCAACAAGCCTACCTAATAGTACGGAAGGGCGCTGAGTCGGACACAGCCCCAGTCAAACGTGACTGATTTACCAAAGGGAACGGCCAACCAAACGCCTTCCCTGAGTTTATTAAAGTTATTTTTAAGAAGATGATTTCAAACATATTAAGTGGGGGTTACAATGCCCACTCAAAACGGTTTATTCATGAATACATAACTGCTGTCTGTCAGGCATGTGCCATGAATTTTGAGGTGAAAAAGCGTTGGCTTGCTCTGCACCTCATGTTGCGGTAGCCTGGAGGATGGGAGCAGACTCAGCCTCGTGTGAGTCTCCGAGGGAACGGGAGACCTGCCAGAGAGAAGCGGGACAGACCTTCACTTGTCCGGAACTGTGAAGATCCTGGGAAATGCAGTCTATAAACGCCTGTTCAGCAGGCCACCAATGTCACAAGCTTTTCTTTTATGTCTCTCTTTATGGTCCGATACACTTCTTAAGCAAATTCTTCAGTCTGTATTTTACGAGGGGGGGGGGGCCTCTCAACGTCTGATTTGATAGAAAACGTTTAGGCTTGAAAGCTTACTTTGAGATGCTGGGCGGATGAGTGGTGGAAGAACAGTTCTAAAAGTGGGTCAATTCTGCTTGAAACAACAGCTAATCCTTCTTTTCTGTCACATTTAACAGTTCTGACAAAAAAAATTCCATTAAGCCTGGTTATGGCCTTTCTCTGCGTATGTGTTTTATTCTTTTCAGTGACTGAGGGGAAACAGTTTCTCTGAAAGAGCAGATCTTTCTCGGCTTACTTGAAACACAGCAGCCATTATTTAACATAGTCTGCTGTGTTACTGGGGAACGCAGGACAAATAGTTCAAAACAAAAAGTATTTAATAGGCATAGCTGGCTGAAATAAAAGACCATTATTTACTCCCTCCTAATCTCATTTAAGCAAAGGACATTTGAGTTATCGTCGGAAAATCAATAACACACCCATATCACTTCCTTCGGGCTTTCGGCACTGCCTTCCTTTCTTGATGAAAACTCCTTTGAGTGATCGTCGAAGCAAATCTTTTCAGATTTTTCCCCACCCTCAGACAAATCAAACGCAGGCCTCGCTCAGGCCCATTGCAGAGCCGTGTCTGTATCTGACCTCAGTACAGCCTGTTCAGGAACGTTCCCACTCGTCACGCAAGCTGCCCCTGTAGCTTTTACGCTTAAAAGGACCAATGTTGTCACGCGTTCACTTCGAGAGGAGGAGCTCTCTCATTCGGAGAACGGAGACACTGTTTGTCAGCTGCCTCACTGCCTCGCTGCCTTGTTGTCTTGCTCCCTCTGAAGGTACCTCAAAAGGCAACGAATTTGGGACGCACTTCGAAGGCACGACGATGTCACGTGAGATCAGTGTTTACGTTTGTTCATTACGCTACGTCAACTTGGTAGCAAGTTAGCTGGCTAGTTGCTGGAAAGCTCACGAGGCTTAAAAACATCAGATACACTATTCCAGCATATTAAATAATTAAAATGCATTTTTAAATATAACTACTACAAATTATGGAGTTTACTGCATATATTCAGACTGTAAAAAAGATCCCCTGGTACTGCGGCAAATACCGCATCGTTGTTTTCGGCCGGCATTAGTTTAACGGAAGTGAGAACCCTGCTGTAATCGCAAAGACTTATGGGATATCATACTCGGAGAAGGATATATGCGATGCTGCCTTCTAAGGTACCTTACAAGGCGGCATTTTATGCAAACTTGGAATGGAATGGAGACACGCCTCATGCCTTCCTGCCTTCAAATGGCATTTTTTCAGTTTGAGACACAGCCACTGTCTGACCCATGTGGAGAGTGGAGTAGGTGAGGACAAAGGGAGGGACAGGGGTTGGCCCAGCGGGGCTAAAATCGCAGGCAGCAGCTCGAGAGAAGGGTCCTGTCACCCATTATTAGAGTGGTAATGTCAGTCCACTGCTCTGAGTCTCCCAATCTCCGCCTACCAGCCGGGAGACATGCTCATTTCTCCCTGTCATCTGTGTAAAGGCAGACAGGAACATATTTCCCAGCTCAATTCAAAAGCTGCTCCCTCCCACAACCCCCCCCCCCCCCCCCCCATTCACCCAAGGCCTGCTGATGGTTTAGAGATGGTTTAAGTGCTGTAACAGAGTGGGGCAGTGCATCAGCTGCTATGCATATGTGCATGTTCATGTGTTTGTGTATATGCGTGCGTGCGCGTGTGTGTGTGTGTGTGTGTTTGCATAGAATCACCTGCTCATCCCTAATAACAAATCAAATGCAAAACATGGCCTGCAAAGAGGGGACATTATTATAACTTAATGTCTGTCTGTGTATCTCTCTCTCTCTCTTTGTCACACACATGCATGTACGCACGCACACACACACACTCTTAATCAGATGTGTTTTCCAGGTATCCCAATATCGCCCCGATGCTGATGCTGACAAATCACTGGTCCCAGGGAAGGCAATGCACACGCTCCACTTTAAACACGCCCACACCACTGTATTAACTGTTAATGAGGGAGCCTAAGAGCGGCGAGCCGCTCCTTCCCATTGGCCACGCTGGGGTACGCTCAGTCTGCGCGCTGATAATGAGCAATAATGGCACTCCATCACTCGCATTTAAAAAGGCGCTGTGACTCGGTTCACTTTAATAAGCCCTTTACATCCCTCATGTTTTAGTCATGACCCCGTTGCCGCACGACGTGGGGCGCGGTGTTGTCTTCGCTGGGTACATGTGTACAAAGACGATTCGTTCTCTTAATCAAGCGGTATCGCTGTCAAATGCTTTTTTTTTTTGGCCGTCGGTATGGAAGCGAACATGGTACACGTCTGTACTCTTTTACCCGTGGGGGGTAACCGTAAGACAGACCGCAAAATAGCACTGCTTTGAGCTTTGATGAAAAAGGAGAAAATGTACGAGTTATTTCCACAAAGCGTACCGCGACATTGTGCTAGCTCAGTCTAATAGACAAACATTACACACTGTGACAAATCACCTGCCTGAACTATATAGGCTGTTTTTGATCATTGCACATTTGATCATTACAATTTGAGCAACAGTAATACCTGTTTCAGTCAATCCCTATAAGTCAGCCCTCCCTGATATGAGATTGAAATGTAGCTTGAGAAGAGGCTATGCAGTTAAAATTTGACACATTGCTGCACCGATCAGCTAATTCTGTTGTATGCGGTGACCCCTCCGTTGTGACTGTCAATGGTTAACAAGATCAAAGGCTTGGTTTTAAAGAATGAAAGCCGACATTTTTTATTTCTTGTTTTTGTTAACAAGCATTCGAATACCGATCCGAGCAACCAATTAGTGACCCCATGGTCAATAATCAAATAATATTTGTGTGCTTTTTGGGGTGCAACTCTCAAAACTAAATCTACGTTTTCCTAAAGTGTACTTGTTGCATTGTCTGTGTTGGATTGTGTGCACGTGACCACAAACTGTATTTTGTAATTGAAGACCCTGGAGCTAAAAGTACTGAAGTCACATTTTTAGACAATTCAAGTTGAGCATAGAAACATGTTGTATTTGTTTAGCTAAGTCCACCCTATAAATATTGTTAATAGAAAAGGTGCCTAAGCAATGCATTAAAAACAGCAAAACTTTTAATGGCTGATTTTATGGATCAATGATATTTTCGGATTTGATTTTCTCAAAATAGACATTTTGTGACTTCAGTACTTTTAGCACCAGGGTCTTCAATTTGTGCTTAGTGCCTTTGCGTTGATGTACTTTGTGTGTCTGTACGTGTTGTTTCCCTGCGTATCAGAGTAGTGCACACTCTCACTGTGTTAACGTGTAGCGCCTCCACTGTGCCGGGCCTACCTGTGCTGATACGTCTGCGCTAAACGTCACACGGCTGCGACGCACCGCGCCGTGCCGTCTCGCGGCTAATCCGTACGCACCGCGCTGTGTTGCCTGCGCTGTGTTGCCTGCGCTGTGTTGCCTGCGCTGTGACCGTGTGCGTTCTGATCACTGACATGTGACAGGGCAGACTGAAGAGGGGCCCCTCTGCTGTGCTCTCCCCTGTGGCTGCTCGCCACCTGCTCCGGTGTTAAACAGATGTGCGGGCGCAAAGGGGTGAATCTGCCTCTTATTAAAGGGACCGCGCTGGGCGTAGCGCAGCCCCCCCGCGCTAACGGCTTTGTTATTACACCGGCCTCCGTCAAGCCTCATTAGGGCGTGCACTGCCTCTGTCACGGCTACATTAAAGACAAAGCTTTCCTCAGTGCTTTTTGCCCTTGCGATGAGAATAACTGCTCTTTCTTTTTTTCTTTTTTATAATGGTTTCCCCTCAGTCTGACTCTTGACACGTCAGTGGTTTTCTCTTGCGGTGTGTTCAAATCCCATGTACCCCTGTCTCCCCGGAATACATTTCACAGTCATCTTTCAGTTCGTTTAAATTTCAAAAACAATATCTGGTGAAATTCTAAGTAAACAATGAGAACAGCATCGACCAAACAGTGTATTTAATGTTACCGCAGCGTATACTATAACAGATTTAATGTTACTCTGCTGACATCTCTTAGAATAGTTCATGTTGTGGTTAACACAGAGAAAACAGTTTTGGGAAATGAGCAACAGAGGACCTTTCGGAAAATTGATGTGTAAACACTTCTGTAAACACATATTAGAAAAACCTAACAATGAAAATGAACACTCCGTAATTACATCACCGTGGACAAAAATGAGGCATCAAATGTGGCCTGCGTTGGCTTATCCGTTCGGCGTCTGCTCCCAAATTACACGCAAGACCCAACACGAGCAACCGAGGGAAAAAAACAAAAAAAAAACAGAACAGTATTAAAGAAAAACAGTGAGCAATCAAACAGGCGGGAGAATTGAAGTGAACAGAGGAGAGCTGGGACGGCACCGTTGCAAGTGCGTCCGCTCGGGGGACTCGAGCGGCCGGCTTGCGGTTTTTTTAAAGTCCTAATTAAACGGGGGTCTTGCGAGGCACAGACAGGCGCCACGGCCATTACGGGCCACTTTAGGAGAGATTAGGAGCCTCCAGACTGTCAAACAGTGTTTTGGAGCGCTTTGCCTCCGCCTCTCTGACAGAACCACTGGAGCTTGCATCTCTGCGCGGCGCATACCTGCCCCCTTTGAAGAGGGGGCCCCGGGCCTCAGCGCAGTTAGCGAGGTCAAGTTTACACAGTGAGATTGGAGGAGTCTCAGCACATTGCCTTCCCTGGGCTCTAATTATCTTAACTGAGAGAGAAAACCGCCTTTAGGCGCGCTCGGGAAAAAAACGCACTCGCTAATACGCTTTTGTTTGTAAGGGCGGCCTTTGGGTCCGCTTCACGAGCCGTGAAAGTAATCATTGCGTTGCTATCGGTTTTTGTCGTGTCCATTGTACTGTAATTGCACGAGAATAAGTTTGAGTAAAAAAAATAAATAAATAAAAATGCAAAAAAAAAAAGAAAAGCCGCACAGCGTAAGCAAACGATGCAGAATTATCCATTTGTTATTGCCAAGATGCGCAAGCTTAAAAAGCCTTGTTCCTCAGCCAAAAGCTCTAAAGAGCCGCATTTTCATGTCAAAAGCCAACTCCCCCTGGCAAATGGAAGAGGCTAATGATGATGACTACGCACCAGTGACTACAACAGAATCAAAAGGACGCAAATTAGCGCCGACGAAGGCAATTATTTTCCGAGAGATATTCTCCATTGCGAAAGGACAATGTTTTACTGTGTTATCAGTGGCAATAACCAAGTGGCTATCACACTTTTTTTTGCCTGACTGCGGAGCAATAAGGCACATGTGCAACAAGAGAGAGCGGAGGGGCGTACGGCATCGTTAAACCCACAGAGCTGTGAATGGGAAGAGCTGGCGGCGTGCCCTAATGAAGAGGATCTCTGTGTATTATCTGTGGACGAAGCAGGACCAAAGCCCGGTTAGATCCTTTTTCTGCAGCCTGCTCTGAGGGCTGACCCCCCCCCCCCCCCCCAAGCCCCCCCCCCCTTCCAGCCACCGTACGCTAACACCCTGTTCAAGGTGTGTGTCCTCTTCAACAGTGTTCCCAGAGATGCACACCATTTAGCATACGGTACGGTACAGTACAGCACACACACTCACACGTTGAGACCCCTGAAGGACGCTGTTGCCATGCAGGGGGTTGAAAGTCCTTTGGAAGGCGCCCGCTCACGGGTCGCTTTCTCAATTCTCGTGTGTCTACACTGCTCATTAGAGCCACACGCTTCAGGAGGCTTTGGCGGCCATTGACAGAAGGCAGCGATGGCACCGAGACTTAATTCACCAATTATAGGATACGTCCTGTATAATGGTACTGTAGGCTAAAAACCTATTCTTACAGTATGATATCTTCGTTCCTGAAAGCCAAAAATCTCACAAATGGCCTAATGGCTTCCAGAAATACATGACCATACTGTGTGCACAGCTGTACCCCCCCCCACCCCCCCCGAGTCCCCAAAACACAGGAGTCCATTTTTGCGCAAGTCAATCAGGTTTTCTTTTTGGGCCTCATCCTAAATTCATCAGAAGGGGCGACGCAATGCCTTCGGGACACCGGAGCATCTTTATGGCCTGTCAGCCGAGACGGTTCGAAGGCTGCCACAAACACAGTGCATTTTGTCAGGCAACATCCGAGCATTATCTCCGTAATCACAGGCACCCGAATTGGGATGTCAGGGCGAGGTTTTGTGATGAATGGGGCTGGAGGAGCGAACGCAGCAGACCGGCTTGGTCTTGCTCGTCCTCTGCCTGGTCAGGTGGCGCTCCCCGTTGGAGTAATTGGCAGAGGAGCGAGCGCCATACGACGGCCAGCATGGGTCCGTCAGCTAACAGCCTGCCAATCAATGCTAATTGACAGATAGCATGACAGACTTGCCACTGATCAAGTGTAAGGACACAAAGGGTTTGGGCCTCCTCTCTGGGCTTCATCCCGGAATTTGTCACGAGCAAAGGGAACGGAGGAGGGCGAGGGAGCCTTTCTACGCCCGCTCATCTCGTATCATCTGTTAGACGTATTAGGCAAACAAGCCTTTTAGCATGACAAAACACACGCTGCCAGTGTCAGGCAAACCTTTTAGTCGTCCAAGCAGAGCCAAGCATGATCAAAGCTCAGCACTTTGAAGACACAATGCTGAAAAGCCAGGCGTCACCTCGGAACCTTTGGGTAATGCGAAAGAGCGGCTTTCTTTCTTTATAATGGAGAGGAAACGTGTTGAATTAAAAAAGGAGCTCATTAAATTCACTTAAATCAAACACATCAGGCCCCGCATTCACTGCTCACTAATGGGGCTGGAAATTATAGCTGTCCAAAGCACAATATTCCTCTTGTGTCTTTCGCGGCTAGCACAGAAAGGGTGCTGTGTGAAGATGCATTCCTTTCATGAGTGATAAGTTAGCCCAAATACAATCTATGCTTTTGAAAGGCAAAGCCATTCATAAGGCTTCTGCTAAATCTTCAGGCCAGAGTGACAGTATTTTTCCAGTTAAACACAATGTGACCGGTCCATAAATCCTCTTAGATGAAGACACTTCTGTGCAGCCATCCTATTGATACAGAGAGGGGAAGTACGAGGCTGAAGACAGCATGGTAAATGGGGTGCCCTAATTTCCCCCACAAGTTCACAAGTGCAGATTTACTCTGGTACCTCCTCACAGAAAAACATCCATCATCCATCGTGGACTGAAACAAATAAATAACGTAACACCTGATCGAATCCTCATTCCGCGATCATCGGAGCTGGGCGGCTTAACCCACTGACACCAGCAGAGCTAATGACATTAAAAAGGCAAGACCGCAGCACAGACACAAGGCCACAGTTCATCTGAGGTCACAGGAGACAGAGAAGACTCATGACTCAATTCACAATCTGCAGATCTCAGTGTGTTTCTTAGCATTCAAATGATTAGAGGCACTAGAGGCCTAGGCTACATGTATGTCTCGTGCATTTTCAGTTGTAGTGGATTTGCCTTTGTGGGGACATGTTTGGACGGTCTGGCTGTGCATTTCTGAAGACTTTCTTCAGCTTCTTTGAACACATTCCCAGTTGGGGGGGAGCCCTTTAACTTGCTCTATGCAAGCGCACAGCTTCCATGCTGGGACTTCAAAAACTCAATTTAATCAGTAAACACCAAAAAGACTAACCTAAAAACACCTTAAATTTTTTGTTAATTCGGAGAAGTTACTGTGAAAGACAGCCAAGCCAAAGTGAGGTGATTCCACACCATTTCATTACGGGAACAAAACAAAACTGAAAGTAAAACGTGCTAGGTAAGTGGTCGGTCATTAAACATAAACCCGAGCAGAAGTCAAACTGGGGTTAAGGACTGAAAACCCCACGGTCGGCACTTAGTAACACAGAAGGAGGAGGCGGGTTGCAAATTGCACGTGCGGACAGAAACATTCAGTCGTCCGTCAGCGGTCCCGGTCGCTTGTTTCTAAAGTGCGTGACCATGCCTCGACCCTGTGCTCACAGACCATGGGTACTAAGCACACCCAGCACACCCCCCTGCCCCCCTCCCCCCCCGCCCCCAGTCCCCCCCGCGCACGCATTTCAGCCATCCACGCTGTCACTCTTAACTACAAACTAGCTGCAACAAATAGGCACCACTGCCGGGCACTTTCCCTCGCAAAGGCAAACCGAAATTACAACCGCCGGGGCGGGAGTATAGCGCCCCGCGAACACAAAACCAAGCACGTGCAGCGACGCTCTGTCATGCACTTCATCCTAAAGTCATGCACATTCTAAAGCGCCGGCAGCCCCTGCAAACTGCACGACGTCCCTCCTTCACTTCGCACGCAGGGCTCGCTTGAATAAAAAGTAGCAGAGGAGGCTCTGTCCTCATTACCTGGCAGACTTCGTACAGCAGTTTGTATTGCTCCTCAGGCTTCTGCAGAGTGCAGAGGCGGCATCCCATGGTGGAGAAGCGTCCCTCTCTCCTTTCCCTTCCTCCGGCCGAGCGGGAAGAGAGAGACCTCAGCTGGCTCTCCCACAGCGGGCTCACATGTGGCACTCTCTCTCTCTCTCAGTCCCTGTATCTCGCTCCCTCACTCCCTTCACCCCCCCCTCTCTCTCTCTCTCTCTCTCTCTCTGTCCCTCTATCTCGCTCCCTCACTCCCTCTCTCTCTTCACCCCCCGCCTCTCTCTCTCTTGCTGAGGATATAGGTTTGTCTAAATGGATTTACATGGATGCCGCAGGCTCCGGCACCCGCGTGCGTGCGTGTGTGTGTGTGTGTGTGTGTACGTGAGCGTGCTCTCCCTTACTTTCATACACTCACTTGCTCGCTTGTTCCCTCAGTAAGTAAGTCCCCCTCTTTACACCCCGCTCAAGCCTCACCGCCGTCTATATATACCCCACTCATGCATATTAAGCAGCAGCTCATTGAATATTCATGAGGGGGTTCCCTTTTGGATGGTGGCGGGTGGGCGTAATTGCAGACTACGCCAATGAAGTTTCATTAATTGACAATCATTACTTCTATTGTGCTTGAACACAACGGAGTGGAGCGGAGATGTTTTATTACCGCTGCAAGCAAACCTCTCTCTCTCTCTAGCTCAGACCTGAATATCTGTTCGGTTCTGAAAGCCTCCTTTATTAGATTCACTCAATAGTCAATAAGCCGACCAAAACAACCACTGAAGTGGAAACCGTTTCTTTCTAATGTAAAATTAGAGATACGTACATCTCGATTGAAGGACACGCGCGGAACGAAAACTCAGTGGTCAGTATGGACACAAAAGGCGGGACCATTAACTTCTCAATGGGAAACGTGTAACCAGTCAAGAGGGTTTTCTTGTTGTGCTAGGTTTCCCTTTGTATTTTCAGCCCTGACCTTTGACATACACATTCTCCAGTAAAAAAGGCAAGTAAAAGGGAATCTCATCTCTTCTAGCGCCGGCCCCAATGTACGGGAGCGCAGACAAGCAGACTCGCTTTCGACACGCAGACGGAGACTGCCCAGCTGATAAAATGCGACGCATTCATACCGTCTGCGCCGCAGTCCTCGGTCACGGGCAGAGAGGACGGACGCTTTCCAGCACCGGGTCTGACGGAGGAGGCAGGCTCAGCCGGCGCAGATCTGGCGCCCGCCACCTGGCGTCTTTCCAGCTGCGACGCGGCCAACCAACACAAATGCCAATTACAGGACCTGGGGGCGGGCCCCGGGTCGCCCTCTTGATTATTATGCACTGGCGGCATCGGCCCCCAACAACACAGCGGCCTTGTCCGAGGACGCGTCCCAGTCCGGCTCGCACAATTAGCGACTCCCTGGCCCATGGCTGATGTCACCTGACATTTTAATTACAGGACGAGAGGAGCCGGGAAGCTGACCGTCGCGCTCACAATTCCGCGGCTCCGTGCGGCCCGGCCGACCGCTGTGACCGCTCCGCGCGGCCGACACCTCGAAGGAACGCTCTAACGCTGAGCTCGGCCGCCGAGGAAATCGGTCCGAGCCAGAATTCCCTCCCGCCTTATCTGCCCTTCGCTTAAGAGCAATGTTGTTGGAGAAATTCAGCCTCGGCCGTGTTCCGGCCACGTCTAGCCTAATTCATACGGAATGTGTCACAGGACGGAGAGATTAACTCGCAGGTTGGCCGGGAAGAATGAAGCTTATACACCTGTATACATTTCATGGCCTAATTCAGTCTGAGGCGTTATTCATGGTTTGCGAGGAGCGGGACAGGAGCTTACTGAAGCCAGATATTCCCACAGATTCTTATCCACGAGGAAACGTCCCGGTGCCACCATGACAACTGAAAAAATATACGTACCGTACATACCGTAAACCCTCGGTTTAAAGCGTCCGTTAAAACTATCCAAATTATTTAATCGGTTTCTTAAGCGATCACATCGCCACCAGCGAAGGATTATGATTTATTTTCCCACAACCTTGGCTTCAAAAATTCTCAGTCCGGTTCTCACACGGTCGAGGTCGTGGAAAAACAATCACATAATCCAACACTGTAATGAGAACCGGGGAGACAAACGCCAGAGGCATCCTGCGAGCGGAGGTCAAAGTACAGTAATTGCAATTATACTTTAGCTCCTTTATCTCTCACATTGTCCCAAAGGTTGTTTGTTTTTTATCAAAATAATCACCCTGATGGCTGCTGCCTGGGCACCATCAGCAAAAGCACCCTGTATATTTGGCTTAGCGCGCGGCCGGGTAGCCTGGAGTCACGATGTAGAAGCGAGATTTAGAGAAAGCTTTCTCTGCATGCGCAGGTTTTAGAGGAGATTAATCTACGGAAACACAACTACCTTTTTCCTCATTTATAAAAAAAAACAAAAAAACCTGCATTTGGAAAGCAAAGCTGCGCTCCGGTCAAAAGGAACGGCTACCTCACACCTACGAGAGCTGAAAAAAGAAACGCTCGGAAAAGGGACAGAGACAAGGAAATGAACAAATGGAGAAATAAATAAGCGAGGACGGAAACAAAAAGCCAATCTACTCCCACTCGCCCTCCTCCTCAGAGACGACAATCAAGCGACAAAAACCGCCTGTCAGAACACGGATACCGCATTCATCAAATTAATTTCTTGTTGCCGTGCCAACGTAGTACCCCCCCCCCCCCCCTTCTCTGTACCCCAGGACATGAGGCTGAAACTTGTTATTTTGACAAACGCGCTTCAAACATCGTTTTGATCTGAGGCGCTGGATAAATGAGCAAACAGCGGCAACAGCTCATTAGCGGCGAATATACTCCTGGACTCCCGCGCGCGAGTAACAAGTGAAGCTAAAGGTAATGATGTAATCCGGCCTGTCACTGTGGGTACGTGAAAGAGGGGGCGCAGAAGGGTGGCGGGAGCCTGGGGACTGGTGCCGCTGTGTCCCCCTCCCTAATTAACTAACTGATCCTTTAAACTGTCAAACTGTGGCCCCGGCTCCACGCTCCGCTGAGTCATTCATATTCATAACCAGCTATTCCGCACGCATTGGGGTCCTTGCCTATCCAGTCAAACAGTTGTCCCTCTCTGTTGTTTGTTAAATGGTGCACAGGAGGATCAGTGGCCCATGGCTGACTCTCTCTCTCTCTCTCTCCCTTTTTCTCTCTCTTTCTCTCTCACATCCTCTGTCTCTTCTCTTTCTCTCTCTCCCTCTCTATCTCTTCCTCTGTCTCTCTCTATCTGAGGTGCTTGGTTGGACTTGACTAAATAAATTACCCTGGAGTTTATCAAATGGAAAACCAAAACCTTAAGCCGTGTTTAATGTAACAAACCGATTTATTTCACCACAAAACAACACTCGGTGCTCCTAAAGAGCAAACAAAGACAGAGGGAGGACTTTCACCACCGCCGTGGGCTTTAAATGACATCAATCGAGCACAGCTCATATTGGACCTGGCACACGCTCTATTGGGAAATGAGCAAAGAGGTTATCGTCTGGGAATGAAAGATGTCTGTCGGAGTGTCCGGCGCTGGGGCCCGGGCCCCGGTCCCTGTCCTCTCCACTGGAGGAGTTAATGCGTTCTGACCCCCGGCATTTCCATGCACGGAGGGAAAATGTCAAGCTATCAGGTTTATGATTGGGTGGCCTTGGCTGAAAAAAGTTCCCCAGATCTTAATCCCGACTTTATGGCACGGATCAAAGAGCGGATCCATTAAATTGCAGAGCGCTGCCGATTGATTAGCCGGGTCTGAGGGGGTGGCAATTCAGGACACGCCGGGTAGCAAGATGGCGGCGGGCTAAAGGAGACAGAGACGTGGGGTGCGGTGTCATTCTCACGAACTCCATAAAGCCATATCAATACAGCGACCCCCCTGCATGGGCAGTCTTTACTAGCTTCCCCTGCGTCCCCGAGGGCCACGTGTACGCTAATGCTGGCTTGTGAGTTCAGTTTTGGCTATGGCATGCCCGCGCGTCTCTTCATGGCTGTACTGCGTGTCTGTCTCCCCTAAGCCTCCCCGGACCCTTCCCTGCTGGTGGAAACAGAAGGAAGTAATCCCACGGTCCGCAGAGACCCGCAATTGTGGGAGATTAGTGCTAGTCTTCCAACCCATTGACGTTGGCCGCGGAGAGAGGTGTCTGCTTATTAGCCCCTAATCTGCAGAGGATATGAGAGATTGAATGCTGGGAAGGGATCCTGTAACAGGACCTCGCTGCGCCTTACCGCTCCCCACTCTTGTTTTTACAAGAGACCTGGTCAGAGACACCTGGCCCTTCTAATGTAAGAGAAAGGGGAAGAGGGGGTTGGCAGAATGAGCTCTGTCACAGAATGTCCTAACCCCCTCCCCACTCCCCTTGCAGACTGGTCTCTGTCCACAACTGGAGCTATCATGCGCATAATCCGTCTGACAGCTGTCAAGCTTTTATTTACCGCGGTAAACAGATCCTGCAGGCCAATGTGGGCAACAGTCAGGGGAATTGAACCCGCTACAACATTTTAATTGGAGGGAAATAAACAAATAATGTCCTAACTGTCACTTAAATGCATTAATGAGCATATCTGTGGTAATAGCTCATTGGCAGGGCAAACGTGGGGTCTAGGGAGCCCCTCATGCTTGTGTAGACAAAAGGCGAAGCAACACGTAGCAGGAACGGTACAGGAAAAATAGGGAGCACCGCAGAGATGCCATACACTCCACAAACCACCGGCTCCAGACTGTATCAGCCGGCCTGCAGACGTGCCTGTCAGTCAACGAACATAAAAAAAAAAAAATCCATATCAAAGAGACACACGAGCATCCGTGTTTTATCTCTTTTCCTGGTGCGAAAATACAACACGCGCGGTTTGGCGACGCGTTGTCATTCTCAAAGGAGGTTCGCGAGAAAGATGAAAAAACATCAAAACGATTTTTTTCTCAAAGCAACATCAGCGTTCCGATTTGTGCATTAGCAGGTACCACGGAATACGAGCTGCTTCTGTCATGTTTAAACGTAGCGGAAATCAAACAGTCGCACATAAAAGCAGAAACGAGCTCATAACGGCCTATCGAACATTAGATAAACAAGTAACAAAGGGCTCTGCGAGCAACTTAAAAACAACCGTAAAGCTGTATTATAGAGAGACGTCTGGGCTTGAGGTCAGTGGCGAAACAGGAGACGTGAGCTGACAGGGGGTTTAATTCTCACCGCGACTCTGAACTGTTGTGGGAGAAAAGGCGAGTTTCACATGTGGGATAAAGCAGGATTTGAATATAAATAAATTGGAGGGGGTGATGACAGCGAGTGAATCTGGTGGCAGTAAACGGATCCCCCGTCCTGGTTGACAGATCTAATACGTCTTCGCCTTTGGCGGCCCTCCAATCCAGGAATGACAGACCTCTGCTCAAAGCAGAATTAGCGGGCATAATGGGGCCGCTAAAACCGTGCCCTAACCTTTGCTGCCGTAAAGGCCGCAAGGTAAACGTCCATAACGAGACGTAAAAAAAAACTATTTTTTACGATTAATTATCTAAATGCCGCGACATTCCTTCCGCAGGTAAGTCATGCAGCTTGTCAACACCGTTATTAAGTGGGACATTAAGGGGTTCATATTTCATCTGCTGGGCTACATGTGCTGGGGTCCCAGGCATGCAGACACAGGCGGTGGTGGGGCCCGGCTGTTCCATCTCGCCAATCTCGTTCCCATCACATTACTCCTGTCGTGTGCGGTGGTTCTCAGCGTATAAAGCTACTGTAAGGTCGCGGAATCACGTTTGTTCAGACGGATGTATCTCGTTGAGTGAATTGGTGTTACGGGTTCCTGCCGGTCTCAAGGGTTGAGTTATTGGCCCGGCAATTCTGTCCGACGCTCGTCCATGACCGCATCTCATTACATTACCGCGCTTTCACAAATGAAGGGACTGACTGCAGGACGTCGGCGGTGATGTCAGCGGTGGGCGAAACCGCGGCGTGACAGTTCCATCAGGAATTATCCTGAATGAGGACTGCAATTTGCTAAATGGAGCCGCGATGAGTGATGACCGCCAAGTAGCTTACTGTAGACATCTCTTTTCTTTTCATTTTCAAAATTCCCATCATTTCAGTCCAGCTGTTCTTAGCTCTTAAAATAAGTCAAAACCCCAGTCATTTACTGAATGAAAAAAAATACACAAATGCCAAAGAGAAAAAAAACTAGGACGTCATTACAACGCTGAAATATTCCATTCTGGTAACACCTGCCAATTAACTGCCGCTAAGTTCCATTCAGAGACAGCGCTGGAGATAATCTCTCGATGATAAGACATCGACAGGAACACGTGAAAAGCCAAATGAGCCCTGTGACTAACGTGGATCTATACCCTCCTGTTTCTCAGAGGCTGCAGTCATTCCACACCTGATGAGCAATGTCACTGCAGCTACCACAGAGCTGAGCCCAGACACTAGATCTGCGCCAACCAGCCACGCTATTCAGGCTGTCAAGAAGTTCATTTCCAAAGCTCTCTCCAAAGGCCCTTCTAGCTAATAGAAAGCTCTGCTGCACATTGCTAGTATGCTAATTCCCCATGTTTCTGTATGTTTTAACAGTCAGGGGACCGATATACTACAGAAAATAATGTCTTTCTATTATAGGCTAAATAACCCTGGAGCAACTGAGTTCTAAATGAAATTGAATACAGGGCAGAAATTGACAAGCTAATAGAGTGGGAAAATGTGGGCGCCATTAAGTTCTTGGCTGAGAGAAAGAGTGAGTTTCATTTCTTTAAAAAAAAAAATATATATATTGGCCTTTACAACACATTCTGTATGACAGACACAGCATGTCTTCTGTTGGATTCATAGTGAGATGATCGTTCGATGAAAGCAAACACACCCACACAAACACATAGGCCTAAGCACACGCATATGGAAATGTGTATACAGATGCATGCATGCACTCACATACACACACAACACACACACACACGCCCACACCCTGTGTTGCAATAGAATGTCTACTGCTTTTCCCCTACTACAGAAAGCTCGGGACCTGAGTATATAACCCCACTGCCCATTGGAGCCACATAGAATCATCAGTTGTGTGACCCCCAGGTCAGAGTTCACGCAGAGCGTAACCCTGGGGATTCCCCACCTCTCTGCTGTTTTTACACTGCCCACATCTACCGCTCATCCACAAGCTCATCTACTGCTCATCCACAAGCTCACTTTCTGCACACACTGTTAACAATGTTAATTTTCAATGGCTAAAACACATGTTTTTAAACAAATTAAAAGATGATAACTCTGTATTCCCACGTTGTGTTTATATATTGTGAACTTATTTTATAAAAGTAGATTTTGAAATAATTTACTGGGTTGTCAAAACGCACGTTTTATAAAAGGCGCCATCCTCCAAAACAAGGCCGCTTTCACACCATATCTCAGTCTCTAATTGCAAAAATTCCCGTGAAATGATCTTTGTGCTGAAAAGTTTTATTTTTTTTTTCCTGAAACTAATGTGTTTACCTAAAGAAACTGTGAGTTGAAACCTTGAAGCCTTTGGTTTAATGCCTCACTGCAGAACAGTCAACATAAGTAAGTAAGTAAATGAATAAATAAGTAAATAAATAAATAAATGAAATGTACTGAAAGAGGCTGAACCATGTCGGCTCAGATATTTGTCACAACTCATCCATACAGACAGAGAAAATAAACGTTCCTGCAGCCATTTATTCCTGGCCAAACCCCCGCAGAAGTGAAATCATCAAAGTTGTATTGATGGGGGCCTACCTAGTACCTCGGGCAAGCCGTACAATATGAGCAGACACCCGCGTTTGATTGCTAAACTGATCACACATCTACTGGATGACAAACTGAGACAATCCCCAGCAAAGCTGACACTTTGATTTTTTTTTTTTTTTCCTTTCTGTTCTATCCAACAATATTCACACTGGGCAATCAGCACTTACAATGGTTTAACAACAGCCTCTGGCTAGATAAGGTACCATCGATGAAAAACCTCCTGCAATAAAAAGACCCACAGCAGGGAGGAGTCTTACACCTCCATACCAGTCTGGCTCACAGAACGCATCTTTTCACTGGTTGAAATCGAGTGATATTAAGAATATGCACTGAACTGTGTTTGATGGCAAACCATCAGGGAGATAAAAAAGCACGAATGTAGTTATTTGTTCTGATTCAGCGTGCCCCGGCTATCCGATCGGCTAAATTAATAGACGTACTCCGGTCAGTCGTTTGTCACTGGACAGACACCCGGGGGGGGGGGGGGGTCCTCTCGGTCGATGCGGGCACTTCAGTCTCTGCCCTCAAATGGACCTGGGGGACCCCGTGAACGCACAATGGCGTCCCTGTGCGGGAACCCCGCCCCTTTCTATTCACCCATCACGCCTCTCGCTCACGCCTCTGAACGCATCCGAACGATACAATGCAAACCTCATTTGGCCGATAACTAAATTCAATAAGCCACTTCCAGCACATCAAAGTCCAATTTATCAGGGCCCCTCTTCCTGTTCGCCTCCTGAACGCTGATATTCAAATAGCGTTTGCTTTTAGGCTAAGAGAGGCTAATCCATTTAGCAGCGATGAAAAACACATTTGTAACAGTTGCCGTTATTGAACTTTCAATCTCCATTTTTAACCACTCGTAATGCACTTTGTCGATGTACGGCTCAGTGAGAAGCCGACGCAAACAGGACTTTGTGAATGATTTAAATTCTTTAACAAATGCAAATGGGAGACTCTTGGCGGCGGGACAATTCTGTTTATTTTACCCTTATAGAAGCGATGCCTCTATTAGACAGCTATTGCATCATAACAGCCGCACGCTTATGCGTCGCATCTTATTTATCTGGTCAAATAGAAAGGATTGCATCCCTCTTCCCTGGTACACACATAAGACTGTGGGCTCTCGTTCATTACTTCATGATGTAAATGACAGTCTGTGTGTCGTCGAATGGCCAAATGGCCACAAAGTACTGCCTTTCTTATTAAAATCCACACTGTCCTCCATGTCCACAGCACTCATTGCCATTAGTGGTAATGTAATTCTCTGAGCACGGGAAGAGCACAAAGAAGATTGTGTGTGTATGTGTGTGTGGGGGGGGGGGTCTGGTTTAAAAGGACCTTGGTATATAATTTTCATCCAATCCAAACTTCATTTGAAGTGAAGAGCACAGAAAACGCTGTCATTACGGAGTACAATGCTTCAGCACAGCGAGGGGGAGAATGGAAACCATTAAACAAAGGACGGCTCAGCAAAGGGTCTTGAGAGAGAGAGAGAGAGAGAGAGAGAGAGAAATGAAACATCTTTTCACAGAAAAGAGAGTCCTCAGGTGTAATAAAGACATGCTGCTGGAAACAGACAGAACACCAGGTGCCCTTTCACACTCAGATCATGAAGTATATTTGTGCTTTGTCAGAGGGTGGAAGGTATGTGTGTGTGTGTGTGTGTGTGTGTGTGTGTGGGGGGGGGGGGGGGGGGTGCTATCAAAAGCAAGGAAATAAAAACTGAAATAAAAACACACATACGCAACCCAGATTCTCCTCATTAAACACAGAGCTAGTGGAATAAAACCATCGTTCCCTTCACTAGCTCTCTAGGGTTACTGTTTAGGTACTGGCCCCATAAATAATGAGTGCAGGTACATGTTCACCATGCACGTTTATAAACCGTCACTGTGTATTTTAATGTTCTATACGTTTTTTCACATATCTCCATATGGCGTGTAGCCTATTACTCAACCAGTCAAAACTGACAATGCCACAGTGACTTATGAAGTCTAGTTGTTGAATTGTTAAAAATTCTCCAGTATTCACTAGCTGATTTCTAATTACATGACACATACAGACCTGTTAAAGTGAGCACTCACCGTTAACGTTGTTCAGTTGAGTCACATGCTTTCAAACTGGGTTGTTTATTGTTCCATGTGTAATTGCAACTTAATGAACCACAGCTTAAAACAGGTGTATTTAAAATGTCAAGAGTGTGTCGTTTGTTTATGGCTGTCCTTAACCTAGGCTTTTCAAAAGTGAACAGTTCTCCACGCTGGCATTGTAAGATGCTATTTAACACCTTTTTATTGTGCCTAGCATGACATCACATCCTGATATAACACACCGCCTGAGCTAAATATTGCGTCAATGGAAAAATCAATCACCAAGGGAACAAATCTTAGGCAATGTGTACAGAACTTCGTAAAGGCTTTCTGCCATCCACACACCATGTTCTTCTGTGTGTGTGTACATGCGTGTGGTAATGTAATCTATCCATTGGTGTTACAGTACAGCTAGACCAGAAAGCGCAGTCTGGTCTCACAGGTGCTCAGTAACACCTACGCAGCTGTTCTACAAACATACAATAGATAAGGTGTAAGGGAGCAATGGTACCCTTGCCTCAATTTCCACCAAAATGAGAAAGTCACCTCCATCCGGGACAAAAAGTTGTTTTTACTACACGCTTAACTTGAAATGGATTTTCATAATATCAAACAGCTGGATCGAGACGTTGGCGTTATTTCAAACGTGAACAGCAAACGTACGAATAACGGAACCATGCTGTGGCACCATGAAGCTAATAGCAGGTTTCCCTTGCCCATCTCAGCAGCAGGTCAGCAAACGGACAGGATCGACCCCACATACAATGATTAAACCAAGGTAGGCATGTTTATCCAATCAGCCATCGCGTCTGACTGTTGCTACCAACGTTACAGCTCATTTCAAAAGCTAGTGGTTACCAGAATAATCCGGCTGTACCATGGCAACAGGGTTCTAAATGCATACACACTGTACATAATAATAGCTAACAATAAGAAGGTAATACAGTTATTATGGTGCCAGCCTGTGTAACTAAGCGTGGCAGGGGATGACATAATTCATTGGGCGAAGTAAGCTCATACTAATATGTGGGCTGAAGGACAAAACAGAATACGGATCATAATAATATATTAAGATGGAACTATATCAAATAAGAGACGAAGGCATCTCAAGGGATGAAGATGTGTGGTTATTTCTATACACGGAACAATTTAGTGGATTTAATATCACAAGTCCCTACTACAGCAATGGCTGCAGTAAATGGCCACACAGTCATCCAAACTGAGTCCAGTGTGTGTAGCTTCCACAATACTTACTTCTAAAGTAGCTGTTTAGTATGGACTTCACGCACATAGTTACATAGCCTATGTAGTTCATGGTAAAATAAAATTCCCATTTACCCCCTGTGGTTCAAACTGAATCCATATACAGTAGAATTAATTGGCACAGAGTTTCTGATACGCTCCCTCACAAAAGGATTTTAAAAAGGAGGAACTAGCTGCACTTTTTACTCTATTTTTTAAATATATTTTTCCTCTGTCATATATCCCCGAGCATATTATGTGACATTTGGAGAGCTGCGGCACTTATTTATGTACACAAGCACATGCAACGTTGGGTGGGCGTAAGCAATATCTGAAGTTCATCTCTAATGATGTTGCGGAGCCAGGAGCAATTACGCAGCACTGCGGATGGGACCTTGCAAATTGAAAGGTGAATCGCCACACTGACTCATTGGAACTGCGCACATAAAGCCAAGCTGCGTCAGTGGACACCGGGGTTTACGGTACGTGTAAATCTTCAAGCCTGCAAATCAATAAACCGGCTTGTTTTCCCTCCCTTTTCAAGCAGAACATCAAACCGAAAATATACCTCAGAGAAAACAAAGGCGTGCGAGGAGAGGCGCAAATTGAGACCGACGTTTGCCCTCCGCAGTCCTCTTTTCTCACAGAAGTGACACGGAACGCAAAGTCTCGTCTGCCCGTCGGCGAAGTCTGTTAATAAACTTAACGGCAATTAACAAATTGCAGGCCAAACAAAAACTGGGCTCGCTCTGCGAGGCACTCACGGCAGTGAATGCCGCTGCTCGAGAGGGGACAAAACCCCTTTTGAAGCGACGCTTGAAATAATCAGATGTCCTAACAGACGCAGTTTTTATGCTGCACAAAGGCCTCTACCTTGAGATTTATGTTTCTAAGCACAGGATTAGTCACTCACTCACTTTATTTGCCTTTGTCGTGATTCTTTATGGAAACAGGAACAAAAAGCTATTTTTTTCCTTCTCCTGTCTAGACGAATTAATGCCCCCTTCAAAGCTACAGTAACTTATTGAAAGGGCTGGCTTACGCTGCCTTTGTCTGTGAAAAAAGTCTGAAAGTCAAAGTAAAAGTGAGCCAGTGTGCATGAGGAAAGTGATGTGAAGTGGATTTCTGAGGCCCGAAGTCTCGAAGAGGTATTCAGCAGCTTCACTGATCTGACATCATTTATTAATAAAAAAATAATATGAATAATAACAATAATAAAGTCCACTGTGGACATATGTAACCTGTGACAGATTGAGGTAGGAACCGTTATACCAGGGCAGGTAACCGTGGACCTTGAGTGCGGGATATGTTTTTGGTTTTCGCTCCATCCTAACTATGCAATGAAATTCAGTGTTAGCGTTAGTGAACGCAGGTGACTTTGTGCAAGAGCTACTTAGCATTACACTATTCAGGTTCTAGACTGAATAATCCAGACCAAAGAGACCAAAATCGTCTCTGGCTCTACAGGACCAGGGTTGCCTATCCCGTATTTATTCAACAGCAATATAGTAGCGCATTTTTTAAATGTCAGCCTATGCTTTACTGGTTTAAGGATCCAGTGATTGAGAGAGAACGTAACAAAGATGAATTTTCACTGGGTGTATGTGTGGCAGCGTTAAGGCCCTCTCAGCATTACTGCTGCTCTTGCCTCTGTTTAGATGACGGTTAATCCTTGCAGGTCTCGATCATACACTCCGGCTTCAGGGCGCAAATGTTCAACCCAAGTGACTTAAATACAGGGTTTAAGTTTTTATATAAAAGCCCCTTTTCCGACCCCCGCCGAACTGTTTATATGCAGCTCTGAGAAAAAGCCTTCGCCGGGGTCTTCGGTCAGTCTTACCGGTCAGCTCATATTTACTCGAGCGCAACCTCCGCTTGCCACCGATTCTGCGTCTTCATTGTCACATGTTTTCAATTACTCAGCGAGTGCACAAAGCCGACCTGTGCTGTAATTCAACAAGGCCACAAAGGAGTGAGGGGGGACCATGTGTTCTGCCCCGCTTATTGTCCCGAGACGGCTGAGTGACAGGGGCGATTCTGCCCCCTCTCTGGGGGGACCCGGGGCGGTGAATCGTTACTTTGTACCCGTCACTCAAGCGGTGACACGGGGACCCCTCTGCGTTTTCAGAGGTGTCCCCGAGATCAGGGGAGGTGAGGGGGGTCCCAAAATCACCAGCGTGTCGCAGGCGGCAGGTCTTTCTCTGACTGTCTCATTCACCCCACCCCCAACACCCCCCCCCCCCCCCCACAAAAAAAAACAAAAAACACTGAACTATTACCTTCACATCCCAAAAAAAAAAAACCAAAAAAACCAACAACACTGAACTATTACAACCCAAAAAAAACCAACAAGCGTGAACTATTACCTTCACGTCAGATAAGAAAAACAACACTAAACTATTACCTTCACATCAGATCAGGGCTGCAGTGAACCAAAACTTGGAATCACCTGCTAATCCCCAATTACAAACCTAATGCATGCAATACATGGCCTGCAATAAGGGAGCAAACACTATTTAACTTAATGTCTGTCTGTGTATATCTTTCTCTCTCTCTCTCTCTCTCTCTCTCTCTCTCTCTCTCTCTCTCTCTCTCTCTCTCACACACACACACACACACAGGCATACACACAGACACATACAAACACAGATATAGCCACATACACACACTTATAAAATGCAAAAAAATAAATAAATAAATGGGTAGGTATCTCTTTATGAGTTTTTATCGCTGGGTAGATCAAGGCTTATCATCATTTATTCATCTGTCATTTTCACTGGGACATGCTGGAGATTGATTGAATAAGTACGGCTTTCAACTGACGTTCTGCTCAGGTTTAGATAAGCATCTCCCTCTCCCATCTGCTCCGTCCTCGCGCCCAGAGCCCGACTCTGCCTCGTGCCCTGACTCCATCAAGCTAATTATAATGCAGCTTAATTTATGGGAAAAGTCAATATGTATTCCCAACCATTGAACGAGAACAAAACAATCAATGTCCACTGATTAATGACAAACGTGAAAGGCCATTATGTGCCAATCAAAGCTCGGCGTGCTCTCAGATTAATGAGCTGTTTTTTCAGGGTAGGGTCACCGACAAGGCCGGACAGCCTGACCAACTCTGCCATTTTAAGCGCGGGTTACATTAATGAAACCGCACTTCCAAAAACACGTACAAAAATCGGGGGAGAACATGAACTTTGCATGGCCTTGGCAAACGATTACAGTCAGGTCCAGGTTCCTACTCGCCGCGTAGCGTCTGTGGCAGTTACTGATTAGGGGGAGGGGATTAGGCCGGGGGAAGTTCTGATTTTCAGCGACAGAACTTCCTGATTATGCAGCTGTGAGAGATTACTGGTCACGTGATGGTGCGCACAGGCGCTCCGCAGATTCAGGGCCCACGGCGGCTCACACACTGATACATGTACTGGCCAAACCGCTCAATCGCACCACTGTCAGAACGAGCTCGCCAAACTTGACATGCAAAATGGGCCTCTTCCTTGAAGTCCAAACCCCCCCCCCCCCCCGCCCAAAAAAAAAAAATCCCCCTTTTCTGGTGTGTTGAATTAGTTACGGAGCAGGTCCAGAGTACTGCGTTAGTTATGAAGCGGGTCCAATGTGTTGTGCTAATCGTGGAGCGTGTTCAGTGTGCTGGGTTAGTCGTGGAGCAGGTCCAGTGTGTTGGGTTAGTTAAAATACAGGCCCAGTATGTTGGATTTGTTAGCAGGACCAGTGCGTTGGGTTAGTTAAAATACAGGCCCAGTATGTTGGATTTGTTAGCAGGGCCAGTGTGTTGGGTTAGTTAAAATACAGGCCCAGTATGTTGGATTAGTTAGCAGGGCCAGTGTGTTGGGTTAGTTAAAATACAGGCCCAGTATGTTGGATTTGTTAGCAGGGCCAGTGTGTTGGGTTAGTTAAAATACAGGCCCAGTAAGTTGGATTAGTTAGCAGGGCCAGTGTGTTGGGTTAGTTAAAATACAGGCCCAGTATGTTGGATTAGTTGGCAGGACCAGTGTGTTGGGTTAGTTAAAATACAGGCCCAGTATGTTGGATTAGTTAGCAGGACCAGTGTGTTGGGTTAGTTAAAATACAGGCCCAGTATGTTGGATTAGCTAGCAGGACCAGTGCATCGGGTGCAGTTCCATGTTTACACAGCAGACCTTGTCCATTGCATTAGTGGAGTCCAGTGTGTTGGACTGACTACCTGCTCTCCCCTGTGATAAGGAGAGGTCCCCTCTCCACAGCGGGAAGTCATTAGAGCTCACGCGGGACTGTGTTCCTGGGACCGATGGCCCCTCATTACCACAGAGCCAGGCCGCTTTGATGCTGTTTCCACGCTTCACAGGGCACTGAGCCCTAATGAGGCGAACAGGGTGAACGTTCATTTAAATCCATTTGGAAAAACACGCGGCGGTCGCGCGCGCACACAAGGAAGCACGGCTGGAAACGGCGCGGAGAAACGAGCGGCGTTTTCGACGGGCCGTTTATTATTCCTGTCGTAGTTTCCGGCGAGGCGTCTACGAGGTTAGCTTTCCCGAGGGGCGCGACCGCGCGGAGCGGAGAGCAGCGCCGGGCGGTATTTGCGGCGCGTTCGTTTGCCTCTCTGAGCAGCCGAAGCGCACGCACCGCGATCCGTGGCCCGAGCCGACGGGACGGGGCGGACGGTGTCTGAGCAGCAATAACAAGCGACCGAGGGCAGTTGTCAAGGAAACGGGCGCTGTTATTGTCTGTTGCCATGGCGCCTCGTCTGCCGAAAGTGCCCGCCGTTCTTGTTACTGGAGAGGCGGGGGATTTTAAGATGCTTCTTAAGGCCGCGCCACTGTGCTAACCCATGGTTGGCCTCACTCATGCTCAATGCAAACATTCTCAGCACAAAGCAGGGGGACTGCCAAAAGTGCCTCTTGATATTTTTATTAATAATAATTGAATTCACTGCTGAGTGCAATATGCTCACAGAACTGCCTTTTGTCTTTTGTCGTGACCCAACAAATTTTGCTGACAGCACAATAACTATTTCTTAGATACGGTGAGGATTTATTATGCCGTCTCATATACTAAGCTGAACGTTTACTCAACATAACACTTCAAAGGTTATAGACACACAGTGTCGCCTCATCAATGTTTCGTATTGCTGCCCCCGTTTTAAAATGGCGTGCGCTCGAGACCGCAATGTTTTTGTCTGAACGCCTATGTATATGCCCTATGCAGCCTGTGCTGCCTGCATCAACACCCGCGCGCCACCCTAAAAGCAAACCTGTTTAGAAAAGTACCGAAAGCCTGACTTAAAGAGCTCTGGAGGAGGCAGAAATCGCAACTTGCATCTCGTTTTCAACTATCCATCGCCCTTCCAGACACGCTCATTCACGGCGGCTTTCAGACCTCATGCTGGGCGCAGGACAAGCTCGGGGTACTCTGTGAAGACCGACGAGTGCGCAGCTCAGGTGAATTGGAGCTTTTTGTTCACAGTACGTGCATGGGTAATGAGATTATCAGGACAAATCGGGACTGTGGTGATGGCTTGGAGGTAGAATGGCGGGATAAGGCTTGCACTCGAGGATCTGGCCAGTGATATTGCACCGGGAAAGGGATTAATTCTTGCTCATATCAGAAATCTGCACGCAGTGGAAGCTGTGCTATGCTGTGCGTTGGAAGTATGGTAGATTACATCCCTTTGAGCATTTTTCACACTTTTTGGTACTTTGTGACATATGGAATCGTTGAAGCGCGTAACCTGAAGCACAGAGTTGTGTCCTACACACAGTACGAGCCGTCGTCATATCTAAAGGCGTTCTGCTTGGAAACCGGAGCAAGTCTGTTGTTTCTATTCCCCTCTGAGAGGAGTAATATACAGTTCAAAAGGGGAATGTGACTGTTTCCATCCTGCTCAGGGGTAACTATTACTGTAAGCAGTGTTCTCCCAGACTGCCTTCACTAACCCGCTGGGTCTGTAACACAGGGACTGTGTCAGTGGAGCAGAAACACGTGTATGAGAATATAGGTTACTTTCATTCACTCAATTCCTTCAATCAATACACTAACTGCATTCTGGAATGTTTGAAATGCGCGTTATCATAGTATGATATGATAAAAATGTAGTTTATTGATAAACCCACGGTACAATCATTGCTAGCAGCAAAAAGGAGGACATGACACATTGAACATGGAACGCCTCTGTATTTCATCTTCTTTAATCAGATACCGTGCGTGAAAGTGAATGTGTCACACATACCTCTGCCATATTTTTTTAATACCAATAATATAAAGCAATCTGCTTCTTATTTAGTTCTGCAAACAACATTCTTCTTAGTAACAATTGGAATGCGATACTATAACGTCTCTGCATTTGAATAGATCTCTATGGGAATTGGGGGGTGGGTCTAGATTTAGCTGTACATTATGCTGGAACAGTATGGAATACATGGTTGGTAAAATGGCTGTAAGTCA
>CM056380.1:101827903-101830403 GCA_029718625.1 Synaphobranchus kaupii
CACTTTTTAATGACGCAATGCAATTAAAAAAATAGCACAATAAAACAATTAGCAGCTAAGGCTCACGAACCTTCCCTGGTTCTGACAGTTTTTTTAATAGATGCAGCGCTAATGTATAGCGGTTTACAGTCATCCCATTAAAACCTGTTTCATATGATTTAACAGTGTGTAAATATTTAGAATATGTGTTCACTGAACCATAAAACAAATCAATAAAAACACTGCTACTACGGTAAAAGCGATAAACCCGGGAATACAGCACTGCTGTTAAAACCAATTAAGAGCACAAGGGGAGAAAATGCAATATGCATGACTGTATTTATGAATGGAAACTAAAGTCATGTCAATTATTGAACAGATTTAGCAATTAAATACTGCGTAGAGACTTTTGAATGGGGGTGTGAAAGAATGCTGCTAACATATAGTTGTCCACTGGGTGGCTCTATATTCCTCATCTGATATCTTTTATAGGCTGAATTCTTGCCAGATTGAACTCAAACTGTGCCTAAATAGTGCTGAGATCCTCCCTTGGATAAAAGCGATACCTCTACAAAACCTCCAGTATTGGAAAAAGTGAAGTGAAACTAGGTTAAATGGAATACAGCTTAAGTTACACATTAAATGCATTTTTTGGAAGGCATATAACAATTTTATGGTATTGCCACAGCTGGCGTGAAGCCACGCAAATCCCTTTTGCCTTGTGAAAACATTTATGGAAATATTCAGGCCCTGTGCTTTAAGTGCAGCTAAAACTCCCATTTTGCTCTGGCCCAGGTCATGCTCCCTTCATATTCTGTAATGGCAGCAGCAGATCAGATTCTTAAGCGTGCGGCGGCACAAACAGCACTCTGTGCAGAGCACCAAATAGCATGCGACTTGTGACCATGACAGCAGAGCGCTAGGTCACATCGACACATAGAACCTGCTCCCCTTACCAGCATTATACGGCACGCGGTGCTCGGAAAGGCGCGGAAAAAAACCGTACAGACGCTCGAGGCTCTCTCCTTAAGCTTTCGGCGCGGCCGACATCCAGATGTTTGTGACGCGCAAGTCGGTTGGAGGGATACCGAGCGAGCGTGAGAAAAATGTGAGGAGACAAAGACGAAAGATAGAGAGGGAGAGAAGGAGTGTGTGTGTACATGAGAGAGAGGTAGAGAAAGAGAGAGAAAGAGAGAGAGAGGGAAATCACTCCCAGCGGTCTCTTAGGGAGAAGCAGCGGCGACATTATAGTTCAGTAAACCCATCATGGACTCACTCAGGCTACAGACAGGAAACACCTGGACTCCTAGGCCAGCTCTGTGTGCTGCGAAGCAGTCCCTAGTGTACACAGCGCATCAGCCTATTCCAAATGGAATAAATATCTGTCTCCTTGTTGCCCAACATTCAGCCTCCGCGTAAACAAACACAATTCCCTCTGAAGAGCAAGGGGGCCGCCCGAGCGCGGGACAGGGACGCGCCGCTCATTTATCCTCGTTGAGCGAGCGAGGCCGAGGAGACGCCATACGGTAGGCCTATCAGAGGCAGACAAAGCGGCCCCGGCCACACCTTCACTTCCTCGGAGGCCTCGCGTCGCGAGGCGAAACGCGGTTCTGCTTTTCCTCGGCCCGCATCGACTCGACCGCGAAAAGAACACGGGGCGATACCCCGCGCAGGCGTGGGCCGCTGGAAGGGGCCGGCGGACGGGCCGTCGGGGTACGGACGGGGGGCCCGCGGGGGGCGTCATGACGCCGGAGGGGGTCAGCGCGAGTCCCCGTCTGAGTCGGGCTCCGAGCGGCTGCATGCAGAGAAGGTAAACAGCTTGTTACAGCGAGGGTTGGGTGGGGATGTGTGGGTGGGGGGAAGGTTGGAAAGCTCTTGTAATTATGTTGTTGGTATGACTGCTCGTGAGAAGAAGAAAGAAAAAAAAGGCCCACGCAATGATAATGATCTTTATCTGCAGAAAAGTCCCAGGGATTAATAAAAGCAGAGCCTGGGGTGGGGGCGGGGCTAGAAGAACAGTCGCCGCGCTGGGCTCAGTCAGTAGCTGAGCGCTCCAAGCATTTTTTAGGTAGCGCTAGAACACGTGCACATTAAGGTACAGAAGCTGATACCGGGGGGAAAGAAGACAGTCCAAAAAAAGCGACAGAAGGCCTACTTTTCTCCCTTGCCATTGGTCGTGATAAAACCCTGCCTCGGTTTCTCATCTGCCTGAGAGCTGGTTACATGTGGAATCGGTTTTAAAAACATCTTCTGCTAACCAAATTTCAAATGTCTCCGACAGACCTTCAGGGAATAGAAAAAGGGGCTCGTACCTGTGCGTCCACTCTGAAAGGAACCCCTGCTTTTCCGTAGACCTGTTTCTCATATCTAATATCATAGTCATTTGATGTTTTGTCAAGTCAAAAGAAAGCAGAATAGAACTTTTTTTTTTCAATAGTTTTTTTTTTCTTACAAACTTTTACTTAACTTTTACTTAATAATAATAATAATTGATAATTGATACTCAAGCTTTGCTTGCACA
>CM056380.1:101835403-101929478 GCA_029718625.1 Synaphobranchus kaupii
CGGATACCCCGGATGCGTATTCCACAGTCCAGGGGCCACATGTGTAAGACTCTGAGTAAAAGAATGCGTAAAAGAACGCTCAGGGTGAAAGTCGGAAATCTGCTTTAAAAAAGTTTTGCATTTTCTACCTCTGCCTTTTGGTCACGGCGTCGCAATATCGCACGGACCCAAAACATTGCGTACGTATGGTGTCCATCGTGTGCAGAGGTACGCAGATTCTCACAGCATTGTGTTATATTATACATCTGAATTTCTGTGTGGAAACTCGCTCACACGCGGCTTTCTGAGGGCATTCTTCTGCTCAGCGCTGTTTATACATGTGGCCCCAGGTGAGCAGATGAGAGGAGAAACTGAAGAGGTACGCTGTGTCCCTGCAGCCTAGCAGGCTGCTTGCGGGTCTGCCTCCCTCTGATAACTCCTGTTATAGGGTTATGTTTTCTTTCGCTCCGACTTTGGGCGTCTTTACCCGGGAGAGAAGGGGAGAGCTCTTATCGCCAGCTGCCAATTACTAACCTCCTGCTATCCTACACTCCCCCTGGAGCAGGCCAAGGGGTGACGCGCCAGGAGGAGGGGGGGAAGGGAGGGTCAAGGAGGGGTTCGCCTCACACCTCCCGAGGGGACCGGCTACCGCTCCCCGCCCCAAACACTGACAAAGCCCCTCGCCACCTGAACTTATCTCATTCTGCCCTTGTTGTCTGGTCGACAGGCGCAACAAAATTCTTCCTACCAACTCCCCCCACTAAGCCCCCGGCTTCACAGGCGGGGGGATTAAAATTCTCACATGCGTCTTTATCCCGCCGGTATCGGCCTTGTAGTAATTACAGACACTCTGGAAGTTACTCTTTAGCGAGGATTATGCAAAAGAGTAAGTCAATACAGGTTAAGTCTCTATTATCGCTCAACCAATACTGCAAGTGCAAAATTGCGGGCGGTAAATGCCTCCTTTGTCCCGCTAGAACAATAGACAAGAGATAGCGCGGGCTTGTGCCAGCAATCAGGTGCATTGTTTGACTGACATGTTGGATTACGGCGTCATGCCATCCGGCGATACGACAGAGCGTCGGGAATCAGAGCCCGCCGCAGACAATCCAAACGCTCTCTCTCGAAAAAGCAGACATCTCCGGGATCCGTCACAACAGCGTTTATCCCAAAGTGCAGCGCATGTATAAGGCATGAGATGAAATAAGTCTACATTGCGGCGTACTCACACTGCAGGTCACAGGCTTCAGAAATGAGTAGAGTCTTACCTGAAACAAAACAAAAAAAAAATGGACTAAGTTAAGAACAAAAACAGATTTGCAGATGTACATTTGCATTTCTTTATAATACATTTATATTTCTTTCTTTTGTCCAAAATGACTTTAGAAGGTCATGCAAAGACAAAAATTGGGTTGCAAGGTTTCTTTGAGACGTTTTTTTTTGTGGAGGGTTACTTGCATATTAATGTTCAGTGTCAGTTTTAGTATCACTTCTTTCCGTGTCGGCAGGCCGAGTCCTGAAACAATGACCTTATTTGGTGCTGCAGGGCAGACCCTTCCATTAGCTGTCTCTGTTTAATAGCAGGCGAGGCTGGTCTCACGGGGCACTCTCCAGAGATCCCATCCCATTTAATCTACACCCTGTTCATCTCAAACAGATGTCCTCTTTCACGTCTTATATTCCCTGCTATTCGTCCCGTGTGGCCAACACAGGCTTCTAATCGAAAGTAAAAGCGCACCATTTTCTGATTATTTTCATATCGGGCCTCTTTTCTTTCGGGGCGTTCTCTTTTTATCGCTCTCTTTTTTCACACGAGGCTCCTTTCAACCCTGATCAACTTAATTATTCCCCGCCCTCGCGTGAAATCCTCGGGATTCTGGAGGCTTAACCGAATAACATAAATCTAATTTGCTTCCCCGTTAAGGACAAACTGAAATAATTCCACACAGTGTGCCAGAAAGCCGGGCGTGTGCGCGCCTTCTGAAGGGACATTTATTTTGTGCCTGGAAACAGAAACACACAATGTCATGCACAATGATAAATGAGTACAGAGGATAAATGATAGATTGAAATGGCAGCAAACTTGTGGAGGGTGAGAAACGGCATGCGAGCTCCAACGATGACAACACAAAAGGCAAGCGATAGGGATTGGGGGAGGATCACAGTGTAATTGCGCAACATCTTTTTTTAAAGATTAAATCGGCCATGTCCTAAGGTGCAAATAAGTGATTAGTATCCTCACCAAAAAAAAATAAAAAATCTGTTCAAACTCTTCATGCTGATTGGCCAGAGAATAAGCTTCCTCCTGGCTCCGCCTCCTGACCGTGGGTTGCAAATTAAACAGGTCTCTCTCTAATCCCTGCAGTCCACTTCAAAGAGGGATTAAAAGTAGGAATTAAATGAGGCGAGGGAAAGAGGCGGGGAAAGACCAGAACGCAGTACCCAGAATCCTTTCTCTGCCAATTTTACAGGTTGCTAAGCACATTCTAGTGAAGCTAACACCCAATGCACCATTAGCCCGGGCCTCAGTGTCTGGAGCCGTCTCCAAGAGACTCGTGAATAAGGGCACTGTTAACCCGCTCTTCAATTAGCCACACTGCCAACTGTTTTCGCCAGTGTGCCTCAAGCCCTTTATAAAGCCCACTACTTGTTGTGTTACAAACCTGACTCCTGTTTGGCCTTCAAGAAGCAAAAGAAACCAAGACTTCGGTGACTACTTTCAAATCCAGAAGTGCAAGCTGCACGCGGGCCCCCTAAATCATCATCGATGTTGCTGCTGATTTCAAGAGAGCCGCACAGCGGATCATGGAATTACACCAAATTCAATGGTGGCATCAATGTTGTTGGCGTATCAGTACAGATACCCAGCATTTGGCCTACCTCCCAACACGTTGGTCCTGAGACAGAACAGTATTACCGTGGCTGGCTCCGCCGCTACGGCGTGTCTCCTGAAGCCTTTCTCTCCCCACACAGGAGGCTGTACCGTGACCGGGAAAAAAGGGAAGGACGGCTTTAAGAGCGCCAAGGCTCCCGCAGCGCGGCTGCAGTAGAGGCAGGCCGCTGGCGAGACGCGTCTGTCCGCAGGTTTAAATTTAGAGCACCTCCAGGCTCACGCTCATGCCATCACAAGCCTTTTAGTTTGCCTGCAGTCAAAGGCCGGCATTATCATTCCTAGCGTCAGGCTACACGGAAACACCCTGGGACAGATCGCACCGCACCGGAGCGAGGCCAGCTCACTCGAGCACATCGGTTTTGGCCCGGGCCGTGACTTGAGAAGTGTCTCTAACGAAACGTCGGTCCATAGGAGACTACTCCAAATGAAAAGAATCATTGCCCATTCAGAACAGCCACGGAATATTCTAGTTCCTCAGTTCAAAAATGTGTTCGTTTCATATGCCGCACGTGTTATTATTTGCTGGGGGTGTCCAAATTCATTCGGGCATCTGTCGCACATTTTCCAAACAAAGGAAAAGTGATCACCGCAAAGGGGACACATTTTTGCAGCGAAGCGTCAGCTTGAACTGAAGGAATACAAATGTATTGACAAAAAAAAACTAAACGGACAAAATTGATATTCAGCGTGCTTTATAAACAAACATAAACGGTTCTGATTCTCACAGTTGTAGAAAATCTCTGAAGATCGTCCAAGCGGAAAGGCAGACAAGGCTGTTTACAGAACGCGACGCACTTCCTTCCTCGTTCGCCCGTTTTTCCCGATTCTGTTATCCGCTCTCCAATTGCACCTCATTAAAACGGAAAGATAAGGGGAACCGAGGCGGTGATGTCGCCTCTCATGTCAAATGTTTGGATGTTTCATAAATCTTATCTGCGGCTGCGCTTGCTGTTTCTTTGTGTGCGCTAGAGCGGAGTGTAGAGGGCTCTTGGCTTTCAGCTCTTCTTCTACTTGAATATTCCGGAACAGACTCTCTGGAGTCGATGCAGCTGTTTTGCACTGGCCACAAAAGCAGCTTTTTAATTGAATCTGAATGTAGAGGCAGAGGCTTTTAATTTGGCCGGGCTACGGAGACACGCACTGGGCATGCTGTGGAAGCCGGGGGGGGTGTGGTGGTGGGGGGGGGGGGGTGCAGCTCTGTCTTCCCAATATAACCCCCCCTCCGCTGCTTAAAAAAAATAAATAAAATTTTAATAAATAAATATCACTGCAATTACACACCTCTAATTGTTAACCATGATACTGGGTCTAAGGGAAAAGACAACAGCTGATCACCCCATTAAAAGGGCTCAGATCGTAGAGGGATGTTTAATCACAGATTTACAGTGGAATTGATGGGAATAGTTTTCTATTGAGCATGCAGAATGAATGCCTTGCTCAAAGGCGGGGCATCTAAGCACTTCTGGAGGTGGAAGTGCGGTCGGCCTTCGGCTAAGATTTTACAAGGCCCGTGTATTTATAAACAAGGGTAACTCTGTGATAGCTCAATCAGAGCTCCGCAGGCATTGTGACGCAACCCTGCTTTCCCGGCCTCGCTCCCCTTCTGTGCTCTCCGAAAGAAGGCCCTACACTTTAAAAACAACGGAAAACATTGCGCCAGTACGGAGTGAAAGCCAAGCACAGGGGTCATTTTTCGATTGGGTAACTCGCAAAGCCTGGTAGATCGTCATATGGATTTCATTTCGACTCTGCTGTAGGTATGGGCAGGGGGTAAAAGAAATGCAGAAAACGGACTAAATGGTTTCAGATAATCGGACTCCAAATGATGACGAGGACCCCTGATTTTATGTCTTTGCGGCACAGGGAAAGGTGCTAACTCTGGGAAATATGAGCAAATGAGAAAATCTCTCTCTCTCTCTCTCTCTCTCTCTCTCTCTCTCTCACACACACTCTCTCTCTCTCTCTCTCTCACACACACACACACACACTCTCTCACTCACCATCTCTCTCTCTCTCTCTCTCTCTCACACACACACACACACACACTCACTCACCATCTCTCTCTCTCTCTCTCTCTCTCAAATGTGGGACTGTTTAACTTTGCTGATGATCTCAGTCCATTTCAAAACAACCCCCCCCCCCCCCCCCCCCACCCCCCAAAGTAATGGTGGCACAAAGCCTGCTTAAGAAACACGCACACACACACACACAGGAGGACGGCTGAGGAGAGCAAGTGCCGACAGGGGAGAGCGTGTGTTCTGTATTCACCCGTGAAACAGCCGCACGCTCTCTGTGCAGGCCTCTCATCGCGGTCGGGTCCGCAGGCTCACCATTGCACTAATTCAACACTGCATTTTTACAGGCTCGAGGCGGTTCCAAAGGCCCACTGCATGTGAAAACAAGACTGCAGCGAGCGGACTGACCAACGCGCATTCTCGAGCTCGGCTCTGCCTGGTGCGGCCTGTTTCCACAAGCCTGGAACAGTGCCTGTATAAATATGTGTGCATCTTCCACAGTTACTCCTCAGGCCCACTTTTGAAAGCAGGAGCAGCAGCGGCAGAACTTAAAAATACGAGCAAGGAAAATGTTTTGAGTTAGTGAAAGGGTAATGGAAAGGTTAATTTTTAGTAGTACTTTTTTTTTTTGTCTGATGCCGCCATCATATATAAACAATCACGGGGCTCTTCATGGGAGTTAAGAGAAAAAAGAAAAGAAAAAGATGTTACTTCTTTAGAGAAATGCCTTTCATGGTTTATCAGTGAGGTGCTAAAATGAATAAAGTCAACAGGAAAAGCCTTCAGCAAAGCCATTTTTTGCTTGCATTTTTTGTTTTTTTTCAAATTGCATCTGGAGATGTTTAAATGTCATTAAAATATGTGCTGGGTGAACCGGTGGGGCTCAGATTACTGCCAAAAATGGTCTGAGAACCATGGATTCCTTGTGCTTTTCCGACATCGCAGAGGTCTGCCGTGAGGCCCTTTTCTAAACACTGCGCACATCTCCGGCGGGCGGCGTTCCCATTCGGGCCATTGTGGGAGCCGCGTTTCGGGGTGAGGGGGGGCGCAGACTTTCACTCGGGGGGCGCTGGTGAAAAACAAAAGAAAGGGGGACGAGGGAGACAGACGGACGAGAGAGAAAGCGGCGGGAGCCCTCGCGCTCCTCTGCCAGAGTCTGCGCTCATCCCGTGCCAAGAAAAACAAGGCCTGAGCGATCTGATTTCACCAGAGGTGCATGGCAGGAAGTACTGCTCCTCTGAAGGGCTGGGGGGGGGCGAGGGGGGGGAACATACAGACCTCCTCAAAATTCACTCTGAGCGCAACTTTCACTGGGGTCCACTGCACCCCCGCCACCTCTGCCAGCTGGACAGAGGTGCCTTTGTGGTCCCGCTCACAGCCAACGGTCCCGAACGCTGCCCAACCCATATGTCGGTAAAATTAAACCAGGAGAATTCAAGAGCCGTGCTGATTGAATTTTACATCAGCCCTGACAGACGGTACGACGCAGAGCGTGGATTACGGACGGCGGGAGGGGAAGATATGCTGCTGAATCTCTCGCCTTCACAGAATGACTCACAGCCACGTGAGCCAGTATCTGCATCTGGATCTCAATCCGACAAAAAAATAAATAAAATAAACAAACGCTTGAGCCATGTTCCCCTCACGTGATAATACTTCGTTCTCCTTTTCCTCTTGCGTGAAGTTACATTTCTTCCTTCTATATACGCCGCACATTCAAAGCTACTGTGACTGCAGCAGGCCCGCACTTCCGCGTGGTAGACTCTGACAACTGCCGCACGAACAACCTTGCTTATATTCATTTATCATTGCGCTGAAACACGGACATCAAAACAGCCTGTGTCACCGCGAATGCCTAATAGAGGTGCTGACATCTGGGGACACTCTGCCTCTGGAGGAGGCAGAACGAGAGAGCGAGAGAGAGTGGCTACGTGCGCTGCTACTGAGCTCAACCTGGGCCAGCCGATAACTATGGCAACCACACAAGAGAGAGCGGGAGCGATGTTGTCAGCTTTCAGCAGAAAAGCTGATCGTCTGATAAAGCAGTTTGAGAACTCGAAAGCAGGGTGGGAGGTGGGGTGGAGTACAAGACTATTTCCTCTGGCTAAACCTAAAGGGACAAACATATTTTAAATCAGGCATCCTCTGTGGACAACCTTGAATTCATCACATTATACACACGTCTTAATAATGCCAGTGCATGTGAGTTTTAACTGCGTTATGCTTATATATTGCTCCCTTATGGGGTATCTGATTCATAGCTAAGTGAACAGATATTTTGCGGTAGAGAAAATAGACCGTAATTGCCTATAATACAGATAATTGAACAATGGAAGCCGTGAGCGTACTGTGCAACAGCCATTCGGCTTCACTAAGTGATACAGTGTTATTGCAAGAGAGTGCAGAAAAGAGACAGGGGTGTGTATCTGCGTATCTCCTCATTTCCAGCCGGCTTTCTGGGCTAATGTGAAAAAGCGCTCCCTGCCAGAGCCTCGGAGCGCCGAGGCGAACGCCGGCCTCCCGGGACCGCTGTGATTTAAACGCGGAAGTAATGATACCAGATGTGGCCAAAAGAGCCGGGACCGTTGCGACCCCGAAGCGCAGCTGGATCGAGCGCACACAAACGCCGCGACCCATTTCCTCGCAGGCCGTGTCGACGAGGACCCGAGGACGGGCCGCTCGCCCGCCCGCTCGCTCGCTCGCTCGCTCGCCTGCAGTAACAGGAGGGGGGCGGTGTCAGGACCACTGGCCTCAGCGCCGATAGTATTTGCTGTTCTTGGCCATATGTGCGTAATGTGACATTTTCCCCCCGGCTCACCGGGCAATGACAAACACTAACCTCACCTCCAGTTGAACCTGAGTGCTTCCGCTGTGCTTTAAAAAAAAAAAAATCCAAAATCATTTTTTAATCCACTTCACTTCCTCGTGAAAATGACACATTTTGGCAACCTATTTAAACCAGATGAAATAGCTATGGTGATTCATAACGTAGGGGTGCTAGGGATGTGTGGGAATTGACCTATACAGCTGAAATTTACATACAGAGGCTGAGCCAAACGTTAGGAGAAATGGACCTGTCGTTTAATTTACTGTTTCTCCGTGACACGCTTATGGCCTGGCCCTGTATGGCAGTAAACTGAGACTGTTCATATATCATCACTTTTCCTGCTTTTCGTAATTTTCCGGGGACGGGACAGCCGTGCAGGTTAAAGGAGGCTTATCAGTGGGAGATGTTAACTCACTTCCTGAAATGCATGTCCGAGAACAGCCAGTTCCACTAAACGCAGCGGCTCAACATGTGTGGACATCTCTGGAGATGTGCTGGAGGCTAAAGGATATTGTGTGACTATTTCCACCTCAAAAATAATTGTCGCTGGTCTGCCTGGGGGACGTTTTTACGAGGTGGAGGTCGGAAACAGTCTGCGCTCACGTTTAAAAACGAGACGCAGTTCAGGAAGATTGGAGCGCTCGACTGGAATAGAAATCACATCTATCCCCGGCCTACATGACGTCTGCGTTCTCCGTGATTGATTTCGCAAAGCCAGGAACCGAGCTTTCCCCCAAACATAATGTCCTTTACAGAAATGTACTTAACAGCTTCTCTGAGGTATTTCTCACATTGTTCCCATGAGAGCTGACTCGAGCGGTACAAGAGCTGCTGTGTTCCTGCTCCTCTGAGCCGGCCCAGTACGGGAGGGCTCCAGTTCACCGTCGACATGGACATTTAAGAGCCCTTTCCGCGCAGCCCCGCAATAATTAAAACCCCGTGTCGCACGCACAACGTTTGGGCCTCGGATAAAATTACGGAGAACGACGCGTGCGGCAAACAAACAAGCCAGCGGACGGAGCACGAGAGTTTCTATCCTGAATCCCGCCCCCCTCTCCCCCCCCTCCCCCACTCCTCCGTGCTCGTATTTCGTCCTCCTTCCCAAAAGCAGATCCCTATCGGCCCTCTGTCCCACCGCAGCTGCCTGCTCCTATGCATCACGCTCCCCTGGCGGAGCGCCACTTTTCCTGGGCGTTTGTTGGAAACCCACTGGAAGGACTCGCAGCGCATATTCACCACAGCGAGGGCATTAAAACAAGGAGCTGGGCGGTGATGTAAGCGGCTCACATGTCTTTTGACCGGATCGGACATTTTGAGGCCTTTTTATTGCGAAGTAAGCAACGGTGGAAGACAGCCGTTGAAATGAGTCTGCAGGCAACAGGCCACTTTCACGGAAAAGAGCGCGCTCCGCATCGTGAATGCCCGGGTGATTGGCGGAGCATAAGCCAGTTTATAGACGTTTGCTGGGTTTCAGGTCTGCCTACATCAGGCACCAATGTGTTCTTTTCAGGCCTATTTTCCACTATGACTGAGTGCTGTCACACACTGATCTCTACAGGCACGATGGAGCTACAGCTAATGTTTCCTTGCTAAATGAAGCCTGATAAATGGCACATCTTGGTTAGATAATGTGTTACGTCAAATGGAGTTAACTGCAGCACATAATTTCATGAAGTAGACACACTTGACTGCTGTCAGCGGAAGGCAGCTGAGGTGCATTTTGTGAGAAGGTTTCAGGAAGCATTATACACGTGTTTACCACAGATTCGACAGCGTTCATTGAAGACACTGCAGTATGAGGCAATGCTGTTACTGGACAGCATGTGGTGGACACGCTGAAGGAAGCAACAGGACTCCCTGTCTGCTCTGTGATAATGTTGTACTATAGCACAGAAGAGACTACAGTGTCTGGTAGTTCAAGTGCAGTGTGATACAGAAAGAGTCATTTCACATCCGCTCCTGTACTAAGGGAAGACACTTGGGCAGGCAGGTAGAGGAAGGCAGATATATTAAAAGCAAGGGAGAGAGAGATGATGTGCAGTATGAGTGGTGAGGGCCTAACCAATGAGAGAAGGTAGAGTAATAGGGACTTACTGTATATGTAAGCAGCCACAGCCACAGGTAGCAGCCACAGGTCATGCAGCATGAATGATGGAAGCTTTGAAAGACCTGCTAAAAGCACCCATTATCATGAATTGTGGCACTACTACGATTACCGCAGATGTCATAGGGCGGCAGTGTAGTATAATGGTTAAGGAACAGGCCTTGTAACCGAAAGGTTGCAGGTTCGATTCCCAGGTAGGACACTGCCGTTGTACCCTTGAGCAAGGTACTTAACCTGAATCGCTTCAGTATATATCCAGCTGTATAAATGGATAATATGTAAAAGCTAAAATGCCTGTAATGCTGTGTAAGTCGCTCTGGATAAGAGCGTCTGCTAAATGCCTGTAATGTAATGTAATGTAATGTCTGATCTATGTCTAGTTACCGTATTGCCTATATTAAAGAGTAAAATCAATCAGTTCCATTCTTACAAACAGAGACAGAAGACAGCATGATAAAAAAGCAACTGTGAAAACCAGTGGAGACCTCGTGGAAACCTCAGAACGACATCAGGGTGAACAGGTACGTTCAACCTGACCGCTTCCTGAAGCACCTTTCTTGAAAATTGCGCCCTGCTGCAGGAGTTCAAGCGCTCTTCAACGCCGCTTTCTTTGACTCCGCCAATGAGATTTCGCGCAGAAGAAAAGGACCACACGGGTAATTCTGAGACAAATCTCTGTGGAAGCGGCCGCAAGAGAGAAAAACATTCCGTCTGCTTCCCCGATTAACTGAAAAGTAGTCCTGTGAATTAAACTCAGCTCCAGCTGGAAGTGGAGCATGGAGTCATAATTCAGCTCTCCCTACAGTACAGATTATCCAGATCCACAAATTAGCCAAATCAACCAAATCAGTCACACAGGGGGGTAAAAATAATTTGAGTATTCGAATGGTATCAGAAGTCCAGACTGCCTGTTAGTCAAATTATGAACAATATTACTGGTGGTAGCATGCACTGGCTGGAATGCATTGGGAGATTTATGAATACCAATGGGGAACGGGTAGATTTTTGTCCCGATCTAAATCATGCACATTAACTCTCGGTAAGTTTGCTAATTAGGAAAGCAGACATACCGTTGGGGCACGGGAGCAGAGTCTGAGGTGCAGGGAGGCGTGTGTCTGTCCACTGCACCCCTGAGCCATGGGAGAACTGACATCCCCCTTCTAATCCTCCCAATTGCTAAACCGCCAAAGGCTCAATTACTGACTGCTGTCCTCTCATAACTAACAGGAAAACCAAGGTGCATCACTGTGGAACTTCTGATAAATAAAACAACATTTTTACTAATACTGGAGAAATGCACCTTGTTTTCGATAATTGCTGATTTTTTAAAGTATGTTTTAACAAGATGAAGTCAATGTAATCAAGTACTTAAAGGGGCAGTTCACCCAAAAATGAAATTAAGATATGTTTCTATATACCCAGAGTGCTATCTATCCATCCAAATAGTTTTGCTGAGATTTCACTAGTTTTATAGATATCCGGACCGCTGAACAAGACTTGCCTAACACATTGAGATACGACTCCAAATAGCCCAAAAAAAGCCCACTGTCACAAGGTAAGTGACATAATACCACAATAACAGAGGTTTTTAGTTAAGGCCCAAGCAGATTATCCCCTGTTCGCACATCTGAATTTCCCAGTTTTATATAGTGCTGAGAGCATGTTATGGGCATGAGTAACATCCGTTTACCATCAGAACATTCCTAGGGACCAAAAACAGGGACCTGAAGCCAGTCGGTCCCTAGCTCCTGCCCTAACCGAGGCCCACGTGCCTGTGATCTGCGAGCAGCTGATGTTGATTAGGCCAGGCATGACAATTCTCAACCTCAGCTGTGTCCGAGCGCAAATGAAGAAAGCCCCAATAAAGCGAGGACGCGTACACACTGGGCCCATCTGACGGCCAGTGGGTCCACGGGCACCTCAGTCACAGCAGCTACAGGGTTATTGCTCCATATGGGATCAGCTATGTTGGGTAAATAATCCAGCCCACTCCCCATCGTGCGCTCAGACACAGGGGCTGGTTTTAAAGGACGAGCGCAGGGGGGTTTGAGCTCCTCAGATCACATCTGACTGATTACAAAAAAAGCACAGAAACAAAAACAGAAGCTTCACCTCACCGCGGGCCCGGGATAGAGCGCTCAGCTCCTGCTCTAAAATGGCCGACATTTTTAATCGCGCGACATGAGACACGCTGCCTCCTTCTGATGGATTCCTATCACTTTATTATAAGGCCCATCAATGTGACAAAGACTCATTCAATATACAGGGATTATGTTGTTGATAAAGTTACCGGAAAAATAATAACTTAAATTTTTATTTTATTTTTATTACATAATTAATGAAAAAAAACCTTGTCATTTTGGCTAGCTAACAACATACACTGCCTGGCCAAAAAAAAAGTCACACACTCTAATATTTCGTTGGACCGCCTTTAGCTTTGATTACGGCGTGCATTCGTCGTGGCATTGTTTCGACAACCTTATGCAACGTCACAACATTTATTTCCATCCAGAGTTACATACATTTTTGGCCGAGATCTTGTATTGACGACGGGAGAGTCGAACCATTCGGTAAAGTCTTCTCCAGCACATCCCAAAGACTTTCAATGGGGTTAAGGTCAGGACTCTGGTGGCCAATTCATGTGTGAAAATGATTCCTCATGCTCCCTGAACCACTCTTTCCCAATTTGAGCCCGATGAATCTTGGCATTGTTGTCCTGGAATATGCCCATTGATGGGATAACCTGGTCATTCAGTACATTCAGGTACTCAGCTGACTTCATTTTATTGCTGCATAACGTTGCTGAGCCTAGTCCTGACCAATTGAAGCAACCCCAGATCATAACACTGCCTCCAGAGGCTTGTACAGTGGGCACTATGCATGACGGGTGCAACAGCGACTTTTTTTTTGACCAGGCAGTGTATGTGTTACATGTATAATGTTGATTTCAGTAATTATAAAAACTTTAATATAAAGTTTGCAAAGCCACACAAAGGCAAGCATTCTAACAGCCTTTGGCTTCTAGTTGCTTGGATTGTGTTTCTCCTCCCTCTTGCCCTGAATGTATGTGTGTGTGCGCGTGTGTGTGCGTGTGCATGTATGTGTGTGTGCGCGTGTGTGACCCATATATATGACAGGACATCAGCTAGTTCTAGGTGCTGTTTTGGTCCCAGTAGGGAACCTCTCTGCCCGAAATCTAGCTCCTTTCCCTGGCCTGTCTCCACACAGGCTGAGGCAGTGTGATTACACGCAGGATTGCTCTCCTTAAGTCAGCTTTTGGCAGAACACACGCAGTCAGATACACCTTAAGCTGGGAGCTCACAGCACTGTTGATTTTTCATTCTTTTTGTAGGCGTGGTGGGCCCTGTGTTTACAGCAAGCAGAGAAAATCTCACATCCCTCGACATGGTCTCTCCCCCCTACACACAGCCCTCCGTGCTCTGTCTCAGTCACGCACTGATCGAGAGATAGCATTAAGGTCATCCTCAAAGGACGCAGGCTCCACAAAGGAATCTGAAGAATTAAAACTTTCTCCTTCACAAGACAGGGAATGCTCCATTTAATCAGCATTGTAACAGCTCTCTAGTTATGCCTAATCAGTTAGCGCTCTGTAAGTCTTGATGACGATAAACATACTACCTTCAGCTAAATATGCTATGTTTACTTGACACAATACTTATTTATTTTATTTTTTAACAGAACTACTAAGCATACAATTTAAACTATTGTGAGGTTTCACCCCCACCTTTTGTCTCATACACTGAAATGACCAAATTTCTATAGCTATAATCCATCAATAAATCCAGAGCCCAACTGTCAGCAGGGTGAAAGCAGACTGAAATTGAGTTCAAAAATCCTTTAACAGCTGTTGACGATTGACCTCAATTTCAAGTGTTGAATTTCATGTCATGCCTATCCTATGGAAAATAGCCTACATAAAAAATTCCAGAGGTAAGTATTGTGAATATCCACACCTGCAGTATATGACATCATAGATACCTCTAGCACTGTTTTGAGGCCCATGATTGCACAGCATAGCGTGAGCTACTTCATCAGAGTGGAGTGTAATCTATGTCACTTCTATGTGGAGAAATACAGTGCTGGAATCCATTTTATAGAGACCAATCCTGCTACACTGTAAAGAGTAGTGCAGAGAGACTAGCCAAAGTGCATTGTAGCGAGTGTTGCTTCAGTACACCATGGAGTGTGAGATCTAATGGAGTAAAGTGAGACCTACTGGTACTAAACAGTGTAGAGATTTTCTACAGTGCAATAGAGATATACTGCAGTACTATGGAGACAGTTACTGTAGTACAGTAGAGAATGCCACCACTGTGCAGTGGAGATATTAACTTCCATATAGCAGAGCTAGACTACCTGCAGTACAGTGAAGAGACATCCACTCAACAGTGAACAAAGACTTACTGCAGTGCACTGCTGTACAGTTAAGAGACCTCCTGCAGACCTGTGAGAAGATTCACTACTGTATGTATGGTAGAGTGTAGATATACATGCACTACTGTATGTATGGCAGAGTTTAGATAGACATTCACTACTGTATGTATAGCAGAGTGTAGATAGACATTCCCTACTGTATGTATGGCAGAGTGTAGATAGACATTCACTACTGTATGTATGGCAGAGTGTAGATAGACATTTACTACTGTATGCATGGTAGAGTGTAGATAGACATTCACTACTGTATGTATGGCAGAGTGTAGATAGACATTCACTACTGTATGTATAGCAGAGTGTAGATAGACATTCACTACTGTATGTATGGCAGAGTGTAGATAGACATTCGCTACTGTATGTATGGTAGAGTGTAGATAGACATTCACTACTGTATGGTAGAGTGTGGATAGACCTTCTGAAGGACAGTGGGGATGGATGGGGCAGTGTTAGGTAGATACTGCCCCTAGCACACTGCAGTAGAGATACTCGGTGCAGTGTAGTTCATCACGTGTCACCGTAGGAAGATGACAGATCAGAGCTCCCTGGTCTCTGCAGTGGCCCTGCATCCTCTCTTCCTGGTGGTCTTCATCCCAATGACAGGGGCCTCTCGCCCCAGTCAGGACAGACCACACAGTGGGCTCAATGGGAGCCTTGGCTTAAAGCAAGCACTGGGTCAAAACCGAAGTAGCTACGCTTAAATAAGCAGGACAAGGCGTGTCATACCTTCAGAACAATACGCAGGCTCAGCAGAAGCTTAGAGCAAAGGGCCCCCAGAGCCGTGGCTCCTCCCTCTACATCGCTCCCACGGCTGACGCACGCGGCCACAAACGGGACCTCCGTGGCCGTCGGCGCTCTCCACCCCTGGGGAAAAGTCACTCTGCCACAGCTCTTTTTCCGCCCGACCGCAGGGCCACGGCGTGCAGCTACGATCGCAGCTACGCCTCGAAACCCTCTCCGCACTGCAAACCCCTTCATCTGTTATAATTCAGATTTTTGTTCGGTTCAGCGGATTCCCGCAATTATTGTTTGCACCGTTCTGCTGCCGTTTAACATAGATCGCGACATTATACTTCGCTTCTTTTTTCAGGCTCACGTCGTGGGTGACATCATGACAGGAAATAAGTTGGGACAATAAAATCGTATATACAGTAGAAATTGGAGACCTTTTAGTAATTCAACCACACATTTTCTGTCCCATAAAATAATTACATATAGATAACACAGGCAGCATTCACACAAAAAAAAATTATCTTGGGTTTTAAAAAAAATACATAATATGCAATCTACTGTGTCCATAAATCTAGTGACACATATTAAGACAGATTTAGGTTTCAACAGTGGATATCATGACATACTTTAACGCACGTTTTCCTTCTTCCCACTGCCTTGGTTCCTTTAAAAGATACAATGCTCTTTTCAGAAAGAGCCCGCAGCCTTTTATGAAGCTCTGAAAACCCTGCTGAAAAGCCACGACCTCAAACGTGCTAATCAACCCCTCTGACTTCCTTTTCAAAGGAGATAAGGAATTTATTTTTTGCCGTTTGCCTGGGAAAACCTTTCTATATGCCTGAAAATAGCGCGGCGACAGCTTAGAATCACACGTTTCTATCTGCAAGTGGAGCTTTGAGACTCTTCAAAGCTTTTCAAAGAAAATAATTTTCAAACCCAATACCATAGCAGTGTTTTGCATTGCCTCCGTGTTAACTGTCCATCTTGTAATGCAAAAAAGATACAACAAAGACCATTCCCATGTTAATAAATGATTTTCGAACCCCACAGAGATAGAACCCCATAATTCTAAGCTGACAACACTGCAAACAATTACCCTGGAAGACCGTATCTGTAAGAAACAGTCCCTATCCGGTTATCAGTGTTCCGTGAGAATAATCATGGAGAACACATCAAGATAATTATACATTTCAAGTTATTCTGATCCTCCGTTCTGTAGTAGTTATATGTGAAAATAAAATTCAGAAAAAGCATTTGCTGGGTGAGGCCGTCACAAATCAGCTTTTTATGGGCCTTTGACTGGGTGTACATCTGGTTTGTCCAACAAATACTTTCACTGGGATTGAGTTTCAAGACCTTTTCCAGAAAATATAAAAATATTGGCTACATGTTAAATTATATCTGAAACATGGCTGCTGGAAACTTCAGAGAAAAGCCTCCCAGCGGAGCCCAAGGCCAGTATCTCTTTTAATCCATTTTTCACATTTCACATTCTCCCTCTTCATTGATTGCAATTGAAATTCATAGTTTTTGCATTGTAAATTATGTAAACTGTACGAAAATACAAAATAACATCATTCGGTTTAGAACTAGTTGGGTGTTGTGGCGGTAGGGGAGCACGGAAGAGTCCTTAAACAGAAGGCTAGATATTAATTTACGGTTGAAAATAACCTCAAATAAAACTCTGAGAATTCTGAAAACATAATACATTCTGTGAATATATCGACCAAGTATCTCACGGGCCATAACACGATTTAAAAGCAGCACACACACGAAACAAGACTACATTGCTCACACTGCCAACAGCACTTCAAATTAAAAAACAGAAAAAAACACATTTTTACTCTGATGGCGCTTCACAGTGTACTGCGTGAACACTTGTTCAAACCTGGGTTGATAAATATTCACCGTTTAGATTTTTTTCTGGACCCTGACATGACGTGACCTGAAGGAGAATGTCAGATAAATTCAGCTACAGATCTGGCCTTTATATAAGACCTCTTAGTTCCAGCCGTAAACACTAGCAATTATAGGGCCTTATCACGCCCAGGCCCCCTGCTCTGCTCTAGCCAAAGCCCCCCGCAGTAGCTGACGCGGTGTGTACAGTACGGGTGCGTGTAAATGCGCTTCTATTTGTGAACTCCCTGATGGAAGCTCGGCAGCCGGGGGTCTGGTCGCGGGTTAATCACATGTTTCGCTGTACGCTTAGATTGAGGGCCGCGGGGGTCGGAGCCATCGCTAACTCCTCCGTTTCCACACGCCGCCGTGGCTTGGCGAGCGCTGGCTCCAGGACCCGCTAGTTAATCAATTAGCGCTAAGTCTCTGGAATGAACGGCTAAAAAAAAAAGGAGGAATCTCTGGGGCGATATTAAAAGCGGCGTCAAATGAAAGGGCCTAATTAAGTTAGCGAGTCACGTGTTTGCACGAGAGCTGCTCACCTCCAGATGAGCAGCTCCTGTCCTTGTGATTAGGGGGAAAAGGGAGGGAGGGTGGGAGCAGTCATCTGTGAAATCCAGCACAACCTGATTTTCACAGGAGCAGCAACAACAGCAGGACTAGAGAGGACGCTGGGGCTAATCAGACAGGGGCTAATCAGAGGAGCGGTCCCGCTCCAAACGGCAGAGCTGACCTGCAGCGGCGTCTGCTCCCTCCATATGCGCCCTCCGGTTCTGCAGGGCAGCGGCGCTGTTGATGATGAAGATACTGACGCCATCACATTCCTCCCTGAGCTGGATGTCTGCACGCCACATTGTGAGCAATAAACTGCTACATGGTACGTGACTCTCGAGTTGCAGCGGGCCTTATCTAAATTATGAGCGTGTGCATTGCAACTGTCAGTTAATGTTACAATATGCCTAAAGCTCTTATTTCTAAAGATAGTTCTTTGGGGCAATTTAAGTGGGTGACTATTTCATCTTTCCCTGAGATTTATTTGAAAATACCTATTTACTTAATTATTTTCAGATTATAATTTACAGTAATAATACATTTTAAATTATAAGCGTAGATTGTGCTACTATATTAATTATTTTACAGAAATCAGTCTGAGGTGCCTGCCCTTAGACCATATATGGCGCGAGCCTGTAACATTTTCATCTTACTTCAGACTTTACCTCAAATACTTATTATTGAACATTTCAATGTGGGGAGAGACGTTCAAGAACCACAGAGTTGCATTTTTTCCCCTTGCAGTCATATTCCATCAGTCAGGAGGAGGGCTGTCCAAGAGGCCAATGAAAGGATAAAAAAAGCCTCAGCCAGAACACAAGTTTGCTTCTTGTCATTTCAGCATGATAGCACACAGGCCTCTCAAAGGAAACCAGAATCATTCACTCCTGCTGACCACTTAGAGACCGGAGTCTAGAGTCTGCCCTCCTAGAGCTAAAGAATCATGTAATTTTACCCCACGAGCCAAAAACACGACTCGTTTCCTTTCTAATGCTTTCAAATGGATGGCTCTAGGCCAGCACAACTCCAGAACTACCTGGGTTCCCATTTTTCAAACGACAGCTGTGGTCAGTCATGACACAAGCCTCTAGTATTATACAAAATGGGCACTACGACCGATAATTACAGAAACCAAAAGGCAAACATATTTTCAGCAATTATAACTGCAGTCATCGCTTTTTGTTACCACGCGTACTTCAGACTCCAAAGCCCTCATCTCACTGCTTACTGAGAGAATATGCGGTCTTTTTGTATTATTACCTTTGGTAACCACTTACAACGCAGCCTAGTTAGCCAAGAGTTCAGCCACATGGCAGCTGAAGCGACAGGCTATGGTTATTCATCGCTAAACAAACAGAATGCTCTTTTCAGAATGAGTCACATATGTTCAGTCTCGTTGCTAGACCTCTCGCTGAAGGTCTCCTACCATGCTCATTTCATGTTGAGGTAATGTAGTTACATGTCCCAACTACACTGTTTAAAACATGAATGAACATTAAAAACAAAGGCTTTTGGGGGCCTCTTCGGGGGAGAATTTGGCCCAAAGTTTTGGTCTGTGCGTTGTGCCAAAACCGTCTTCTAAAGATCCCAATGCAAAACAGAAATGAGCTTCAGAGGATACTGCTGTCATTCTCCATTTGTAAGGGCACATCAAAAAAGATGTCAATGTGACTAAATATGGGGGAAGACATTCAAAGGATACAAAATATGGTGTTTCTGCATTTACAAAATGGGTCCAGAATAACTACAAAGAGATTTTTTTTCTTCTCCTGTGTCCATGATGGATTTGATAATCATAAATCATTTGTCATATTTCTTTAGGTTTTAAAACATTATTGGCTTTCTAGCACCTTTTAGTCACCGCATGTTTCATGAGTAAGACGGATATGAGATGAAGCAATGCAGTCAGAGCTTTTTCCAAAACAGTCCCGGTAGCAGAGAATCACTCATGAATGTTCGTCAGTCAAATTAACCCACAAGGTCATTAGGAGCTTCTGTGAGCAAATTATGTTCAGTGTCAGGGAAAGTTCAGACTTGAAAGACCCATTTGATGACCGCCTACTTTGTCTGAGAAACAAACATGCTCAAATATTGACCCGGTTTTGAGCATTGTGCAAATGGTGCTAGAATGATAGTCGTAACATGGCTAGATGAATTCCCGAGCCTTTACAAGTATTGGCAATCATCACTTGACGAATTGCCAAAATTTTCCCTTCAAAGAAATTCCAACATGAGGAGAATGTTTGTCCAGTTCCCTTTCAGTCACTGCCTCAGCAGTTTAACAGATGCTTAGACTCTCAAAACAAAAACAACACACACAGTCAAGACAGCCTTTAAATGAACTGATGAAGATGCCAATGAATGTGGTCATATATTTACATAGACTAAGGAGCCGTGCGCTGTATAGTATAGCAATGGAATAACGGGACTTGGGATTCGTGTAATCCCATATGGCCTGACATACGTCACATCATCGAACAGAAAACAAAAGGATTTAACCAAAAACAGCTCTGGGCAATAGCAACAATCTGCATCGCGAGTCAGGCCAAAGTAGCCTGCAGAAATAAATATGTTACAATGCATTGTCCCCTGCTGTTTCAAAAAAGTCCATGACAAACTTTATAATTCAGAAGGCAGGACTGTGAAAAGACTAACGAAACAAATTTCCATCAGTTTGTCGTGTGTATGTCGGAGAAAATTATCATATTTGTCCCATTGCTGTGCTTTAACCTCATCTTTTAGTGTAACCTTAGAGAAAAGATAATTACAGCTATGGCCACATTTCAAATGTCCCCTACATATTCCCATTGTGTTCTTCTTTTGTCCTCAGTGTTTCTATGTGGTCACTGATTGTTTTATGTTTGTGATTTTTAGCATGGCTGCACAATGAATTGTCTCCATCAGAGACAATAATGGTTTATTGACACTGCTGGGGGGTTCTATCTTTAAACGTTAAGCGCAACGGTAAATGGCAAATAAAGAAGCAAGAACTCTGGTGATGTTTTCCAACAGATTCCACCAAAAAGCTCTTTGGATGAAAGGTGAGTTTGGCCTTAGCACTGTGTGTTTTGAATGCATTTCTGGAAAATGGGGGGAAGGTGTGTGTTTGGGTTCCAGTGGCTTGTGTGTGCACATCTGCTGGTGGGAGGCAGGGGAGAGGGCGGGGGGAAAACAGAGCGCACTTTCATACTCCATATGCATACCTCTTAGTACAAATGCAGCCAAACATGTGGTTCTCGTTTTCATAACTTTACACAAGTGATAATGTCAGAAAATATTTTCACAGGCATTTGTTTTAAGCTGGTTTTCAAACTGAAAGCGAAATGCACGTGGAAAAAGCAGAAATGAGCGAAAGTGAAGAAAGTTCAGACACGGGAAACGACCGGGAACACGGAAAAAGTCGACTGCGATGATGTCACTTCCCGGGTTTGCGATCGCGTACAGGGGCGCGCGGAACATGGAAGCGGCCCGACAGGGAGCGCGGCAATAGCGGCGATACCGGCGAAAGCCGCGGAGCTCCGTTTTTGAGAGCTTCGCGCTGAGGGCAGGACGATGGCCTCAACTCTGGTCTGTGGAGAATAGGAGCCAAACCCCTGAAAGAAAGCTTTGACCCACTGTGCGTCTGCACAAACTGCAACACACACACACACACACCCTTATGCAATCAGATAATGGCCGCGCTTGAATGTGCCGGGGGACAGCTGCAAGCAGGCTCGCATTTCCTGGCTATTCGTCAAGGAATTCACTCACAAGTCGCTAGAGTCAGAGCGCTGTAACCGGTACTGCCGTGGACATCCGAGACCCCCCGTTCCCGGCCAAATATCTACATCACAGGAGCATTTGTTTGGGAAGCAAAGGAATTCCGTGGAATGACGTCTCTGTGTGAACGTGGCTCATTTAATTTTGGTTTCCTGCACTGTTGTTGAAAGAATGTCTTGTGAAAAACACCTGGTGATTTGCTGCAAGGGGGCCGAAAGGCCCGAAAATTAAAAAAATTTAAAAAAGCCTTGAGTAAGGTCTGGTCTTGCAAACGAAGTCCAGGCAGCGAGCATGCCTTCACAATGAGACAGCAGCTGTTACCCTGATATAGACTGACTGGAGAAGTAGAAGAGTGCATTAAAACCCACATTGTGCCTCCAGCATCTGTCCTGCTGTCTGTACTTCTCCATGTTTCTCAGGGAGGGAAACACCTCTCTATACTGTGTCTACTAACACTAACATTACAAGAAAGATAAAGCGCAGTAGCAAGAACTCCTATCTGTTCCTCGGCCACAGTGATAAATAGGCTACGCAACGATCGAACTTGAATACCAGCTGGCGGAACCTCATTTAACCTCCAAACTGCTCGTAAAAAGGGGTTTTTAAACCCACTCATTTAGCGATGGACTGTGGATACTCTGGGGCCCTATGCAGTGTGTCTATATCAGTGCTTCAGGTAAATGCATTGCCTGAGATGAACTGCTGCATTGCAAAAGTCTCATATTTTCCCTGCTCTAAGATGATAACTAGTCCAGACAGAATAAGGCTAGATGGTGGCATACGATATGATAAGTAGGATCTCAGGCATAAATCTGGATGACGTTAGAGAGACGGTGACCTTGCAGCACTGGCAAGTCACCCAGAAGATGGAGAAAACAAGTGTGCAGGAGGGAGAGGAAAAATAAAAAAGGAAAAATAAACGAGAGCGAGAGAGACAGAGAGGAAAAGGGAATAGAGGCAGCCCCTAAACCAATCGCAAAGGAACAGTTGTCAGGCAGACCGCGTTGTCCGAAACCTGATGCCTCCCGCAGATGTTGGTTGGTTTATTTAACATCGCCTACCTTGTCCAAAAGAACATACACTAAATCCGGGGCTGCTCCTGTCTCAAGTCCCCCACCTTTGGCAGCCCGACCACCCCCCATCTCCCCAACCAACCCCCCCACTCTTGTCTCCTCCCACAATGATAAACAGCCACCCGCAGGCCTGTTCTGTCTCATCTCCACCCAGCGTTTCCGACACTTCTTCAGTAAGACACCGGCTCAGAGCCCCCTGCTTCGTACGGCGCGAGATACAGATACGAGACTCTTTCTTTGGCATGGTGTGATCCCACACAGCTAGGCCCCCACGCAGCCTCTACAACCCCTGTGACACCCCTGTTCCTGCAACTCCCTTCCGCACGGAGAGCAGGCTCTACAACCCCTCCTGCTCCTGCAACTCCCTTCCACATGGAGAGCAGGCTCTACAACCCCTGTGACCCCCCTGCTCCTGCAACTCCCTTCCGCACGGAGAGCAGGCTCTACAACCCCTCCTGCTCCTGCAACTCCCTTCCGCACGGAGAGCAGGCTCTACAACCCCTGTGACCCCCCTGCTCCTGCAACTCCCTTCCACACAGAGAGCAGGCTCGTCTGTGCGTTTGGGATCGAGCCCTAATCTCTGCACAGGCCTCCACCTTCCCTCTGCCTCTGACTTTTCTTTTCATCGTCTACTTTATCGCTACTGCTAAATATCATGGAAAGTGTCTGGCTACCTATATATAGATAGCTTAGCAAGGCAAGGCACATCTTAAGACTTCCCAGCTGTTCTAGCAAGTTAGTTATGGGGTCCAACAATACTGTTTTATGTAATTACGAACTCTTTAACTATAAATTGGTTTGTATAAGGAATACACAAACCAATTATAGTTTTATCAGCACTTGTGTGTGGAACCCGACAGGCATTTGTGGCTCTCACAGATACAGAGAAACAACAACAATAAAACACTCTTCCTGAGAAAATATGATTATGGCCTCCACTCTTTTTCATGTTGTATCTGCATATTGACCAGACTATTCTTTTTTTATACGCAAATTGAAAATCCCTGAGAGAGCATAGAGCACGTATATGGACTGCACTGTATCTGGAGAGAGATGACCAAAAGAAATCCGCTCTTTTGTAGAAAAAACCGATGTAGAAATAGGATGTTATTCATTGGGCTGCTGCTGAAATAGCAATTCTGGACATGCTCAGGGTGACAGAGGGTGCCTTGGGCTAATTAAACCAATAGCATGATTTAATTGGCTTCTATCAAAACAGGCTTTCAAGTTAGCAGGCCACAATGCCCCACTGTCCGGTGGGGGCCAGGCAGGGGGCTAAAAAGATGCCACTGAATTACATGGCTTATTAATTTCCTGGAAGATTCTTCCTTTCTGTCACGCTGTTCCTTAGAGGAGGCAATGGAGGGGAAAAATAAATTGCTTTCATGTTGGAAAGGAGCACTAAGGAGCACTAACTCATGAGAACAGCCCCACCTGCAAATATCAATCACATACATCTGAGTAAAGCAATGACTTGGGGAAAAAGACAAGACGCAAGTTATAAATATTATTATTATTATTATTTAGCAGTACAACTGTTGTAGTTCTACAGCACTGGTTGTGTTCCATATTTATTTGGCTAACAGCTTTATCAAGGGTGCTTTGCGTAGTTCATGTTACATGTATGCAGCGGGGCATTTTACTGAAGCTACTGGGGTCAGTTACATTGTTCAAAGGTACAACAGCAACGCCACCACTTATTGACCAAGCCTAAAACCTTCTTTAAGCCGAGTTCCGTAAGCCACCTACGGGCTCCTTGATTTGGGAGGTGTGGTAGGAGGCACTCATTAAACCCCAAGCTTTACCCTGTTCCCCAGGAGGTTAGTGCATCTTTTCTGACATTGAACTTCATTCTCCGGCCCCTCCTCAGCTGGTGGTCTCGGCCTACACACTGAGACTGCCTGCTGCGTCTTTTTCCCCCCCTGATCTCTTCTGTATCACGTGACATAATATCAATAGGAATTTGTTTGCACAACCTTTTCAACTACACGGTCGGGCTTATGGGGCTAGTCCGGCTAAAAGCTTTACCGTTAGTGTGTCAGATTTAGCAGTTATGTTCCAGGGCCAACTATGACAGAAAAGCACTTGTATAAAAGTGCTGTACAAAACGGCAAAAGCCTGTTTAATTTGCAGCGGCAATGGCTTTGTTTCAATTATGTACTAAAACTGCAGCCGTGAGGTGTGGAGATGGGAAATAACGTGTGGCGAAGCCAGCATGAAGCTAGGTCTTGCTTGGTTCTGAGGCAAAATCAGCTCTGAGCTCTCAAGACAAGCAAATCTGATGACTAAGTAGCAGCTCCAGAGTTGTCTGTTTGTCTTGAGCATGGTATGAACTCCTGGCCTTCTGCTTTTACCAAATTTGGTGAATCAGCAGCAAAGACAGTTTGGCTCCGGGCGAGAAAGGCCTGCGGTCTCCCCCAGAACCTCATCTGTTAGGCAGCTCTAGCAAGTCTTGCCGTTACTCCATCTTTCAAAAAAAAAAAGGAAGTTCTAAATCCAACAAGAAGGTATAACATGAAATATAATGTGTTTCAAGGGGGGTGGGGTGTCAGGGGGAAGACGACAAGAGGGTAAAAACAGGGCGGTGCCGACAATGAGCCCAGCTGACGGAACAATGTTTTCTATTTGCACATATTTGCATCATAAAAAAGCTGCTCTGCCACTGCTCCCACTTTGTGTGAAAGGACGTCCATTTAAATGCTCTTGAAAAAGAGCGGTAAAAGACAGGAACAGTAAATTCTAAAGCTGGCCCATGTTGTCAGGATTAGTGAGTGGCGAGAGAGTCAGACAATGGAGGCCTGCCACCCTGAAGCACTGAATCATCACAGCCAGCCCCGCTGAGCTTCCGCTACGTGGCTCCAGTGCATTCTGGGAATGTGCACTGCAGCTCCAGGCTCAAAAACGTCACTCAGTCGAGAAAATAAGTAAATGATAACTGAAGCATTTCATTTATTCAGTTTTATATTTGACATTCTACACCCTTCTTGTGTGAGCTGCCTGCTCACTTACCAGTAAATTCAACAGTTTTTTTCATCGTCAGAATAATTTTGAGTGAAGGGCAATGAAATCGTTTGTACATTAAGTGTTATCTGCTAATGCAGAACATAAAACATAAAAAAGTAATTTAGGTAATATAGACAGACCATCTGCCTATCTAAAAATGTAGGTTTGAGCACAGAGATGTCTGATGTATTTGACTTCGCGTGATTTGCTTCATTATTCTCGCTAAGTGATGAATGCAAACACAAATATGAAGTTACATTTTACATACGTTGGGACGGAAGAACAAAAAAAACTGATAATCACAAGATTGATTTTATTTTCTCAGGGCAGTGACTGTTATGCATATGCGTTGTTTTAGGAACCGGCTTCTTTCTCAAAATCCGCGTCGGGACAATGCAGGAACTCACTCAACCCTCCCTGCAGTAACATTCGGAAAAATGACACCGATCAGTGAACTGTTTAAAACACTCCTCCAAATTACGTTCCCCTAAAACAATGATTACCTAACAAATAAAAACCATGCAGCACAGTTTCCATGCCTGCCACATGGTTCTGGGCATCGGACTCTTATCCTGGTGAGCTCTGTCACGGGCTCACGGTCTCACTCTCGCTAAACTCATGTCACTGCTGAACGCTGCACGGGGCTGCGCTTGAACTGACACCCTTTCTGGCTTTCATTTTACGAAACGCGCCCCCCGTGAAATCATGGAAACGGCGGATGAGAAGTGCGCGCCTCAGAGGTCAATCACAGCGGTGTGAACCAGGACACTGGAGTGTGAAGTTTGCTGAGGCCTCCTATAGCCCTGCCTCTGTCTGCTCCTCGGGCCGGGCAGTGATTAACGGGCATGCGCTGGCCAGGATGCATTACTGCATGATGGACCGGGGAGGAAACGACACGAGGAAACAACCAAGGGTCTGCTAATCATCCTATTAGCGGATAATTGAGGGTAGATAATTAGGGAGGCAGAGGGCAGTCTGCACGGCGGTAGGAGGGGTTTCTGACAGAGTCAGCAGCTGGTGTGCAACTCGAGACCATTGTTACCGATCTGTGTATACAAGCACCGTGATTGATTGGCAGGAAAATTAGCTTTAATTACACGAGTCTATTTTTAGCCATAAACCACTTACAAACACAGAAGCCATAAATAAGCAGGACTTCCTTCTTCTTCTTCTTCTTCTTATTCTTCTTTTGAATAAATAAGCAGCCCTGCCACCTCTTCTCTGTGGGGTCGGCTTTGTTATGAACGCGGGGCTCTTTTACAATAATGAAAAAATTCTATATTTTACCAACAGACAGTCTTGAGAAATGAGCGGCGTGTAAAAAAAAAACAAAAAAAAAAAACGCAGACAAAGCGGTCCGGCGGCTTCGTTGCGACACAAGCTCACCTAACGCCGTTTCAAGCCTGAAAAAAGAGGCTCTGCGGCTCAAAGTGCCTTTAAGAAACACGGAAAGGGGAGAAAACAAAGATCGGCTTGTCCCCCGCTCCAGGCAGTGGCCTTCTCGTCTCAGACCACAAAGCCGCGCATTCTGTCCCCGGTGCGCGCGGCGGCCACCAGAAGCCGATTACAGTACTTTAAGAGTTAGATTTGATTTAATGTCCCGCATTAGCCCGGCCGAAGGGCGCTGGAAGGCACCGCCGAGCCGGGACGGGGCAGAGCATAAACGGGTAAAGGCCTGGCGAGGAAAAGACAGGCGGGACTGCGCGGCGGGCGAAATCCAATAAAGCCACTCACAATGGCCCACTTCTTGTCTTCACATGCCAAACAGCATGTGATCCAGCTGAGGTACTGCCATATCTGTTCTTCACAAACCATGGTCAGAAATAACGTTGGCAACTTGTGACATGTCCTCACTCCCGACTAGGACGGTCAAGTCAAGTCAAGTCTATTTGTATAGCACATTTTCATACACAAGGCAACTCAAAGTGCTTTACATAAGACATAGACATTATATAAAAAGTAAATTAAAAATTGAACAATGTTAATAAAAAGTTATAATAAAACACAATGCTGGTTGGGCCCACAAAACAAATACCCCAACAAACACTCCTACCACAAATAGCCTGCTACCTGCCATCTGCTACGCACCGTACAGCCACTCTCTCACTTATTAGCAGAAGGTGAGGAGAAGATCGAGACCAACTGGGGTGGGTGACATTCAATCAAGCCTGGAAAAGCAAGAATAGGGCCCTGTGTGGTGGAGAAGATCTGTCCTCAGTGCATTCTGGGCTTTAAAAACCTTTTCCTTAATACCAAAGAGCTAATTCATGTAGGTTTCTGTTTCAGTCAGGCCACAGAAAGTGTCCCAAAATGAGCTAAGGAAAAACACCCCTGATAACTGATCTGAAAGATGTGGGTGGTGACATTTAGTGGACTGTTTTTCTGGCTCGGGACGTGGTTGGGTGTGTAGTAGCAGTGACTATCATGCCCTGAAACAGTCAATGCGCTGCTTGCATGTGTAGAAAACAAAGAAAAACAAATACAGCTGTCCAGGCAAAGATTAAAAATAAAGCCAGCCTTTGCGCTCCATTTAGAACACAGCAGTTTTTATGTACACTAAGATTTACCAATAAGTAGCAAGCAAACCTACTGCGAGTTACATTTTTTTAATAGCTTTGTACTACTCGAATACAAACAGAGCAACCGTGCGCCTCACCGTAGAGGACGTCGCCAGACTCCTTTGCAATTAATATGCAAAGAAAATCTTCCCCTCTCTTGTCTTTTCTTCAAGCTGTCCAAACAGCTTTGCCCCCCCCAAAAAAAACCCTCCCATGTGAACGAATGCTAATGCTGTCACTTCAAAAGGAATTAATGCTCATCAACATGCATGTACATGGGCTCCCTACACACAGCTCACTTCACAATTCTATCAACATTTAGCAGTCCTGCCATTTAACTCTAGGTCTGGCAGGCTGAACTGATGCTAAAATACCTTGGGAAGGTATGGGCCATTAAGGCCTCCTCCGTAGGTAACTTCACAGCTCTGCAGTCAGGAGAGAAGAGAGGGAACTCTCTGGGCTGTAGGGAGTCCAGTCACTTCAGCATCCCCCTGCCAACAGGACTCCAGACTTTTACTCAGAAATACTTTTTTACTTTCTACTTTTCTTGAAACGTCAAAAGCAACGGGCAACAGATTTTTCCGTTTTTTTTCCGAAGATATCTGGTGCCATGCCTTTAGAATGTTTCTTCAAACACGCGTTTCATTCTTCAAACGTGCAACTTTGTGCAAACTGCGATGAGGCATGGAGGTAAAGGATGCAAAAACATATCAAAATGTCAGATAGATAAGCATTGGTATTTATTGGCATAGTTTCACCATCATGCCAGCGGTGAAGGGTTAGAAAATAAGATTCAAAATCGGTAATTCTTAGGCGAACATTCTGAGCAATAGACTAAATCATAGGCGTCGTTTTTATCAGAAGTTTAAGCATTTGAGACAAACGAATGAAAGCTGAAATAAATCATGTGGCAAAAAAAGTTCATGGTAGGCCGCCTCACCTGCATCCTCAGTGCCAGAATACATGGTGGGCCAACTATTTTTGTTCTTTATTCTAAGAAGTTGCAAGTTCAGGGTATAAAGTTACAATGTTGCGTCCTTCCCTTGTTTTCAATGTGGTATCTGATCCGATAAATCTACCCCTGACTTGGTTTCACATGGTTCACAGAATTTAGTGGAGTGGGCAGTAACCTGATAGCACAACATGGTGGGACAAGATTATGTAGACTAGGATGAAAGAAAGCTGACGTGCGCATAAATACACGCGTTTTATGTAGGTTGTACAGATGTGTGGTACTGTAGTTGAAGCACGAGAAATGCCTTATCACCGTTGATATAGGGGATCAGTTAGTCATACTATCTCATAGAGAAAAAACGTTTTCCGTTGCTCCCTGGTGTATATTTAATTATATATGGAATGTAATGATAAGAGGACTGCAATTTATCACGGTGCTCCAAAACAAGTCATTCATTTTTTTGTGAATTTATTGAGCTAGATATTGGCTTGGCTCATGAAGTTAAAAGATAGAAATCTAACAAATGAATCACTGGACTGTATTTTTTTTTACTACATTTCATATTCATATTTACAGCGCAGTATTTCCCGACAGGAAACTGGAACTGGAGCGCTGCGTTATGCGGTCATTCATAATCTACATTAGCACAGATTTCAGTCCGCGCAGCTAACATGAAAACATGAAAGTATAATAAATGAACCCTTCTTTCAAGATGTGCGGAACCTTGCAAAGATGAACCATTACATTTGATTAAGTTTCACAAATTTCACCAGCAAAAACAACTTCTCCAAAGTGCTAAGAGTTTCAGCTTGGAAAAAGCAGGGAAAGCAAACACGGCTCCAGGTTTTATGAGGAAACGTCTGTGCGGAACAAGGAGCTATTCATTCATTGATTTAGCACAGCCCGCAATCCCGCAGTAACAGGACATCTGCCTTTGCATTTAACACTCGTTTACTGGGAGAAACAAAACGAGTGCGTACGGGCCTAGCATTTTACGTACACGCGCGCTGATTGAAACAAGCACATTCAAGGAAGAGAAGGGAAATAATTTCGTTGGAAACTGACTCCTTTTCCCTCCCACAGTACAATGGAAAACACTACTTAACCACTGCTGAATTTCTTTTCTTTTTTGTCCCCTTCTATGGATCTGCGCGAAAAGTACAGACTCCCACAGCCACAGGCTGCGTGACGTGTTCTGTACTCTATTTTACCTTTCTTGTAAACAAAACTGCAATCATTAAAGGCCTAATCTACCAAAATACGATCAGGTTGAAATGGGAGAAAAGTACGGGCAAACTATAATTACGACTTTTTAACTGAAAGCAATAAGAAGGCGGTTATATGTAATACTTGAGTGCACATTTTAAGAAAGTAATTCATATGTTCGGCCAATGAAAACAGGGATGTTGTTACAGTACAGCAAGGGCTACATTTTTTACTTGCTGACTCACTGCACTGAATGATTGTGCATTTTGGCACTGCCCTTCAACGCAAAGAAAAACAGTGTACCTTTTGTGAAAATAGAAAGAAAATGAAGAATATATATATTACAAAAAGTAGAAAATGAGAATACAGATTTTTTTAAAGAAAAAAAAAGGCCAGTATCAAAAATATTAATTATGTGATGGTACAATGGCAAAATTGGTGAGCTCCTGATTAGCCATGCTTGCTTGATTCCAAAGCCTAAATTCAGAAGACATGTACCCAATACCCCTATCTTGATTACTAAACCTATTATCAGGCCAAAGAATGAACAGAGTATTTGTAGTCATTTTAACATGAATCTTTTTCCAATGTTTTTGGTTCCATTCATCTGTCCACTCTTGCCCCAAAGAATAATTGGGGCTCTCCAATAAAGTACATAAGACAGGAAACTGTTAGTTTCCCCGCACACAATAAAAGTGCTGACAGGATAATGAGCATAACAGTGGCTAACCTGGAACATTTTGGTAACAGATTTAAAAATTCAAAATTGTCTCTTGCCCTAAAATGAGGTGTGTAATAGGAGTGCTTGAAGCTATTGATTCAGTTGTGTGGCCCCCAGAAGCCCCCGGAATTGCCCACAGCCTCCTATTCTATTTTGTGTCCTTATTATAACTCTCCTAATTAACAATTCCTTAAGCACAGTAATTAGACACTGTGACTTGCACCTCGGAGGCTGGTGGCACTGTGCCGAAGTGAATGCACATTTCACTAAATCATCACCTGAGGTGCGAAGAACAGCTGACTGAGGGGCCCTGGACGGCTTCTCACGCAGCACAACACAACTGCTGGCACTGAATCATCGGCGATACCTTCCCGTGTAGAATTAAATGTCCTAGCGGCCCAAGCAGAACTGTGTGAAATTCCAACCAGAAACTGAACTTGCGTCACGCGAATCATCATAAAAATACCTCCTATAGTAGCTATGTACTCACGGTCATATCGTTTCACTGAATGCTTCTGAGCGGGGGGGGACGTTTGGAGAGATTTCCCCAATTAACTTGCCTTTTCACACACATTTTGGGTCAAGGCAGATTTATCTTCAGTCTAATATCTGAGTCAAATGCTACATGAAAATGAAATAGGCCCCAAACTTGAAAGGCAGACCAACCCCACAGTAAAAAATGAAAAATGAAAAGTTGAAAAAGAAAAAGATGACACAGCTGTTCAAAAGGAGTAGCCAAGCATTGTGCTGCCAGACATCTTTTCAGATGAGGTACTGCACTCACATCTGGCCCACTAACATGTTTCTCCCGGTCTCTCTCTGTAAGTCACATAGACATGCCTGCATTCTGCTTGGAGGCTGGTTCTATCCCTAATAAGTTCTAACAAGAAGACCCCCATTCTGAGATCCAAACTCTCTCAGTTGCCAGGCATTGAGGGTAACGCTTTTGGTTTCGGTGGTTCTTTCTGTCGTTTGTCAGGACGTTACGCAATAAAACTGAGCGAACGGGGGTTTTCATCTGCTACGCGCAACTGCTGTTCGAGCTAGGGTCGTCCCATTCCCGTGTCCTGATGCGTTGCGATCCAGCAGAATTAAATGTTACTAATGTTTTACATATGGTAAATCATTTTTTCATCTGAGATGTCAGATTTGTCCTCAGTTCAACCTTTCTTTCCCCATTTCTAAGGCATCCAAAAAGGCACCGTTAGTGGAAGTGACATTTCGAGAACCCCCCCAAGATCCGCCTCCGGCAGAAACACTATTTACACAGATTTTGTTGTAATGCAGGAAAAAGGTTGTGTCGCAGCAGTACAGACATAAGGGATTCGTGAGGCGGTCAGCACGAGAATGCCATTCTCTCACACAGTTAACCAATGAAAACAATGAGCCCCATATCACAGCTATATTTAGAGGTTCTAATGCCCCTGGCTTAGACCGTCTGTCTGCGCATTCTGGCGTTTGTTCGCAAGGAACACACAGGACAGGCAACAGACGAGACGGACAGAGCGGCCTGTGATGTCACTTCCTGACTCAAGTGTTCGACGAGCGGTACGGACGCTCCTTGGCATACCTCCATTATCCTGTCGTGGATCTGAAGTCCGCCCTCCTTGTCCGCTGCTCCGTTCTCCACTATTTTGGACACAAAGATCCCCTCGTTGGACGAGCCATCCTCATTTTCCTTGAAAAGGACAGCCTGTGTGTTAGCAAGGCTGCAGCTTCATAGATTCACAGATTTTTAAATGAATTTCAACTTTACGTAAAAACCTCCTAAGACCTGGCAATTCACTTTTGTCCCCTGTAGGGGACATAGGTATCTGGTCTTTATCTCATGAAACATTAATTCTACTATGCTGAAACCTACACTACAAGGGACATTCAAAAGTAATATTTTTTTAAATGTTTCAACTGTAGCACATTTTTGTCATCCACGACACATGTATTATGTCAAAAAGACATGTAAATACTGTCGGGTCTCAGAAGGTTAAGGCATTAATGCGTGAGAAAGAGCCTATAAATTTAAAAAGGAAAATACAATTTAGAACTTGACAAAGATTCAGAAGGATAATTTCATTATAATTGCATTAATAGAAAAAAAACTAACTGTTGAAGATTGCATTTTTCCCCTTTTAATGAAAGTACTGGATATTCTGAAATAAGAAAAGACACACTGAGCTTTGTCCAATAATTGATGGTTCAGTGTAAACCGCACACTCAACACAGGAACAATCTTATTATAAATATATTATTTTAATTTACCAAAATCAAATAATAAGCACAAACAAACAAGAGAGAGACAAACAACGCGTTTCGGCAGTCCTTCTTCAGGTTCGCTCTTCTAGGTGCAAAAGCTAACAGGGTGACTATATAGTCTACTCCAGATCATTATGGTATGCACATCAATTAAGCTGGCACAGGTGTTCTATAATTAGTACAATTGAAGACCCTGGTGCTAAAAGTACTGAAGTCACATTTTTAGACAATTCAAGTTGAGCATAGAAACATGTTGTATTTGTTTAGCTAAGTCCACCCTATAAATATTGTTAACAGAAAAGGTGCCTAAGCAACACATAAAAACAGCAAAACTTTTAATGGCTGATTTTATGGATCAATGATATTTTCGGATTTGATTTCCTCAAAATAGACATATTGTGACTTCAATACTTTTAGCACCAGGGCCAATTATTGGTTGACACAAGCGTCTTGTCATTATACAACTAAAAAACGGAGAGCAGAACAAACTGTATATTCTGGTTGTGAGACATCAGCTGTGCACATTTTAATCAGCAACCGCTGTGACCGCAAAGAAAAGAATAAACATTTTAGAGTACATTGTACACATACATCTATGTGAGAATACAGTGAGGGACTAGCAACAGTGCACAAAAAGGGTCGCAATCTCCCCAGGCTTCCTGAAAAACCCACATTGCTGCAGTCGTCAACACCAACTGGTTATTAATTTAACCAAGGGGCTCCGCGTTCAAAAAACACTGGCAAGCGCAGGCAGGAGTTTAATATTGTTTTACACACACTGCCGAGATGTCGCGCCCCTGCAAATATCTGTGGGGCCCGGGAGGTGATACCCCCTTGTGGTGCGGCTAATGCTGGCTGAACACGAGAAGGGCAGTTGTTCTGTATCTGTCAGTGGGTCTGTGACCCAGGCGTGTCTGCGCAAAGTCGAAAACAGAGCCATAACAAGAACCCTACCCCACACCTCCTCCCCTCCCAGCCCCTCTCTCTCGCTCTCTCTCTCTCTCTCTCTCTCGCCACATCAAACCGTCGCCGCTTCCCCATTCCAGCTGTCTCTCCGACGACGCGAAGTTTAACGAAGTGCGCTTTTCCTGCGTACCTGACTCGAAGCCACGGATGTCAAGCTGTGAACGTTCTAATTAATTCTTTTGTGTCTGCTTCCTATTTTTTCCCCCCCTCTCTCCGCAGCAGAATGTTTACAGCGGGAGACTTTTTCGCAAAGTGCCTGCGGTGTGTTGGGAGTGTCACAACACGGTCCCTGGAGCGGCCCGACACGCTGTCTGTCACGTATCAACCCCCCCCCCCACCCCCCCCCCACCCCCACACACACACACACACCCTGTGACCTCAGCATGGAAGCGCTCCAGCGTTCGCGCAGCTCAGCGCTCACGTACAGCCGGCTCATTAATTACAGCTGTTGCTCGCCAAAGCTTCCCGCCACATTTGGAGAAGCGTAGGATGACATCGCCAGGTGCCGGATGCTCTGAGGCCTTTCCTCTCTGAGTAAATCAATGTGTTCCTGCAAACCCACTTTTTCAGTCTCTCTTAAAAGTTTTGTGGACCCTAGAGCACCTGTGGCAAAGTTCACAGTGTTCTCCGGGTCTTTAGAGTTGAGCCTGATAAACGACTCTGGGGGGGAGCTGGAAACGCTGCAAATCTACATGGTCATGAGGTAAAAAAAAAAAAAAAAGCCTCAAATATTTGGGGCCTTTTTATAGTTTCCTGCAGCAAAAGTTTTACTGTCATAATCCGTCTCACCATGGCTAACTGCATCACTGTTGCTCTGTGGTTTTTACCACAGAAATAAAATAAATAGCCCTGCAGTGTCCATGTTCCAGGTGGAACATACACCATAAGCGACACGTGATTGAGTCTGGCTGTTGAAAATGGAGCCAAGTACAAGAGATATATTTCAAAATGGCTCCACAACAAGTCAGAGGCAGTACACATGTCTAGGGCATCACTTGATGGCAACAACCATTACATTTTCAAGACCTGTAAAATGTCATTGCCATATGCCACACTCTGCATTATTATATAGCAGGGCTATGGGGTACTGGAATGGGATAACCCCTGGATAACTTACCGCAAATGGGCCTCTTATACTCCACAATCTCAATTGTGCCTTCCAAACCGTTCATTCCACAACAGAGGGAACAACTCTGGCCAGCGTCATAATCTTTCATTTAACACCCATATAAAGTAATTATAGTTTTTATGCGAAAAAACCAAATCCGCTAAACCAAACCAGCGCACCAACCCAATAAACATGCCTCATTTGTGTGGTCTGTCTCTGTCCTTGTAATATAAGGAGACACCCTCGTGCGTGTGCAGTGAAGCCGGTGAGGATGAAATGCTTCACTACAATACGGCTGTGTCAGTCTTTCCTTACGTCCTTGCCAGCGATCTACGAGACAGCTTTATTTTCAAACCTACCCCGCACGGTCTGCCACCAACGATGTTAAATCCCAGAGATCCGGATTCTCGGTGGAGCACCACTTTGATGTTCTTTGTGTCCCCGCCCTGTGGACAGAGACAGAACAGGTGGTTTATGGCTTGCCTGTGACCTGACGTTCCCATGTGGTAAAGCCGTAATGGCGGCGCATACCTCCAGTGGACCAGGTCACCTGCGTGGGCACAGGGGTGTAGCAGCGCGTCTGTAACGGCAGCCTTGACATTAAACACAATGCTGAGGATCCCATTAAGTGCACCCCCAGCCCCTCCCCCCACAACACCACCACCTGAAGTCTTCAAAGAAAGGGTGGGTATGTGATCGGTGCCTTATCCTGTCTGGCTTGAGAAAAATGTGCACTGTACTTATAGCTTTTTGCAACAGAGGGATATAAATCTAGAAAAAACAAGAACTATTCAAAAGAACTAGAACAAACTATGTTTTTCGGTGTGTGTGTGTGTGTGTGTGTGTGTGTGTGTGTGTGTGTGTGTGTGTGTGTGTGTGTGTGTGGGAGCAAGTGGTGGGAGCATAACTGCAGCTGTCATTTCTGTAAGTCACGGCATACAGTAACTAAATATAAAGCAGGTATTAATGGAATGTCCGGCCTTCTGTCGGCCATTTTGTCTCAGGTCATATAGCCATTCGTGACTGTGCAACCATAGGCCTTTCATCAAGTCAACAGACACGTCAGGAGTGGTGCCATGGAATACTGAAAATTCAGACTACCAGCACTACCAGTCTGGTACAATGGCTGAGGGGTTGAAAGAGCGAACTAAGAGATATCGCAGCACAACACACTGTTCCATATGGACACTAGGGCACTACATGTATGAGATTAATGTTTGGATGGTAGGGCACTACATGTGATTCATGTTTGGGGCATAAACTAGTGAAAATAGCATGTAGTATGGAGGGAAAATAGCATGTAGTATTGAAGGAAAATAGCATGTAGTATGGAGGGAAAATAGCATGTAGTATGGGGGGAACATAGCATGTAGTATGGAGGGAACATAGCATGTAGTATGAATGGAAAATAGCATGTAGTATGGAGGGAAAATAGCATGTAGTATGGAGGGAAAATAGCATGAAGTATGGAGGGAACATAGCATGTAGTATGGAGGGAACATTGGACGAATATGCAGAAAAATGGAATCCACTTCAAGTGTTTTTTCAAGAAATAAAATGATAGGTTTATTAATGAATAATTTATATGTTATTTCCTTATTCCTTTTTTTCTTTATCTTTGTTGTGTGTTTATATATTTTTCTCCTACGTAAACCAATTTTTTTATTTTATTTTATTATTTTAAATCTGTTCTTTTTATGTTTACCCCTTGGTTGTTTTTTCCTTGTATTTATCAATTGATGTTTAGCGATTTATCTTTTATTATTATTATTATTATTATTATTATTATTATTATTATTAATTATCGGATTGTTAATCAATATGACAACTATATAGAATATTGTACTAGGTTATGTGGGGCAAAGGGCCCTTTGCTTTAGTAATAGTACTAATTATGATTTAGGTGTTGCCGCTTAAACTATGTAACTATGTAACTATGTACTGCGGGATGCACAGGGTGTGGGGGACTTCGGGGGATCCAGGAGATCCAGGTTGTTATGGAAACAACATATATTATATATAGATATAAATATATAAATTAGATGTACTAAGTAATAAAGTACTGACCTCGGATGAAGGGTGGTGGTGGGGAAAAAAAGAAATTATGTTATTCACAGTGTCTACAATATACAGAACATACCAATATATATATATATATATATATATATATAGTAATATTTCACTCTCACTTTTAGACATGGAGAGGATGGGGATGAATCATTTGCCTCTTATTACCAAGTCCTTACAAGTTGCAAGCTGAAAAAACAACATAGAAACGTACGATGACAGAGGGAGCATGAAGCGATAAGGTGAGCTATCCCACAAAGCTTTGTGTTGCCAGAGTCAAACACAAAGAAACCGGTTGTTGCGGCCCTTCAGATCATCCGTGTATTCATTGCATCATCCGTGTATTCATTGCATTCTAAACAAATAAAAGCTGTTTTCACTAACTTGCCCTAGAACCATGATGTTTGCCATCCTAATGCAACCGAATGTGCCACTGCCTGACTTCATATTCATTCTCACTTACTACTTAAGTGATGCTGAGCCCAAAATAGCTTCATCGCTGCACCTAGTTGGTACCACCCATACCTCACAACATTTAATTTGCATGTATACATTTAAATGTATACTTTTTTGAGCACACTTTTCCACACTGTGAACCAGACCATAACAGCTAGCTATAAATATTAACTGTTAAAGACTACTCAGGCTACAATATTGTACACCCCATAGCCTAAACATACTAACTTGTGCTTGATCTTGTCTGGGGTAAGTGTGAATCTACCGCTATATTTGGGATTGGTTAACATATCCTTGTTCTTGGTAAATTTGCTGAAGAACTGCCTTGGGAGAAACTGGCTCTAAGCACACCCCGCATACAACAGGCGTCCATCAACACATCGCTAGGCCTGTTCTGCAGCCTGCACTGTGCTGCTGATACCTATCAGCTGACTGACGGACCTTGCTGTGAGATAGGTGGAGAAGGACCGCATTCCCGTGCAGGTCAGTCAATCTTTCATCACACGCCCACGTGGCACCCCCTTTCTTACAGAGAGACTTCTCTTCTAACATGACAGGAGAAATGAGGATTCAAGGCAGCCAGGTTTTTTTTGGTTGTTAACGTGAGGGGTTTTGGGGGTTGGAGGTTGGTGGCTGGATTAAACATGATGCGGAATCTGTAAAAGGTCAAGAACGCCCAAGGGTCACTTCACACGTGACTCGGCTAACGCAAGCACGAACGCTAGCGGCGGCTTTGGGAGTCGAGCGGTGGCAGCCTGCAGGTCACCCGCCTCTGTCAGTTAAATCCACTCGTGTCTTTGTTTCATTCAGCCACATGTGCACTAAAGACCTGAGGCCACACGTATAAACAGTGCTGAGCAGAAAAATGCCCTCAGAAAGCCACACAAGCGAGTTTCCACGCAGAAATTCAGACATAATATAAGAAATTCAGTATAATATAACACGTGCTGTGAGAATCTGCGTACCTCTGCACAGGATGGACACCATACGTACGAAATGTTTGGAGTCTGTGTGATATGGCGACACCGTTAACGAAAGGCAGAGGTAGAAAATGCTAAACTTTTTTTAAGCAGATTTCCGACTTTCACCCTGAGCGTTCTTTTACGCATTCTTTTACTCAGAGTTTTGTACATGTGGCCCCTGGAAACCCAATCGTGTTCGTACTGCACGACTGAATCTGAATCTGAATCTGAGGAAGAAGTAGGGGAAGGGAAATCCTTCAAAATATGGAGGGAAAATAGCATGTAGTATGGAGGGAAAATAGCATGTAGTATGCAGGGAAAATAGCATGTAGTATGGAGAGAATTCAAATGAACTGCATCATCTCCATAATGATCCTTCTTTCTTTTTTCTCCTCAGCTCTTTTAACTACTCTTTTTTTGTCATGGATAATTTGGGGAATCACTCCCTCAGAAAACAAGGATCATAACAATAAGGTACTGAATTCCTTCCATTCCCGCTATCATTCGCCAGACTATAATGCGCTGCCAAAATATCACAACACGATCGTTCACCTAATTGCCAATTTGCCTCAGGTGAGGAGAACAGGAACGATAAGCTTGCATTATGGAAGAGATGCTTTCTTAAAGAGTTCACTCATCAGTGTTAAGCAAAACAGCTGGTGACATACACCACTTCTCAAATATATTTTCAAGACTGATTTGAGCTGTACATGAGATAGAATCTATGCTAATCTTTACTTAGCTAAATAACAGACAACTGATTAGCACTGAAGCGTTATAGGCACATCTATATTAATGTTGCTATCTAAAGCGTAACAAATCCAGGGGAATGTACAAAGACAGAAAGCATGAAACTGAAGCTTTGTTAGGATTCTAGCTATTATTCAAGTGACATGCAATAGTTCAAATTATTCAAGTGACATGCAAACACATATTAATGTGCAGCACACATATACGTGAACAACTTCCAAGGTATTGATTTTATGATGTAAAGAGATGAATAAATGATGGTGAAAACAAACCCCACCCCTCACAAGATGAGCACGCGGCAGAGAAAAACTCACTCTGCGGTCTCGTGTGACAACACAAGGCCGTGAGAATGTTGCGGAGGCTGCTGTGTATATCTGCATAATTGGCCACTGCCAGAAGCCAATTAGGAATTCTCCAAGGCTTCTGCTCGATCCAACGAAGGCATTCAAGAGACACATTTCAAAGCATTTCAATCTTAAAAGACAAGACTTTAAGTGTGGAAAAAAAAAAAAACCATCAGTGACAAGAAAGAAAAGTTAGACCCCGAGATTGTAGTTGGTGCCATGACCACAAGGCACTTTTGTGTTCTCTACGTACATTTAGCATGACTGCAAGCTATCAAATTGTGCTTGGAATGGGGTGAGGATGGACCGCGCTTGGATTTAAAATTCGACTCTGTTTCATGCACCGCCATTGGGATTTAAATGGCTGTTAAAATGTTGCAATGAAATTACTTTAACAATGAAAAGGCTTTAATGACTTTATGGCACATGTATGGCACCATTTTAGTTTTTCAACCCTAGCATTATTTAATTTCATTAGTCCATTTGAATAGTAATTAGTAAAGTAGTGTGTGTATGTGTATGTGTATTATATATATATATATATATATATATATATATATATATATATATATATATATATATATATATATATGGCAAATACATGAAACTCAAAGAAAGTAAGTGATGAACATGTGAAAAGTGATCCTGGGCTTTTATCCACAATTTTAACACATTTCTACTTAATACATTCTGAAACATTAAAGTTAAAAATGGCCACATCAAACAACAATTATTTAATTACTCTTCATATAAAGGAATGCATAAAATGTAAGGCAAAAAAGTGTATTTATTATGATTATTATTATTAGTAGTAGTAGTAGTAGTAGTAGTAGTAGTAGTAGTAGTAGTAGTAGTATTAGTTTAATTGTTTACTTATTTTACCATTTATCTACCACTGCGGACAACGAGGCAAACATCTATGTGTAAAAAGTTTGTAAAAGTTCGGTTGGAGGGGTCGGCAGAGTCTAGGGAGGGTAAATCCTGGCCTGGGTCTCGTGTGTACAGAACAGCAGTAAATATTTGCCCCTCCCCCTAGACTGCCAGCTGGCTAAGAGTGCAGCTGACAGACATGTCTCCAGGCAAGATGAGGAGGGGGAAAAAATGACCAACCATCAGCCTTTCCAAGGTGCTTATGCCTTGGAAATCACAGTAAATAACTTGAAATAATACACCACGTTTAACCACAGGAGACTCCAAGTCTGGTTGGAGAAACGGTCCGTCCTTGCCTGGCTCCCAAAGTAAGCATCTTTACAGAGAACATACCACTCAGGTTTTCCACTGACTTAACACATTGTTAACATATAAATAAAACAACGTACAAATATAATACCGTCTCTAATGCTGTACATATACATATTCTGCAGGAAAAATGGAAGCATGGGGGGATCTGACACAGACTCTCGAATGTCCAACAATATTGTGCCTGAGACCTGTCTTACCTTGCACGGAGGCGCGAGGGTCTTGGTGAGCGAGTCGATCCTCGCGCTGTATTCGGTGAATTTCTTCTGATACTTCAACGCTGTCATTTGAAGCTCGTTGTGAACCGCAGAGAGTTGAGCCAGAAGTGATTTCTCTCGTTTGCTGGACTTCAGAGATTGCTTCTTGAACTCCTTGTCCAAGCCGACCACTTTTGCTTGCAGCGCGCTGTTGTGAGTTTTCAGAGCTTTCAAACAGCAGTGGCTGTCTAATTTATGTTCTTTGTGAATGAGCATCAGTCCACATCCACGTTCGCAAATCCCGACCGGTCTGTAATCACAGGTCTCGCGCATGTGGGCATCCATGTCCTTCAGATTCAGTACTTCATTGCATCCCTTATTCCTGCATTTCGCCGGCGAGTAATCGCACATCTCGGCGTGTTCCGGAAGATGTTGCAGCTTCACTACTTTTTCACAGCCCCTTGCATAGTTGTCACACTTTATGTCCAGTTTCAGAATAAGGTTTTTCAGAGGGAGAACGTGGTTCAGCTCTTTCGTTGAGATTCGTTGGCACTTGACGGGGCAGCTGCTCTGCTGGACAACCCAAGGCAGCACACAGCCAGCGCAGAATACGTGACCACACGGAGTTGTAAGCGGATCTTCCAAAACTTTATTACACAAGTTGCATTTAAAATCTGGGTCCACGGCCCCCTTAAAACGATCCAGCTCAAATCCCATGTTTTAAATAAATCCAAAAAACGCACAGGGATTCCCACAAATAAGAGTAGGAGCACTGAATTACTTTAGCTTGTCATTGGAAGTACGCGGACTGACTGACTACAAGCTCTCCTTACTGGCTAAACTAATTGCCCGAGACTTCCTCGGAAAAAAAAATGTAGAGGAATTTACTACCGTAATTACTGTATGAGCAGAGCCTCGAACAGGCATTTTGAGGATTGCAGTCCTTATGTACGGGCCCGCGCTTGCGTGGTACTATGCGTCCTTGATGGGTTGGGAAAAAGCACTGTAACATGAAAAGGTTGGTATGATATAGAACACTAGTCTTGCTTACAATTATATAAAACGGTTAAATATTTAAATCCTGAAGCATAAACATTATGTTGAAAAAAAGTGATGATCATTATGGTCATGATGAACTTAATAGTAATAACAACAACAATAATAATAATAATAATAATAATAATAATTATTATTATTATTATAATGTAGGCTGTTGAATGTGCATTCTACAGATCTCATATTCAGTTTATTTTGAACAGGGCACATATCAGTGGATCAGTACAATATAAAGTATGCTACTGCAGTTTATTCTATAATGATCTGAGACATTTTTAGTGGTGTCCAAATACCCTGACAGACACCTGAAATGGTTTGCTGTGTGGCAGGTTTCACTCTGTGAGGGTCCAATGCATGGTACACCATATACATGGTACAGAGGTTTAGAGGGGTACTGGCCTGTGAACGATATGGCGGGGTGTGATTGACATGTTATGGGTGGCATATTGAGGCATTCTTTGAATCATGCAGAGATTTCTGCATTGCCTAGCTCTTCAGTCTGTTGGGGGATTGGTCAGTGGAAAATTATAACAAGTAGTATTTTTTATTTCATCTGGGAGAAAGGGAAGGAGAAAGAATGTGTGGAAAAGTGTTTGACTGCCACATGCATGACATGCTGACAGCTCACATCATCACTCTAGTCCGAGACAAAGGGTATTCTTCATGACTAGCTCTATCTGTTCGCATGCAAGGGCAAGCTAGCATTGCAGTGTCCAGCAGGAGAAGATGGTTCTTCTGTTGGTTCTTATTGTTATTTAATTGTCGGTGAAGCACTTCTCGCTAGTGCAGAGATGGCACCAATGTCCCTTATTCTTTTGTCATTTATTTTCCCTGGAAGAAAAAATGGTCCGTGCTCCACAGCATTGATCAATACAAATCACAATCAAAACTACAAAGAACTTTTACAATTCATAAACTGAACAGAGAGAGAACTATGCATGTGCATCTGTGTGTGTGTGTGTGTGTGTGTGTATACACACACACACGCACACACACACACAATGGCACAATAGTTCATTTCTAAATGTATTACAAGAGTGGATTTACTCATTAATGCTAAGTTGTTTCTTTTCCTGGTACACCTTTGATGTTAAGATCCTTTTCAATAATTTAGCGTCAGAAGACCAGAGTGTTCTTTCTGTTTATACTAATCCTGTTTAAACTCCATAACAGGATTTAATAAAGCAACGTGTAAGGATCTGCTTCATCCAAAAAGGGTTAATTCTGTACCAGTTTGCCTAGTTTATTCAAGGCCCTCATGGAAAGCCTGTGTTGGTATTACTGTAGATATAATGCCATAAAAATGTATGCATTTGAGTTCACACACACACACGCACACGCGCACACACACACACACACACACACACACACACACACACACACACACACACACACTTAAATCTTAATTAGCTCATTCAAATCTTAAATGCTTGATGAAGGCATGTCTTGCCAACATGCACTGCTGCACTTTTCTATTATGATACAGCCAAATAATAAAGGCTTTTAAACTTTTTTCACTGGAGACTGGGTGCCTTCGAGATTTGTAGTGCTGTCAGCTGACTAATTTTAATTTCCTTCTATAAAATATTTTTTGACAGCAAAAATGGTTGACCGACAATATGAATATTTTCATGAAATTCAACTGATGGTACCTTCCTGAGTCATTCATTTTCTATAGTTTTTGTTATACTAAAAATATTAGGTTTATTAAAAAAAAAAGTTTGCAAGGTAGTTTGAAATACATTGTAGTTTCGCAAGCTACATTTCTCTTTAGGGTACCATGAGTTTCAGTGTGAATTAATTGTTAGTTTGTACAACTTTACTTTTAGAGTAGTTTTCCCAACATTGGTTACCAGATAGACAGTTGTATATATAGTAATGCCTTGTCATTTGGACTCCTTACTACAGGATGAGATTATTGTTGTTATATGATTTTGTTAGCTTCTGCCTTGGCATTATTATATATTTTTAGTTGTTACAACTGGTGATTCACCTGTTAAAAAACACTGCTTAATACTTTTACTGAAAATATTTCAATTGGAAGTAGTGGTTATTTGCAAATTTAAAAAAGAAAATCGGAAACACATTCATGAAGTAAAAACAAATTATCTTTTTGATGAAGCCGACTTGCAAGCTTATCTTAATCTTAAAAATAGCTTACATTTTGTTTGTTGTCATGGCTTGCAGGACAGGAAAATATGGTCAAATTGGGTTTGATTTAAAATGCGCCTCCTTCACACACAGGCATTTTGAAGGATTTTCCATCTCTGCAGGAAGTATTACAGTCATAAAAGCATTTGAATTGTAAATGATGGAAGGCCAGTTCACAGGGCACTCCAGTTGTGTGTGGTGAGGGAACAATAATGGCCAGCATACGGCAGCTTAAGCATCTTTTGTGAGATCATCTTTGAGAGGAGCCTACACTCTACTGCAGATAGAAAACACACTTCTGTATGAAGTGCACACTAGGGAAAATCAAATCGCATGTGATGTTGTGCTTCGACAATTCAATCCACGTGTGAGCTATTGAAAATAAAACCTCATGCTCATCAACGGCTGAAGGAAAATGACATAGTGAGGGTGTGCTCTCAATCGGAAGCTGCAGTGATGTGGCCTGTTTCACTCTTGACAAGGAAATTGTAATAAGGCTAAAATGGCCACCGCGCTAAAAAACAATGCTTTGCAATTGGAACCTCTGACGGTAGAATTTAAAGTGATAGCATTTTCCTAGTCAAAGTTTTTGACATCATTCATTTTTAAGACTGTGACATTCCAAGACACATCTTTGATTACTGGGATGTCATTAGTCATTGAAAGGAATGCTATTAACAAATATAAAAATATATAGACAATTAGAGCTATATAATTTAAAATATAATTAGATATAGTGAATTTAAGTACACGTTTTGCATGGTACTCTCCTGTGCATTTAGTGTTACTGTTTTAAAGCCACTGAATTATAGACTATTATCTAGCTGTTTACCCTGGTTTGGCAATGCAAAATTTGAACATCAACCTAAACTGAATATTTGTATTTGGGATGAATGCTAATATATAAACAAACATCAGTAAGCTACCAACACATATGCAGTATTCCTTAGAGTTACTTACTTCACATTCTGAATGCGGAATAAGTCACTATTTTGAATCAAGATATGAATACTTTCAATAGAAACATAAGTCATTGTAATTACAGGTCTATATAACCAGGATGAGCCCACACTGCATGGAATGCTAGTGACAGTGTATGGTAATGTAGAAACCTGTGGTGATGGAACTTTTGATTAACTCATGTTAAGGGCTGAGTTGGATTAAAGCATGCATTTGTGGTTGCGCAAATGTAAATTAATTCAGTCAAAGATGTAATGTACCCCAAACACACGTAAACACACAAACACACTCAGCAATATGATGTTAACGCGTGCTGACAGTGTCGGCAAATAACGTTTATGGTTGCACCTGCTTGTTTGTTTTTACTTAAATATTTAAAGTCACATTTATGCGTCATTTTATAACTGCATATACATATATAGTCTGTAAAAATCTTAATGATTCCCACTGAAATAAGCAAGCCGGTGAAGTAAAAAGAGGCTTAAATTTATATTTGAGGGCTTATCTGTCAAATTCAGGAGAGATACTTCATTTATAGCAGGTCTTTTCTGCAAAATAAGAGTCTTGTTTCATGAACACAGTCTCTCACAATACTCTCAGCTCATTGTAGCAGATTCAGATTCGATAAAACAAGCTGTGCCATTGATATATACATTTCTTTACATGTTTTTATTGCCTTATATCTAACAGCCACATTTGCGAAGGTTCTTGAGGGCAAGATATGCTTAGAATTTCCATTTCTGGGATGGTAATAATTTAGCATTAGTCATAAAAAGAATCTACAGCTCATCAAATCCACAACCACGGGAAGTGTTGCACACATAGGGCTCTATCTTACACCTGGAGCTAAGCGGCGGTAACCCAAACGCAAGTGTCTTTTCTAGTTTCAGACCGACGTAATTGCCATTTTACCGTACAGCACTCACGTTGTTTAAATAGCAAGTGAACTTGCGCCCATAGCAAGTGAACTGGGCGGGTTGGTGTGAGGTGTGGCCAGGATCATTTTTGGCGTATTGCTATCTTGAGGCAGCAGAAAACACTTGCGCTAACCTGGTCTTAAGTCATGTCGCAGTTCTTTCACTGTTATTTTAACTGCGCAATATTACGATAGTAATATGCCTCTACATAGGCGTGTGCACAACGCGAGTACACACTCCTGTCTGTTACATACACGGGTGTGCACAATCATGCATATTCTCCCGGAATAGACACACGTTGTCCCTGGAATCGCAGGAAAGTGGGCTTGTTTTAAGGCATTAAGCTACCAGTAAAAATGCGTTGGTCATATTTCCATAAGCAGGACATTACAAGGGAAGTATGCGTAAACCTATGGGTTCCCAACCTGAGAGCTTTAGTGTATTTAGTGTCATCATTAAGCCAAAAGAACGCTATGTTATTAATCAATATTAGAATGCACATAATATGAACTTTGGATGAACTTCTCTAGCCGAAATTCATTGCCTGTGATCTGTCTGCTGTGAGAATGGCCTCGTGGAATTGATGTTTGACAATGCTTCATTGTATAATCAAACAAGCAGGCTAATTTGCTGTTTTCTAAGCTGAGAGGGAAGCCATGTTCTGATAGCTTATGCTCAGCTGTTGCAGGTGTCATAATTAAATGAAACTGCATACATTTTGTACAATAACAGCACTGGTGTAAGCTAATGGAATTTGTTTCCCTGTTATATTTCTGGGAAATAGTTTGGTCGTGAATTACCAGGAACCCATGCCGATGTTAAACCTTAATGTGAAAGATTATTATTGTGTATATCAAAACACATCATAATGGTTAGTCCGAATAATATTGATCAATATGTCCTATTTCTTGCTTGCGTGCTTTAACTACACGCACGAGCACGTCTGTTTCGCCAGCTGTAAATACCCGTTTTCACAGTCTTACTATCCACCATCATATTAGCAATCCGCCAAGGTGCAAATGCAGGTGGCTTTTAAAGGGAATGGGAGATGACACTCTGATTGGTTTATTGCATGTTATGCCCAAGACACACCTATAATTAATTAAGTGGCTAAGTTCAGCCCATTTGAACCTTGAGCCTTACTATGCACTCAAATTGTCCGTCCTCTAACTAGCAAAAGTGGAGTTGGACATGCCCTAAATGCACTTATGCCATGAGTTTTAGACCATGCGCTAAGATTTAGATAGAGCCCATAATGGTAATGTAATCTATTTGACAGGAACTAAATCCAATTTTCCATGTTTCTTGAGTGATATTGATATTATGTTATTGGATGCTACTGAACATTTTATTTTGCAAGGTAATATGTGGAGACTGATCACTATGTTTTCAGCGTCTGCCATAGAGTTTCACCATTCTGTCATCATTGATGATGTAATCACTGATATATCAAAACCACAAGGGGCATATGGGAGACTGAGCAGATTAGTTATTGCTTGATATGGCATGTTTCCATTGCACATTGCAAGATAGTGTTTTATTAAATGCATACTTCATATATTAAACTGGCTGATAAATGATATGCATATGGGACCTCTGAAAAACATAATTTAAAAATGAGTTAAAGTTTTTAAATACCTTTTACATTTAAGTTAATCCCTTCACGCAGAGGCTTAATTTTGCACATTTTCGTCTGTTTTGTACCAATCTGTTTAACTCATTCAGTGCCGCGGGCAACTTTAGTCGACAAAAATACGAACGATGTAAAGTGCCTAGGGCGACTAAAGTCGACCACAGCCGTCTTTACTCTGCTACACCGGTAAAGAATTCTGGATTTGAGTTGGGAAAAATTAAACAATGACTAATTTACAATTACTTTCTTTAACCCGGATTTGCTCTTTTTTTACATGGTTCTAGATGGAAATATTTGAAGTAATATTTATCCCATGTTTAAAAAAAAACATTGTGTTAACTATCTAAACCAACATCGGGCCGTGGGAATATAAAGAAATTGAACACAATCAAGTGGGCAATATAACAAACTAGGCTACTGCTATGCTATGTCTCAGTAAAGGGAGAAAATCAACAAACACACTTGATCATCGCTGTATGTCTCTGCAGTGGGAGTAAATGACACGCTATCAAAACCAAATTGGCATAAGCGAAGGCTCTGCTGTAACGCAATTGGCGTTACAAAACTTGCTGTTTTGTTTTGTTTGCCTTGCGCCCCCTAGCTTTCAGTCGTTCCACGCATATTTTGCCCGGTAATAGCCCAAATGAAAGATGATGAGGAAGATGATATTCAGTTTTCCATGATACCACACTTTCTGACGTGGTACAGTAGGATGTTTGTGATGTAGACCCCAGGGTCTACGCCACTAGGGGGCCTGAACAAACGGGTTAACTCTGGCTTGCAAAAAAAACATGATTATGTTCAATTTATTAGGCTGATCTAGAAGGGTACAATATTCAGGTAAACATAGACCTGCTTTATCTTTGGTAAATCTATCTCATACAAGGCCATAGCTATGTTAATAAGTGTTTTGTTGTTCTGGCTTGATTGAACTTCCAGAGAACGTAATGAGGGCCCCACATAGCAGTGAATGGGTGAGTGGAAGTGAATATATAGTGGGAGGACTGGGATAGGTAAGGAAAACTTTGAGGATCCTGTTTCTCCGAACTGGGTAGGGAGGAGCATCCGGTTGGAACAGACAAGGCCACACATGTCTCTGTAGGGATGGTAACGACAGATTATCTGAGTTAAACAGTTACCCTGCTCACCGGCATGAAACCAATGACGACGCATTTTTTGTCTAATATTTGAAATAGTAAAAAGTACCAGTTGTTGTCATTGTTTTTTCTGCATGTGGAACCTCCATGATGCAGATAACAATAAACTCATCATATGCCCTTTGGACATTCCCTTGTCTGCATGACGTTTAAGGAGACCTAGCAAGCTGATACTGTTCAAGAAGCACTCCGAGACAGTTCAGAGACAAACAGAATGTAGGTCAGAATAATATGTAAGGATAATCACAGCAAGGAAATACTCAGGGAGGCTAATCTGACTTTTGCACAAACTGAATCAGTGAAAAAAATCTGACCCATTTCTAAAGATGCACGCACAATGGCCATTTACAACTACTGTATAGGACAGCAACTGTGAAGATAACGAATTTACCCACTCTCCCTGGACACAACATTCATGAAAATGCTGTACATGTTTGGTCTATCATAACCAATTCATTGTAAATACAGAAACAAGTGTAAATATTTTTTCACTGATTTGTTTCCAGATTTAAAACTTAGATTCTCACGTTTGATTTCTGAACAGTGTTCAGACATTTTATTTGTGAAGGCACACGATCTTCAGCAGTTTGAAGAATTAAAAAAATGGATATACTATCTCCCCGGTATATATTGTGCTCTTCACAATCAGGTACTTCTTGTATCTCTCACCTCTTCTGGCTCCATTCAAGGCCTTGTTTCTTCTCTCTGTAACAAAATTATACATGCTGGCATAACTCTTGATTGGGATCGATAGTTTCATGCTTTATAGTATAATTTTGACGTAATTAGCTCACAAGTTAATACTTATGAAGTCTTATATGAAATCATATGTTTTTATGTAAAAGGTTGTGTAATATTCAACTCCTCGATAACGCTTTACAGTGAACATTTCTGATGAAAAAGACTTCTGTTGGATGCTGTCTGAGTGCATTGTGCGAGGTTTTGCACTAGTTAGGGGAATGCCCTGTTGTCATTTTTGGGAGTTTGTTTACGGAGGTGCTTTCCTATTTCCTGTAGGTTGTTGTGCCTTGTGCCCTGGGGGGGGGGGGGGGGTTCCTTTTCTGAGGCATACAAATTCAATAAAAAGTGCACAAGACATATGTTATTGGAACACTTGACATCTTCAAAAAATGAATCCTGAAGCACTGGATGGGCCCTGCTATTAGTTTAGTTATCCTGTATCGCTGATATTTCAAATTTATAGGGATAATGCATGCTTGCCCAGAGCCAGTTGTGCTACTTTGAGCTTTTTATGGTATGTGCTGTTGACCTTACTCTTTATATACAGTTGGAAGTTGAAAGTTTACATACACCATAGCCAAATCCATTTAAACTCAGTTTTTCACAATTCCTGACATTTAATCCTAGTAAACATTCCCTGTCTTAGGTCATTTAGGATAGCGACTTTATTTTAAGAATGTGAAATGTCAGAATAATAGTAGAGAGAATGATTTATTTCAGCTTTTATTTCTTTCATCACATTCCCAGTGGGTCAGAAGTTTACATACACTCTGTTAGTATTTGGTAGCATTGCCTTTAAATTGTTTAACTTGGGTCAAACGTTTCGGGTAGCCTCCCACAAGCTTCTCACAATAAGTTGCTGGTATTTTGGCCCATTCCTCCTGACAGAACTGGTGTAACTGAGTCAGGTTTGTAGGCCTCCTTGCTCGCACATGCTTTTTCAGTTCTGCCCACAAATTTTCAATTGGATTGAGGTCAGAACTTTGTGATGGCCACTCAAATACCTTGACTTTGTTGTCCTTAAGCCATTTTGCCACAACTTTGGAAGTATGCTTTGGGTCAATGTCCATTTGGAAGAACAGCCATTTGCGACCAAGCTTTAACTTCCTGGCTGATGTCTTGAGATGCTTCAATATATCTACATAATTTTTTTTCTTCCTCATGATGGCATCTATTTTATTAAGTGCACCAGTCCCTCTTGCAGCAAAGCACCCCCACAACATGATGCTGCCACCCCCGTGCTTCACGGTTGGGATGGTGTTCTTCGGCTTGAAAGCCTCACCCTTTTTCCTCCAAACATAACGATGGTCATTATGGCCAAACGGTTCCATTTTTGTTTCATCAGACCAGAGGACATTTCTCCAAAAAGTAAGATCTTTGTCCCCATGTACAGTTGCAAACTATAGTCTGGCTTTTTTATGGTGGTTTTGGAGTAGTGGCTTCTTCCTTGCTGAGCAGCCTTTCAGGTTATGTCGATATAATTTGCACTTTTCGCACCAAAGCACGTTCATCTCTAGGAGACAGAACGCGTCTCCTTCCTGAGCGGTATGACAGCTGCGTGGTCCCATGGTGTTTATACTTGCATACTATTGTTTGTACAGATGAACGTGGTACCTTCAGGCATTTGGAAATTGCTGCCAAGGATGAACCAGACTTGTGGAGGTCCACAATTTTCTTTCTGAGGTCTTGACTGATTTATTTTGATTTTCCCATGATGTCAAGCAAAGAGGCACTGATTTTGAAGGTAGGCCTTAACATACATCCACAGGTACACCTCCAATTGACTCAAATAATGTCAATTAGCCTATCAGAAGTTTCTAAAGCCATGACATCATTTTCTGGAATTTTCAAAGCTGTTTAAAGGCACAGTCAACTTAGTGTATGTAAACTTCTGACCTACTGGAATTGTGATATAGTGAATTAAAAGTGAAATAATCTGTCTGTAAACAATTGGTGGAAAAATTACTTGTGTCATGCACAAAGTAGATGTCCTAACTGACTTGCCAACACTATAGTTTGTAACATGAAATCTGTGGAGTGGTTAAAAATGAGTTTTAATGACTTCAACCTAAGTGTATGTAAACTTCCGACTTCAACTGTATAGGTAAGCAGTCTGTAGTTTAGAATCCTCTTATATATTATTTAGCCTTTTGAGTCTACTTCAATATTATTTGAGCAAAGAAAACAGTCACTTGGTGTGTTTATCCAAAACCTCCGTTGTTTAGTATAAAGTGAAAATATAATTTGCAAAGTGTTTCTTTTATTCTGTGATGTTTCTAGACACACAATGTGTTTTCGATTCTGCCTTCAAAGAAATAAAGCAATGCAAAAGGGAATAACTGCTTCCAACTTATCCTATGTTATAGCGTCACATGTAAAGACTTCAGACAGAATGGCACCAGTTATGTAAAGCTCAAAACAAGTTTACATGGAAGTGATATGGAGAATAAATGAACCTGAGAGACTGGTACACTTTCCAAAAGAATATAGAATTGGTGCAATGTAATCTGAAGTAAGTGTTGTGAAAAGCTCTCTGCATTTTTGCTAATGGAATAATATAACGTGTTATAGAGGATTCGAGGGGATGAGTGGATAATACTAGAAACAGATGGTGCTTGACAAGACAACCAAAATCATTCACAACGTACGGGATATAAACTTCAGCAGAAGGTATATCATGCACACCAGTGGCGGCTCCTGAGCTGAAAATTGGGGAGGCAGAAAACTTCCCTTTAAACTGATTATTGGTCTTAATCATTTTTCAATCAGTTTCCTTGATTAACAATAGGCTACATCAGCGTTTAATTCACCAATTACTCAATGCCATCAAATGTAGCCAGTTCTCCTCAATTAGGCTATTAGGCAAGTAATACAATTATTTTAACTTGCATCGCAAAATTGTGCACATTTTAATCAACATTATAATTGTGGATACATGTGCTCTTCGTTCTCCGCACTCTTAATTCCGAAAATATCCATGGAAATTAAACGATCTTAAAGCTCAGCTTTTGTTAGATAATTTTTTTAATTATTTTTTTAAAATAATCTAACAAAAGATGAGGTTGTGCTAAACCTGCAATAAAAAAGAATCTAACAAAAGCTGAGCTTTCAGATCGTTTAATTTCCATGAATATTTTCGTAATTAAGAGTGCGGAGAACGAAGAGCACATGTATCCACAATTATAATGTTGATTAAAATGTGCACAATTATGCGATGCAAGTGAAAATAATTTTATTACTTGCCTAATAGCCTCATTGAGAAGAACTGGCTACATTTGATGGCATTGAGTAATTGGTGAATTAAACGCTGATGTAGCCTATTGTTAATCAAGGAAACTGATTGAAAAATGATTAAGACCAATAATCAGTTTAAAGGGAAGTTTTCTGCCTCCCCAATTTTCAGCTCAGGAGCCGCCACTGATGCACACACACACACGCTCACACACACATGCACGTGCACACACATTTGCATATCAAAAGAAACAACTAACAACAGAAAAATGAAATCGTAAAAGTGAGGTTCTTACATTCATAAAAAACGGATTAACAAGATGAATTACAAATTGAGTTTTGTCAGAAGATCAGTGGGACATAGTTATTAGATTAGTAAATTCCACACAGATGTCCTGCACTTTATCACTGGCCTAAAATTCTTCATTTAGACCATTCAGCTCAATGGTGGCAAGCCCATGTATCCAAATGGCTTCGGTTTGTTGCAGAATCCAGCCCAAATGTGTAGGATGGCTCACCATCTACCAACGTGATCAGTTCAAACTTTACCTTCACTCCCAGAACCTGTCCAACAAGTATGCCCGACATCTGTCCATGTGCGGATTCTGGTATAGTTCAATCCCGTTCTTTTAATGTTGTTCATTGTGGTTATCATTGTAGTAACCCTACTGTTCTTTCTTTCTTTAAGTACCTGTATCTCACAAACCGTAAGTCCCATAGTAACCATATTCGGCAGATGGGCCCCTATGGCCCCGCACTACTCAGGGGAGTCGTCACACATTGACCAGATGGTGGCGCTATAACACATATATTTACATATAAGTCCAATTGGTGACAAGATTCGTACACACATCAGGTGATCTACAACTTTGCACATTGGAACTAAAAATGTATGCCTCGATCTTGATTTACTGCAATTTCCTTTGATATGCAAAACTGTTTTTTTTCCCCTAGGGCTTTTTTATTATTGGTCCAATTTTGCAAAGTTTGTATACAGTTCAGGAGACTGAGATACACATTTCGTATTATAAACCAACCCAATCGCATAAACCTTTTAGTCAGATAAGTCAGATGAATTGACGCTGAAACTTTCAATATACCTTGATCAATCTTCATCAAACTAAAGACTTATAATGCCTGGATCTCAAGATGACGTCTGTAAAGCAATGTTTAAATTGAATGACGGAAGGGACTATAATAAAAATATAGGGGTTGATTTATTAAAGGTTTGCGCGTACAAAATCACGTGTAAAACTGTTACCAGGTGCAAAGAGGAGTGCACGTGATAAAATTGAAAGACACATGGATTATTAGTTTTTGCGGGTTAGCCTGAATGAATATGCAAAATTGGGTGTCCCTTATTTTGCGAAATACATTACATTACATTATAGTCATTTGGCAGACGCTCTTATCCAGAGCGACGTACATTAGTAAACTAGGAAAAAGTGCGTTAAAACGACCCTAAAAGGTAAATACGATTTCAAGAAATAGTGGGAGAAGGTCATGCAAATAGATTGCTTTAGCAAATGTAAGCAAGTTTGGGAAAGGTATTTATGTGTGCATTTTAGCACAAATGGAAAACAGGTTTTTAAAGACGGCAATCATTGTAGCAAGACACATACAGGTGTGTTTGGAATATCCATAACTGAACAAACTGAATGATTGCGTAACAATGGGGGCTAATTAACTGGCCCAGTCTACTTAACGCTCAAAATACACAAAAAGAGAATTTGTGGATACATAGGCTGAACAATAAAAACATCATGAACAATAAAAACATTTTTAATCATGAAGCAAATCGTGTTCCAGAATACAAGAGTGTGTAGTGTTTGAATCAAGCAAGCAATACAATGTCTATTATAACAAACAGTTTATAACAAAGCAAATAAAAACTTTATCAAAATAAAACCCATGATCAGATGGAGATATGATTTTATGTGACACTAACGGCGCAAGTAGTGGTAATGAGAATAGTTATGATAGTTTCAGTCTTGACAAACATCTGTAACTCCCGGCAGAAACTAAGAGACATCCAGTGAAACAGTTTGTCACAAACCGCCAGCTTGTTCAGTCTAACAGTACCCTAAAATAAAGTGATTTATATGTTTTTTCCATTCATTAAATGGTTTTTCACTGGCAATATTGCTGCTAGTCTTTTCATCATTTTCCTGAGAGATTTTTCTTTATAGTGTAACCATCCCAAACACGCGAAATCTCGGCTGTTTGTGGCTGGAGTAATTTACATAGTGACTCTTAGTTGATCACCTGCAAAGTGTGAAATGATAACACATGCAAATACTTTGGCTGCGCCCGCAAAACAACACCTTATTTGGGATCTTAGTAAATCGACACCATAATATTCTTTCTGAGGGCTTTCAACAAAGCTTGGACTGTCATGATGACACTCCACCCCTTACAACCCCCCCTTCTCCCACCCCACCTTCCAACTAAACAAAACTGGGGAGTGGCCTAGTGGATAAGGGTCAGGCCTTCCAAACACAAGGGGTGCGTCCCAATACTCAAAAAATGCATCCCCCTTTCCTCCACTACCACCTCCTCTCCTCCGTGCCCCGGAAACCGACCGTTGTGTGCTAATCTAATGTTGCTGATTACACATTAATGACATATTAATGGTTACTAATTAATGTCTTGACACAAACCGCAATATCACAGACATTATATACTGTGCATGCAACTATTTGTACTTGAAACGTACAAGCAGTTTTGCATACTTCCTGTCATGGTTATTGGCAGCCTCTGATGTTTCTGCGGTCGTTACTGTATTTGGTGTCGTCGGGACGCTCTATCGGATTTTTTCCATCTCCATTCCGGTTTTTGGATCTCACTCGGCTATTATTCCTTACACCTGTTTTTGGTTTCCTGCCGGTTATAAATAGCCCAGGACTTCCGCATTCCGGCACTTCGATATTGTCTTTGCGATGTTGACAACAAAGGCGGTAAGGTATAGGAAATTCGGTCACTGCATTTCTGGTTCGTACGAATAGGAAACGCAGCAAATCCGGTTAAGAATTAGGATTAGATTGGTTTTCTCTTTTCTTTCCAGTCATTTTCTTTATCCTTTATTCTTTTACCTGTTACCCTTTGTTTTCAAGCTTTTTTGCCTATAGAGCTTTGGATAACAGGTTTTCTTTTCTGTTCCTTTCTTTCACTCATTTTTTCAAGTTTTGCTTTGTTTCAAAACCTCCTGTTGCACCTAATTATTTAGTGCATGAGGTTCTTTTGTTAGTTATTCTCGCTGTTTATCAAGATGGCCTCAGTTTTTGAGGTTGCTTTGTTTTGCCTTGTGCTAGGGAAGTTTTGCTCCCGATCCTGTGTTATCTCCGTCCTGGTGCGGTTACTTCCGCTTTTGTGGTGTATCTTTCTCTAGATACGCTTTTAGAAATCCTTATCGGTCGCGTTTGGTTCTCCGAACCTTACACTCCCCCTCACACTTCTGGCTAGGAGATGAGTGCAGGAAAGGAGGTGAGGATTGAAGAATATTGGGACGCAGCCAGGGTCCTCGGTTAAAATCCCATCTGCAAGACATGAGGATTCAGCTAACAAGAAGCTGTCAGTGCAATTGGAAAATTATTGTTCTGATCCCACCCATGGAAATTCAACCCTAACACTAACTACGATCCCACTGCAAAGTTGCAGGAAAAACTTTTTTTTTATTTTTTATTTCCTTGATTTTTGATGTCCTTGACTAGCTGTCCAATCCTCACAAAACCTTCGCTTATTTGTCGTCTATTTTTGCGATGCGTGCTCGGAATCCTAAAAGTTGCATTTATGGATTATTGACTGGATTATACACTGTAAATACTATTTAAGGGCATGTTGTTTTTACTGGTTGTTTGGCTGAAAAAATGGTTTGTTGAATTTATTGTTTCTAGTACTCAGATGAATGACCATGACATTCCTTAGCCTTTGGGACCATTGAGTGTGTCAGAAAGACAGGGTGAAGATGTTGAAAGGTATGCAGGTTAGTGTGACAAAGGCGACGGAAGTATCTAAAGGGTCTGGCACCAGGGGAAAGGTGGTAGCCGGGCCAGAACCGCACTTACACGGCACCTCAGTGAAAGGAACGCGATAGTGGCGGTTAACTCACAGGCGCCTGAGACGGTGATGACAGGCCATTGAACACAGGCACGGGCCTCCCACTCAATGTGTGTCACACCCTCAGCCCACCGCTTCTCCACGGAGTGATGATGTCATCAGCAAGAGACAGGAAAAATTCCCTGGGAGCAAGCTACCGTGAGAAGCTCAGGATCCTCAGTACCAGAATCAACACGGCGGAGTAATGGCTGGCGGGAGTCTGCAGACATCTGAAGAAACACAGGAAATGTCTGAAGGAGGGAAGACGAGCTTAGCGTTTGTTAAATCACTCATAACCATCAGAGGAGCCACGCAGGAGTGGTGTGTGCGCAGCGCTGCTCTCTTTTTTCTCAGTGTCTGGCTTGACAGTGTTTCCTGTGCCTCCTCCAGGCCCTCCAGGGATACTTCAGGCTCAACAGAGCTTCCCAGCCAGCAAGAACCCTAAGATCTCTGGGAACGCTCCTCCAGTACAGGGAAGATTGCCAAGCACAAATGCATTATATCCAGAGGAAGCCTGTTAGGTACCAGAGCAGTCCGCTTTCCATGGGTCACTCTGACCCACCCCCAGCCCACCCCTACACACACACACACAATCCTTTTTAGCTTGGAAGCAGACTCGGATACAGGCACTATGGGAACATGGGTTGGAGTTTTTCCACAGTGAGACAGGCTTTTCGTGTTTTGGGGCCTTAGCACACTGAAAACCATGCACTTTGAACAACATAGACTGGGTATATCTATTTATACGTATCTTTCCTCTGGTGAAACGTGAAATGTGAACGCGAATTGACTGGCATTTATGACATGAAAATAAGCTGTTTTGACACAGCACATTGTAAAACGTCCCTGTCTACCTTGTGGCTATGCTTTGCCTGTCACTTATCAACACATTTCCAGTTAATATAGCTGTTGGTTGTGATTCCTGCCTATCTCATTAAATCACACAAAAAGTTGAGGAAAATATTTAAGGGATCTCAAAGAGGAAGCCATCCTTGCAGTTTGACGTGACCTAGATGAGTGAATTGTTATCATAAGAATTCTTAGTTTTAACTGGCACCGGCCCGTATTCAGGCCTGAAGTGCTTTTTTGATTTGCATTCATTGCATTTTTTTATGGTGAAATTTTCAATGAATCTGGTCACACAATATACCATTTGAAAGTGTTAAAACTCACCATTATATCTCTATAATCTATTTTCAATCCCAATGTTATAGCGACAGCAGTTCCTTACTTTGTAACAAGACACAAAACAGGCTTGATGAAAACGTTGACTCCATACGCTGTACGTGTTCTGGAAATCCACGGACTATATGAATCGCGGTGAAGTCGGTATCCTTATCCCGGCAAAAAAAATAAAAATAAAAACATAATTCCAGCGAGAAGAAAACGTCCACTTCCAATGTGTTTGAGCTTCTGGTACTTTGTTTCAGTAATACTTCTTAGAGTAATTCTGACTCTTGGAAAACAAACTCCGAAGGGAATTTGTTTTCCGAGATCAGGATTATGCCTGTTCGGATTACACAAGAACAGTAAACATTTTATTTTCGGGATTGTGTTCAATAATGGTGGTGTATGATCATGGAAGTAGATGTAAGCAAATGTGCACTGATGCATTTACATAATGAATTATATTAGGTTCAATGAAACTGTGTCTGCTTGTGTTAGTATTCCATGATGGGTAGTATTCCATAATATATCTTTTGTTGAATGTCAGTCTTGTAACTTTTAATACTATCATTCTATAATTTGTAAAATGAGTTTAACATTAAATAAGAGACCTAGGTTTTTCATTACGTAACTCCCTTATCACAAGGTCATTAGTGAAACCCATTAGGGGCTCCTGAATAATGCAAAATAAAATTGAAAAAAAAGACACAACTGTGTTCCTTATATTGCATGTTTCAGATGAACCAGTAATTTTTGTTGTCATTTCTATGAGCTACAATTAATTTGCAATAGCCTGATGGCTGTTCAGTTAAAATCTTCAGAATACACGGGGCAAAGAATGTAATTCCACTTCATACTTCAAGATTTAAGATTATACCTCCACTGACAGCAGCTACTGTCAGGTAAATTGTGAAGCTATGCCCTACTGACTGGGTCATTACATGCAAGAGAACAGTTAATGGGCACAGGAAAGAAGGTAATGGTCTGTACAAGAAACGCTGCAGCTAATCTGCATCAAGCTTTGTCTAATCGTGCATTATAAAAATAACCGACTCATGTCATGACAGTGGATGTAGTCCATAGTGAAGTGCTGACCAATTAAAGTAAAAACAGAATTTCTAAGAAAGAAGGGTCCAGAAATGAGTTAATTTATTTGCTTCATGGAAGCCAGGCAGTCAGATTAAATATGAAATGTATCTGTTTTGTTGAAATTGATGAAATTGATTGTTCATCAACCCATTAATTTGTTAGAAAAATAAGACAAAAAAATCTGAAAACAGTCATGCTGTACACTCTGTTCTCAGATTGCATATAGAGTGTTGTCCAATCCTTGTTGCCAGATTTCAGTTTTCTCATTGGTTGTGTAACACATAGTGTAGTATAATGGTTAGGGAACTGGCCTTGTAACCGAAAGGTTGCAGGTTCAGTTCTCAGGTAGGACACTGCCGTTGTACCCTTGAGCAAGGTACCTAATCTGAATCGCTTCAGTATATATCCAGCTCTATAAATTGATAATATGCTAAAAAGTTGTGTAAGTCGCTCTGGATAAGAGCGTCTGCGAAATGCCTGTAATGTAATAGTTCATTCCCATAGCCTATGCCTTAATATACCTGTACATTTTTATAGGTATTTATTATGTTGTCTCGTTATAATATACTACAAGCTCCACCTTGTGAAACACACCAAAATAATGGCAATAATGAATAATTTTAAGAATTTAAATTCATTGAGAAGAGTGCATATGTTGAAAGTAAAGTTGTATTATGGAATTAATACAACATCAATTCATAAACCAGTGAGGAGACAATGCAGTCAATGTAATCTACTCTATGGTCCCAGTAACCAAGACTACCACAAAACACTTTTATCTACATTCATTAAAAAGATGGCATGCCAATGTCATGCCATTAACCAATAGTTTCAATTTTCCTCTCCATTTTATGTTTTTAATCGTATTTCATGTCAATAAGCTTGAAAGTTCATATTTCATGGTTCAAGCTTGTGCAATTTTTCCCATGGGCAAAAAAAATCTCTTACAAGGAATATGGTTAACACATTGAGTTGTATACCATGCTTGGATACGAGAGAATCAAAGATACGAGAGACAGATAAAAGGTGAAAGATGAGAAATTGCCTGTCAGCACTGGGCTCGTATAACATAATTATAGCTTGCAGGTTATCGGCGGAAACTGTGGGAACTGCAATCTTTTTTTCTGTGCTGGATACCTGGCAGAATGAGGGCTTCCCTCAGATAAGATAAATAAGTGTGTGAGTGTGTGTGTGAGAGAGAGAGAGAGAGAGAGAGAGGGGGGGGGGGGGGGGGGTTGATACCTATGCCATCGTTGTAACTGTGAACAAAAATGAGAGTGGTAAAAAGCAGTCTAGGTAATAACAAACGTAAATAAATAATTAAGAATCTTTTCAGTAAAACACCCCACTCTCACACACTGAGCAGGTCTCTGCTGGGCCCTATCACCCATTGCCATGTTCGTCATGATATTTATGATATACGTACATAAGTAAGTTAAGTTTACTTATACTTTATTGACCCTGTGGGGTAATTAATTTGTCCTCTGCATTTAACCCATCCTACTACTTTGGAGCAGTGGGCAGCCACAGTGCAGCGCCCGGGGACCAACTCCATTTCTGACGCCAGTGCCTTGGTCAAGGACAATGGCAGGAGTTTACCTAACATGACATACATGTCTTTGGTGTAGTACGGCCACCAGTTAAAGATGAAACAAAGCATCATTGAATTTCTAAATAGACCTGCCCAACAGTCATAGTGCAAGCCATTCATCAATGGACTTGAAATCATGTTTGTAAAATCTGAGCACATTACACATGACATTTCAGTTGGCTCCATATCATCCAGCCCCATTGGAGCAGCTGCAGTATCCAATCAGTAAACAGCTTACTAGCCTGTAGCCCAGCTGGCGTGTTTTCAGTGGTTACATGCATGGTCTGATGGTATACAAGCGACAGATACTGATTTCAAAACTTAGATTGTCCACTCCAAAAGGTAGGCTACTGTACTTCTTCAACTATTGACATGAATCCCACTATGGCCAACAGGCATACGCCCTATCAGCATGGCACCGGCTTCTGCACCAACTGCAATGTTCCCACCTGCACTTGTGCTTGTTACCTAGTGTGTTCTGTCTGTCTTTTAATCGCCACCTGCTGGAATCGTGCTTCAACTTTGAGCCTGTCATTACACCTGGTCTTAGCCGAGGTAAGAGTCACGTCTTCTTCAACATAGTAGTCAAATACAGTGATCAAACTGATCAAACATGGACATTAATAAGCATTAGGGCTGAGAGGTATACCAGTACTAAAAAAGCGCCACAGTACCAAAATGTAAAAAATTGTACGATACCAGCACTTAGAAAAATACTAATAAGTTTGTCGGAAAATGCATTCGTAGATAAATGTAGGCCCACCTTTCACAAAACTCATGTTTGGCACTGTGTCTGGCATATCTTACAGGTGAAGGACTTATTACAGTCGGTGGAGTTTAATTCACCTGGATGAATATACACTAAAGTTATGACATGCACATAGTATTAACTTTAAGAAAGGGTGTTATATAATACCGAACACATATTTGCCTGTTTACATGACAGTGTTTTAACGTGAATCAACAACTTGTGTAAACTGTAGGCTACTTGTACACACACTGTTCATGTTTTTAATTTCTTTATTTCCTAAATTATAGGCCGATAACCCACCAGTAGGGCATTATGCGGGAATAAATGGCACTGTGCCAGTGCTCCAGGTCTACTTTAATGGGGACCAGGACCTCATGGCAGACTAGCGTCTGAGTCGAGGCTCCATGGAGGCCTTCATCCAGTTACTGCCGTGCGAGCGGAGACATGGCTGGGCACACCACATACGAATCCTGACAACCGTGTACTGGCTGGCACACGCTTTGTCTTACAGTATGGTGTGTCGGGCCTTTAACATACCCAAGAACACCGTGTGGGTGAGAAGTCCACATTGGAGTACACTCGATTTACGCCCTTCGAACAGGGGTTGGACCACACCTTTGCACCCGCGCTCATCACCACTAGTGCTATGCTCCATAACATCTGCCTGACAGCGGGGGACATCTTGGAGCCCATTGAGGTTGTCGGTGACAGTGGTGTGGCTTCACCGCTCCCAGTCAGGGGGGAACGACGCGGACATAGCTGGCGAGACCAATTAGGGGGGTAACTCTCTGCTCCATGTGTGTGACCTGTGGAACTGAGTGAGCACGCCTACATAAGTCGGCAATTTTGATGTAAATAGTATTTGAGTTAAGTAAACTAGTTCCAACGTCCTCTTCCTCCTTCTCCTTCTCCTCCTCCTCCTCCTCCACTACACATAGCCTCCACAGATCCAGGAGGAGATGGGCCACTGGCATCCGAGGCCTCATCAGCCACATGTGGACTCGTGTTTTCTCTACCACTGTAAGGGGGAGTGTAAGGTTCGGAGAACCAGACGCGACAGCCAAGGAATTCTAAAAGTGTATACAGTAAAATATACACCACAAAAGCGGATAGCTCCGCGGCAGGAAGGGAACAAATGAAGAATGGGAATCAAAACCTCCCGGCATGAGTAGCCAAATCAAAAACAACCCCAAAAGAGGGCGAACTCGGCAATAGTGAGTAATCAAACAATAAAAGAGCCTCACGCTCTCACACCCTCACACCCTCACGCTCTCACGCTCTCACACTCTCACACAAAGAGCCTCACGCTCTCACACAAAGAGCTGAACAAAAAGGTAACTGGTAGAGGAGTTTAAAGGATAAAGAGAGAAAGGAAAGAAAAAGACTAAAATAAATCTTTCTCCTAACTTTAAACAGGACTTGCTGCGTTTCTTATTCGTACGAACCAGAAATGCAGTGACCGAAATCCTATACCTTACCGACTTCGTTGTCAACATAGCAAAGACAATATCGAAGCACAGGAAAGCGGAAACCCTAAGCTTATATAGCTGACAGGAAACTCAAAACAGGTGCGAGGAATCACCGCTGAGCGATAGCAAAGCACCGGAACGGAAGATGGAAAATCCTATAGAGTTACCTGACGTCACTAAAAGAAAGAACGACCGTAGAAATAACCGGAGGCTGCCAGAAACCATGACAAACACATGATGCATCAGGACAGGAGGATCGATAGATGGCCTCTCCCCTGTGGCCTCATGCATTGCAGTAAACCATGACCAGGCGGCTGCTGTGGCCCCTCCCCTTTCTGTCCCCGTCCCTGTAGCAGGGCACCCGAGTCCCTATAAGGAAAGATAGAAGGGTGACGGTGAGCCGTGAGCCTATTGAGCAGGCATGAATGCGTCTCACTACGCGAGAGCACCTAAAAGCCTGCATCAAAGGAAAAACATCACACAGCACTGAACAAATACCATCTCAAATTTAACCTCACCTTATATTTTCACTCCAGATTGTTCCACGTTTTCGTGACTTGGGTGGGGCTCACCTGGCCCTGTAGGCCTATCTGCTGAATAACTTCCATGAAGAAAACGAGGCATGTTCAAGTGCCCTAGAACAATTGCAGCAATGTCATAACATGTTTGGGTATTAGCCAGTTACAGGGACAGGCGTGCCTTTTATTATCACACTTAAATCAGCGATGACAGAGGTTATCATTTGCATACAATTGACTGCTTTGACACACGGCGCAGACCAGGACATGAATTACGGTGCAGAGGAGTGATTCCGTCAGCATTAGCCTATGACATGTAGGAACACCTCAGAGAAGACGGTTACAAGTGAAGCTTCGGTGCCGTGTAAACTTTATATAAATACCATTTTACAGCGTATTACAGCCACATATTGATATGCCCTAATCAAAATGATCCTACCTCAAAAAAAAAAAAAAAGCTTTAGAAATTTTGGGCTGGATCTAAAAAATAAGACATTCCAAGAAGTACACTCATAAAAGCACCTTTGTACGTCAATATTCCTGAATATGATTAGTACTATTTCTCTGAAAGAAACCAACAACAACAACAAAAAAAAATAACATTAGCAGTATGTTATAACTGGTCACAATGAATATTTTAACGTCAAGTCCAGGGGGGTATACGGCGAAGCAGGATTACTTAGTTAGCTGGTTAACTGCACAGAGTAAAACCCGGAACCATCCCAAATCTTGAACATGGACTGAAGTAAAAAGTGCTGCTCCCAGTTTTACTCAGTGCAGTTATCCAGCTAACTAAGTAATCCTGCTTCGTAGTATACCCCACCAGGTTTTCACTTGAATAGAGATGGATTATAGTGTGACAATATTTGCTAATGGGCCTTTAACAGCTCTGCTCTCTATCGCTGGCAATGACTCTGTTCATGCCAAAGCTCTGGGAATGAGCTGAGATAGCTTCTCTGCTTTTCCACTCTACACACGTGTAAACACAAACAGCACAACATTGTGCTGAGGAAAGTTTGCTTATTTGTCCCTGTGCTGAGAAGCCAGTTCACCCATAAATTACATGCTCAAACATTTGTGCCTCTCGGTTGGACATATCATCGGAATATGACAATTAGAAGGGAGATATCAAGCCTGCAGATCCCAAGCTGTGATCCCCTACGCCTTGTGGCATAGCTTGTGGCTTTTTTTAAAGACAGTACATAAACCTCTTTCCCCTGATTCTTTAAAAAAAAAAAATCTTCTTTGACCATACACAATTTTTTACTGCCTGTTGGTTTTACCCCACGTGTTTCTATTGATTGACATTTCAGCAGTGAGTCAGCAGTATACTGTTAGAAATATGTCATGCTCTGTGTCCGTGAAATGGCAGGTCATACTGGTCATGGGTTTTTACATGAAGGGGTTTTATTGGTCTTAATCCTTCACTGTAAGATTGCAGTACATGCAGTGCCTTCACTGGTCATAATCAGTCACTGTAAGATTACATTACAATAAGTGCTGTAATAATTCACTATTTGAAATGTTGTCCGGCGTTTTCATTTAATTCAGGTATTTATTGTTAAAAAGATTGTTTTTAATGCATCATTATTATAATCTGTGGTTGAGAGTTCCAGGTCTGTTGGCACTTGAACTGCTTCTGGCACAGTGATGGATGAGGGGGACTGGCGCGTTTCCAGGGAGCAGAATGATGCGCAGTGACATCGTTACCCCGGAGATTGCCCTGCAACCATCGGCCACTGCTCCATGTGCCTGTCGCCTTTAGACACGGATGTGGTGGAATTACCAAATTGACCTTAAACATGGGCTTTTTGCTCTGAAAATAACTTTCATTTGCATGCCTTTGTGCACGCTCCAAGCCCTGATCTGGTGCACGCTTCACTGATTCTGTTATTTCCATAAAGAAACAGGAACGAGCACCAGAATGCTTGTAGACCCAACGTTGAGCTCGCTGTCCATGCGTATCTCTTCCTCACAGTTTAAAATATTAAATTAGGGCTTCCCCTCTCTCCTTACCAACCCCTACCTCCCCTCCACCAAACACAATACACCCCATTCCAAGCTCTCTCTGTGAGCTCTCTCAGCCGGCCTGGAGTCTATGTTGTCAGGTCACTTCTCTTTGTGAAGGCACGATGGGGCATTTTGGTTCTCCCTCGGAGCTGCCAGGCTCTCAAGGCGCATCATGCTGGCGCGTCACCACATCAAAATGGCGGCGTCTTCTGGCAGCATCCTGCCGCACAGAGAGTCACACGTGGCTCACAAGCTGAGCATTTCCTTTGGCTCCAACACCCGTGCCTGCACTCCATTAAAAGAGAGAGATGAGCTCCAACACATTAAAGTTTCAAACACAGGGTTCTCCTCATCTGACATGTGCATTGATTTTGGCAGCACTACTCTAAATCCTTACGGCAAATCAAAGGCCTTCCTGCGTCTACCAAAAATCCTCCATGAACTTTTATTGCCGATAATATTTTCAGATCAAAGCCACAAAAAGAGCTGTCATTGACATAGCAAGTAAGTTTGGACAAAGTAATCCAACTCTTCATTCCTGCTCTCACATGTTTTTAAAACATTTTCCATGGCCTTTTAAAGGGAGCGACGCACAGCCAAACGGATGCTAACTCAGCTGTGACTTTAGCGGTTGAGTCAAAAACTGTTCAAGACCCAGATGTAAGATTGTCGAGCGGATGTAACTGATTAAACACACATAATTAAGGGATTAAAAGCTTTTCTCCTTCAATTTGCTATAATTAACTTTCAGCTAATAACATTGGCATGCTGAAATATTGAAATTACTGCAATTGATTGCCTGTGTTTCCCTGCTGCTAATTTATCACTTCTGGGTCCCACGTTTATTGATACAACCCTATCTGTTAACTTAAGTTTTTTTTGCTGGACTGTTGCCTGTACTATTGTACACACAGTAGCAAAACTGATTAGATGAGCACAGGCATATGAAGAAAGAAGCAATGCTATTTCCACTTTGCCTATTGGCGGTGAACTGCATCAGGACTTGGGCTGGAGGGCAGTGATCAAAGACAACAGTACGTGTTCATATCCAAGATATTTAAAATACAGCCAATCTGAAAGAAATCTGAAATGGCTACAGTCTCCGTAAGGCAAGTCAAATAAGTACAGTGAAAAGCAAAACACGGACATAAAGTAAAACCAGCTGCGGTTTGAGTGATTGCACACTTAGTAACCAAACACTAGCTCAATGTTATATGCTGTTGTTGAAGCTTCAGGGGGAAGGTGCTGTTGTTGAAGCTTCAGGGGTTATCAATACCAGAACCCTTTGATCGTCATTTTTGAATCAAAGTAGCTCTGCAAGAACACTGTGTCTCACATTTATGAGAATGCTAACATAATTCAGGACATGCACATTATTCCCAGTGATGAAAGCCAATATTCATTGCAAGCTTCTTACAGCAAGCCATGTATTATATTTATTAATTTGAGCTTGACTTCAAATCAAATCAAATCAATATTTATTTATATAGCGCATTTCACAACTAGTTGTCACAATGCACTTCACAGAAAAACCCAGCCTAAACCCCCCACAAGAGCAAGCCAAAGGCAACAGTGGCAAGGAAAAACTCCCTGGTGTTACTAGGAAGAAACCTTGGGAGGAACCAGACTCAAGGGGGGAACCCATCCTCCTCTGGTCGCCTCAGGGTCTAGGGCTTAAAGACCAGCATGGTCAAAACAGCCAATGTCCATGATAATAGAATTTGCAGCAGCTAGATGACAGTCCAGATGTGGCGGCAATGATGGCGGGGAACTGGGCGCCGATGGCGGCGGGAGCAGCTGGCAGCGCTGGTAAGGAGGGAGGGGCAAGCGGCGACGGACAGGAAGCCGGACAGCAACTCTCGAGATGCGAGGCATAAGCCCCGCCGGCAGAATGTAGAAAAGAGAGAGAGAGAGAAAACAGTCAGGGAAAGTGTAATAGAGCAGCAGGAGCAACCCTATCCACATTCCTCTCTCTCTAAATACCATAGGAAAATACATCTACTGCTTTTCAGTGCCACTGCTTTTCAGCTCTCATCTTGTATAGCTACAGTCTGGCTTTGGTTTGCTTAATTGGGTCATTGATTTTCTTTTCAGTCCTGTCTGGGGTCTTTGGGGGAAAAAAACCCCTAAAACAGGTAACTTGAAATTTACGCCATAAAGCCCACATAACGCTGCCATAGTCATGACACAAAACCAGTCATTACCAGCTAGGACAGCATATTAATCCTCATGTTAAATGAATTATGGGAATTCAATAAGGTCCGGGTTAAAAAGTGAAATGTGAACCTATCATTTAAGCCAGTTTACCTCGGAGACAGCTCACCACTGTCACCAAAACACTCAGATGACGGATCCCAACGGAGCTTTTTCTCTGGGCAGAACACTCTCCTCTACAATCTATAGCCAGAGATTTTCTTATACTATAGGGGGTGATGGGAGACGCCGCGTCTTTTGCATTGTCAAAAGCGTAACGGCTAGCTTGGATCACGTGCACCATTGCTAGCCAATCTTTTCAAAGTATTGACGTCAGTGAGACTCTTCACATTGTTTCGACAGTTATCAACGGCATTTGGCAATATGGTATTGCACGCACTCGTTAATATTTTGAAAGACAGAAAAACGACCATTTATATTACCACTCCGTGCACCTATAAAGAGTGACTTGCTTACTTATCACCACAGTTACTCTGAAATATCAGTGTTTACCAAAGACACATGGCCATACTTTAATTGCATTAGGAAGGGAAACCATTTTTACAGGTGCTACCTAGCTAGCCTATGTAACGTGGGCCTACGGCAAATCATCAGAAGGAAATAAAATTTTTTTTTTTTTTAAAGTCCTATTATTACAATTTAACGTTACCGCTGCACATAGATGTGGCATGGCGATGTGATCTATACACTGATGTTTTGGTAGAAAGTTTGTGGAATACAATTCCAAGAGTAGAAAAAAGAAAGCAAATTTGGATGTTAGCTATGTAGCCATTAGCTAGCTAGCTATGGTATCAGTTACTGTTAAACATCCTTTCAAAAACGGACTCGCTAACAAACAGACACACAACCTAACACCGATTTAGTTTTTATTATTAAACAATGGTATACAGGCATGAAGCAATCAATTTCAGATACTTATCCCACAGTTTTGGCTGCTAGCTCGGAGACGCTAGTGTCGTAAATGAATTCTAACCACTGCAACATTCCCTATTGTCTCTCATCTCACAAAACAGTATTTTTTTCATAGTAGACATGACTTAGCTTGCTCCAAAATGAATATGTGATGACAAACATGTTGAAGATGAGCGACAAGGCAGTCAATTTATTATGTTATGAACAGTGTCCACAAACCAGAAGCAAAACATTAAATTAACCAAAAAACAATTAACATGTTAACAAAAACTAATTGTATAAACAGAACCTATTGGTATATGAGATATCAAGGTATGTTACTTCTCTTTGTCATATTTTTGTCCCTGTACTTTACAGGGTAAACCAGACAATCGCAGACATCAATAAATGCACAGAGAAATCTGATCAATGATCAGGTTCCATGAAATTATGGTAATGACATCTGCTAGAAAAAACACAAAGTTCTACTGTATGGATACTGCCAGCAATTACTCTTTCAAATTAGGCAACCGTAGATATGTACTTTTGTTCATTAATCTGCTGTTACGTGCAAAAACCCTAAAACTCTAAAGGCAGGCAGTAAAGACTGCCAGTCCCAGCGGCCCAGCGGCCCAAGCCTCATCATTAACCTCCTGGATCCCCACCAACCAAACTGAACATTTCCACTGTTGCCTAGTGACGAATGTCAAAATACTTAAAATATGAAATAGACACTTAGACTAAACTGTTTCCTTGTCAATTAAAAATACTACCAAAACAGCTCATTTCATTTCTGTGTATTTTCATACTAAAAAAGAAAAAATCCAACATGAAGCTAAAAATGTTTATAGGCATATGTACTGGGGGGCTGACATATTTACTTCGTAAACATGAAAAGTATTATCAAAACAAAAGTACATATAGTACTACAAGTAAAAATATTTTTTAAACAAGAACTCAAAATCTCAATACATCATTAAATTTAGACGTTACACCAGGAGGAGAACACACAGTGTTGAGTAAAACATAGAGTAAAACATCTTTTCCTGAATGAGGAACACAAACATCACCACACGGAGGTCTAGGCACTCTTTAAATTAAATTTGACCTAGACCTTGGCGACCGGCCAGAGCCATCTGAGTTCCAAGGTAACCAGGCTGGTGCTCAGAGAAAACCCAACGGTCTATAAACTACCAGAACTGCACCTGTGAAGTGGTGGCGTCATGTCCTGTATAAATGTCAAATCTGGAGTGATGAACAAATTAAAAGGTCTTGCTTTTGCATGTGCCACAGGCCAGGAATAGGAGAACGGCAACACTTACTGTACAAGTATGTTCAGTAAAAATAGATAAATAATGGATAAATAATGGGTAGGTTTCCTCCAGAGCCGGCCTCCAGCTGCCTTGTAGTATAATGTGTATTACTGTATGGATGTTGAGACACCCAATAGAAAACCCTGTTGCCTTACACATGTGTTCCATTACAATCCATTTTAAACATTTTGCCAGGACTTGGGGTTTCGCTGTCTGCTTCAGATGAGGATTAGACTCCTGAAATTGATTTATTTCTCCACCAATGCTGTTTATTATATATAATGACCATCAAAGTTGTTAGGAAAAAATATTTAAAAAACAGAACGGAACAGACCAAAACAGTTGCTATTAACCACACAAAGTGGCTTCTAAAAAAGGCAATTGTGAGCAATTGCAGAACTGAAAACCATAACGGTTTCACATTGCAAATGTGCTGCTCTCTAAATCCTCCCACCAGCATTTATGTTAGTGGGTAGGGCTATTGAAAGCTAGAATGACTCTTATAAATTCTAAATTGTTATACATAGAAACATTTTATTTTTTTTGTTCCCTATATGCCCACATCTCTTTGTAATTAACTCTATTTACTTTGGCCCTCCAGAGGCAATTTCCACCTAGTTTGTACTAGTTTTATTTAAATGTCAATATCTCAAAAAATATTCCCTGCACATCCATGGTTTAAAGTTCGAATTGAAGAAGGAGCTGTATCATTCAGAAATTTGCAACAGAATACATTTATTTCAGAATAGTCACAAACAGTATATATACTGTATAATAACCATAACATATGTCGCCTAATGTATTTAAAAGCACGTGTGTTTTTACACAACAACAGCAACGTATTTCAGCCCTAAAGGTAGGTTTTCACCAAATCTGGCGAGGTGCATCGTTTGAATGCATTCTATTAATTTTCTATGGAGAGGGGGTGCATGATGGATGTGGCGAGGTGACTGTGTGGTACGTTTGCCGGTTCTGAATTTGAATAGGATAGATTCCAAACCTACTTTAGGCAAATGAATGCGTCCGCCGTTGCTCGTGAAACTCGGATCAAACGGTCAAAGTAGGCGTTTAGCAACTGCATAGACTATTTCTCGCCTCAAATGTTTTCAGAAACATATTTTAGTGGACCGTTTAAGTGGTGTAAAAGAAAGTTTATTAACAGGCCGCCATATTGTTCCGGTTTGAAAATGCAGGCAAAATGCGTCTGACCAATCAGGTGCCGTTAATGTTCCCTTGTAGGCTACTGAACCCGTCTAATAGCACCGCCCACCAAACACACTGGTGAGAATGCACCTTAAATCCGATAGGTGGTCACTGTGGAAATGTCGACTGTACAGGAATTTGGCGAAATGTAACAAGATAAACTCTTTAGGGTTACTAAGAAAACAGCTGTAGCTGAATATACTGGGAAGTACTTCGTTTCCTAAACATACTGTATTTATACGAGAGATTTTGGAGAAAAAAATTTGGTGTCTTCTAAACCGAAAGTGCATCAGGTACTGTATATAGTACAGTAAGCCAGGGAAAACGGTGAATGCTCATTTGTACAACGTTTTTAAAAAATATTATTGTTTCTATACGTGAACATGATTTTCTTAGTGTGTATAAACGATGCATTTTATGCATTTTACAGTCTGTGGCTGTGGCGAGTGTTGGGTCGTAAGTGTTTTGAGCTATTAATAGCACCCTCCTATTTTGTTGCATGGCAGTGTAACTGGAGAAACTGGAGTTTTTTGCAAGCGGCTACCCTTGTAAACAATACTGCTTAAAAATTTACGGGGTTTTCTTAAAGCTGTAGTTATAATTTCAGACAAACATGAATACTGTAATTGGGACGGATACACCTCAACCACTAGGGGCAAAGTTTATAGAGTTAATATGTCACAATATAAAGTTAATCAGTTTTTTGAAGGATTCATTCACATCAGATTTTCTATAAGGTACTGAGGTCGAATAAAGCAACACTGCTCCTGTGCGCTTGGACCTCTATGATGTTGTCCCTTTTGGCTACAGAAACAGAAATTGCAAATATTCTCAGGACAAAACACAAACACAGCAGCAGTTGGCTGAATTTTCCAAAGTCTGGTGGAACTTGCAGACACCAGGAGTATCAACAAACAGGACATGTCAAACCAGGGGTGGTCTGATTCTCATTACTTGTGGCTTTAACAGACACATGCATGGAATCTTTTTAAACAAGTCGCAGATGCCAGATGGAGTATAAAAGGTATGAGGTTATTCAGTTAGGGTGTCATTCCGCCTAGTTGGGAGACGGCTCCTCCATTTTATGCCACACATTTTGTTTGATTAATTGTCAGTACAGATACCTGGCCTGAGGAGCAGCCCACTAAGGAAGAGAGACAATTTTATAGATCATTGAGATGGTTTTGCTAACCTGGTGTGAAGATAATGCACTTTTTTGGTGCTAAACTGTACTTAGCTGTGAATAAATGAGTGTTATATGCCACCGAGAAAAAAAAACAAAAAAAAAACACAATATATTCCAATTATATTGCAATGCAAGTAAGGAAAAAATAATGAAAGCATGTAAGTTATCATTTAGAGCATGGATATTCAAATCTGGACCTCGAATCCAAGAATTCTTTCTCCCAGATAATCAACAGAACAATCAGTGCTACTGATTGGCCAGACTGTCTTCACACCTGACTCCCAGGTAAAGGGAGGGTGAGAAAACCAGCAGTTCTCGGACCTCAAGGACTGTGATTTGAATACCAGTATATTGTATATTTAATCAACTTTCAACATCTTTTTACAAATACTGTTAAAAGAACACTGTGCTCTTCATGATGAGATACAGTTGTATGGCAGTTGACATGTTGACTCAGGAGTATTCTCAGACGCTAATGATCTGTGTATTTGATGAAAGCTCTCAATACAACACGCTGATACAAAATACTGAATCTTACTTGTCTCCAACATCTGGAATAACAAATTATGAACAAAACGGGGAAAAAAAAGATCTGATAGAGGGAGAAAGAGATAACAAGTTAAAATGTAAACACAAAAATCTGTTGTTTAAGAATTAAATCTACTCAGAATGCTGGGATTCCTGTTTTGCATTGCATGTAATGTTTTGGAATGAGATCCTTCCCTTTCTAATGCATTTTGTCATTTGTTATGTGTTGTGTACAAACCGTGCCACAAATACCACATTCTTGGCTTTCAGACAGATCTCCTCAAGGCTCCTGTGCTTCACTGGGTCACTGTGAGTGAGACTTCAACCATAGCTAGCTTGGGGATTCAGAAGGATGCATTGGTGTGCATCATAACTGTTATTCAGATTACCCATCCTGACAGCAAACTAATAACAGTCAGTGATTTACACACTTTTACCATAATCCAGCACACATCTTCAGTCAAACAAAGATTTAGCTCTTAGGAGTTTTCACCTATCATTGCTCAAGCTCAGTGTGTGTGCAATGAAATTCACTGAGCATCAACTTGACAGCATAGATCTGATAGTATATCAGGTCCATACAAATATTTACACACTGAGCATATCAGGTGAGTCACAGTTTTCACAAGAGTCTTATTTTGTGTCAGGTTTCACACTAATAGAAACTGGCCAGCAACCTAATGGTGCAGGAGTTGTTTGTGACAGGACCACAGCAGACACAATGGCAATAGTACACTAGCAGGAAAGAAAAGTGCACGGCAGATAGAAGCAGGCGATGAGGAGCTGACAGAGAGCCATGGAGGAAACACAGGTTCTTGTTCAAGTTAGTCAGCAGAAACTTTAAATATGATGACAGACAACAGGAGCAAGAGGAAATCGTCATGATTCGGGTGCTTTTCCAGAGCCAATAGGTTAGTTTTACATCACAGACTAATGTTCTGTGGTTCACTAGCTATGATTAAGTCCGTATGAAAATAAAAAAAGCTTCTAAATATTTGTATTAATAATCAGCACTGCATTCTGAACTGCGGAGAAACGTATGCTACAATGGATCTGACAGTTGGAACTAGCGTAGTTAAGATTTGATTCAGGATTGTGACAGTGCATCACTGCACCAAAGACTATGCTTTAGATATATACAGGTGACACATTTATTTAGGGTTAAAAATGCTACTAATACTACTATAGTACTATGTCATTAGTGTTTGCACATCAAGTAAAATGACAAATGTAAAACGCAAAAAAGACAAATCACAGGCTTTAGGGCCAGATTCAGAGTGGAGATAAGCACGAGCAAATTCTGCGTAGCTTAAGCTATTTGTTATTCCGACATTTCACTTACTGCTGTTTTAAGCATCTCTCCAGTATATACGTGGCATTACGCGCGCAGGGTGGACAATTCATGAAAATGAGACGTTTCTAGCAAGTTGTGCAAGATATGTGTATTCAGAGTTTTCACTTAGGGCTAGATTCAGAGTTGAGATAAGCACGAGCAAATGGGATTTACTCCCAAAATTCCACATAGCTTAAGCTATTTGTTATTCCGACATTTGACTTACTGCTGTTTTAAGCATCTCTCCAGTATATACGTGGCATAGTAATGACTGCAATTAAAATGCTACTGAAGTCTCATAGCTTCATCTGTACTTATTTATGAATCTCACCTCTACATAGAGACTTGCAAAGACTTTAAAAGTATATGAATGTCTTGCTTTACTTGCCGTACATTTGGGTGGGCTGCGCTGACTGCTGCTTTGCTCCTGGGGACTGTACTTGAAGCTGGCGAGCATCTACATCTGTGTATATGTGTTCGTATGCGTCTGGAATCTCTCAATCAACCCAACATCACTCACACACTAACAAGGGTAATCCCAGAAATCAGAGACCCACATCCCCTCTCTAAAATAAAAAGTCACAGAGATTTAAATTCCTATGTCAATTAAAGCTCCATTTGTCCTAAATATATGATTCAGAATTGCATTGCAGTGTTTGATTTCACAGACTAATAGGGAACTGCGTGGACATAGAAACATTTAAATCTTCACACAAAAACATTTTCAAAAAAACTATTTCCACTCAAACATTAATGTTTGTTCTCAAATACCAATTGTATGTTATGTCTAGAGACTAGTTACTTATTCTCCCACTGCGTAACTTGATTGCTCTGTATGAGACATTTCAGACAGCTTTCCTTTTAGCTACAGGGATTGACAGATCACTTCAACAGTCATGGCTGCTTCTTTCCCCCTAAAGGAAACAATGGCAGTTTTGCTGCACAAACTGTAAAAATGTTAGTGGGGGCAAATTAAATAAAACACTCGTAATAGGCGGCAATGTAGTATAATGGTTAAGGAACTGCGCTTGTAACCAAAAGGTTGCAGGTTCAATTCCCAGGTAGGACACTGCCGTTGTACCCTTGAGCAAGGTACTTAACCTGAATCGCTTCAGTATCCAGCTGTATAAATGGATATGTAAAAAAATGCTAAAAAGTTGTGTAAGACGCTCTGGATAAGAGCGTCTGCTAAATGGCTGTAATGTAATGTAATGTAATGTAAATGTAAGAGATCACAGTTTCTCCCCGTAGAAAAGGCATTGTCCTGGTAGGTGTTTAACCGATATGTGGAAAAAGGCTCAACCTCCACCAGCCGGAAGAATGGGACGTGGACGGAAGAATCCACAGCTGCCCCTAAGAATGGATCGAGGGATGAAGGGACTTTATCGCGTATGCTCATCGCCAAGTTCTAGGAGGATCCGCATTCACTCGTTTTCCAATCCAGAAATCAAACGGTTTATCGCCCGGGTTGTACGGTATACTAACAGACGCAGCGATGCATGCGGGGCCGACGGGGGACACGTCTGCTCTTGCTGCCGGGACAGATTTTGATCAGGTTTTGCAATTTTAGAGAGACAGAAATATGCTGCTCGATTTTAACTCTTTGCAAGCAGGCTGGTAGGTCAGCTTTCTCATTTTGCTGTTTTGTTGTTCTTGGATGGAGTCGGCTGCATGGACAATAGCATGCGCTGTTTATTTACATAGCAGTAATAAATACATTCATGAATATTATATGCACAATCATTTAAGGTTCCCATAAAAATAAGGAAATATTCTAAATCAATCAAATGAGCTCCTTTTTCTCAGAACTGGCTCGTTGACTGTGTCCTGTGATTCTTCTGTCGAAGATATTACGTTTATAAATGTATTTTTCTATCAAGCTGTCTTGCAATTTATAATTTTTTGAATTACAACATTTCTGAGCTCCAACTGCTCCATCCTAATGGTTTGCTGGTTGACCTGTACTTTCACCTACATATGTTGTTATTTTTGATATGAAAGTGCTGATTAGGAAGTAGGATTAATTAAACAAGGTTTATTTTAAAAAAAGGAAAGTAACCTACAAAGGGCAGTATTGGATAAACCATTTGTACCATGTTTGAATTGTGCGGTGATGTCTGTTAAGAGGTGAAATGCTCTTGTCTTAAGATAAAACAAAATCAAAATAACATCTGCAAACTGGAGGGTAAACTGGAAATCCTACATGGAATTGTGGGACATGCAGTGACTGGCAATTACACATTCACACATTTCAGCACATCATTTGCATGGCCATCTAGAATCCATCTGCCAGGGAAAAAAAATGCTCTGCTGAGGTTGATGAACCTGGTCTCACTATATAACTGAATTTCCAGAAGCTTCATAATAATCATCTACTAATCTCCATACGTCATACATACATGAAATTCATACTAATCCGACTAATGAGGGACTCCTCACATCGCGGGGCTTGACAAGTTTCTCTGAATCAATATGAACAAGAACAAAAATCCACCAGTTTTCTTTCACTGGTGCAACTATGTAGGTAATACAGCGATATTGTATTCCCGACATACATTTATAGAAAACCTTTCTTATTTCGTAATTCCAATTTAATGCAATATAACGCATATCTCGTTTTAAAAAATCTCTCCTTTACAGTATCTGTGTGGGTGGCTATCTATATCCTGTGTCTCAATTGTTTTATATTACCACAATCTTAGCAAGCTAACCAGCTGTGTATAGATAGCTAGCTAGGTCCATATACCTGTGTCACAGGTATATGGTCACGTATAGCTAGCTATATAGATAGCTAGCTAGGTCCATTCAGATCAGTGTGTAGTCTGCAGTATATGATTAATAATAATGAATACAGCTTGTGAGCTAGCCATCAGAGCATGTAGTTTTAGGTTCATTCAACTTTTAGGAACTTCAATTCTCATGATTCTATGCGATGTACATACAGAGCTCCGTAGTCCACACTCATGGATCGTGATGTATTCTCTCCCTTTACAGATGCTAATACTTCTGATTGCGCACTGACCGAACACATCTTCACTGGATCTGATCAATGACGCTCAACTGTTTCTCTCCATCCCCTCCTCTGACACACAGTTCTCCTCAAAGCCAGCACCTGAAGCTTAATTTGGCCAATTAGCTGCTCTACATCCCTGCCAAGTCCCCTCTCCTCCAGGACCTCTCCATCACCCTGGAAAACACTACAGTGACTGCCACCCAGACAACCAAGAATCTCGGGGTGACACTCAACAGTAATTTGACCTCTGAGAACATAGCCTTGGTGAGCATTGATAAATGTAAGACATTATAATCTAGCTAGCTAACTAAATAACTAACTTAATGTTGTCGGCTCTGAATCTAGGTAATCGACTGATCCAGGGTTTTCAAGAGTCTATAATATGATATGGTTGTTTGTGTGTTGTGGGTCTGCCCCACTGTCTATGTCTTTTCTGTTGTTGCTGGTGGCTACAACTGAAGGTCCCTAATGGGAAAATAAAAGTTATTCTATTCTAAAATTCAGGATCGGATATCAGACTCTGGCCAATGGCTTTGATGGGCAATGTTAACAGATATCATTATTTCTCAGTGCACACATGCGGCAAAAATCCTAAAATAAGTAAATGTGGAAATAAATTAAATATGAAAATGAATAATTAAATGAGGACAGTACAGATCAAGTGCAAATACAATCCCTGAACAAATTATTGTAATATATTGTAACGTATATACATAATGTAATATATAGGGCTCTATTTTAATAAACCAAACGCAATGGTGAACGCAAGAGTAATCGCTTGGCGGTATCGCTCTGAGGGCGTGTCGGCGAGAAATTTGGTAATTTCATGACGGCAATCTTGGCGCATCTGATGGCGGTATTGCTAAAAGGCTGGGTTTAAATGTCCAAGGTGTGTCTCTATGGTAGCCAATCAAATAGTTGTTCTCATGCTTTAAAAAAAAGCCAGTTGGAACGCAATCGCTCCATGCAATTTCATAATGAGCAACCCAAACGCACTGGACCGTCAACGACAAGAGCGATTTTCCGCACAGGAATCAGACATACTTGTAACAGAAGTACAGGCTAGGACTAGTAATTTATGGATCACAATCCACACCACCTCGTCTCCCAGAAGTTCGGAAGGCACGGGAGGAGGTGGCGAATGCATTAATTAGCCTACATGAGGTGATGTAGGCATAATTATGATTCAAATGGTAGGCTTATGATTCAACTGTGTCAATGTGTAATTTATATATTATAGGCTATTGGCCTACATGATCGCAAGTTTCTTGTAAGCTGTCCTGTTTTATTCTAGTAGTTTAAATTAAAATTAATTAATTAATAATAATTATAGGCTATTTGTTCATTAAATGGAAGTGTAATGTTGGCATCACCTATAGACACTACATAGAACTACATGACTAACAAGTTGTCAAATTGCCAGAGTCTATTGCGTTGCCGCTAAGAGGTGGTTCCAGCGGATCATAACGCAATGGGTTTTCGTTGGTTCAAATTGTCACTGAGCCGAAAGTATTTTAGAACACGCCCCAGACAGCGCCACCGATCCCACTGCAGCGCAAGCGAAAGGATGTTATGTTGAGAATTTGTTGATCCTAGTGGTATTGCTGAGAAACGCCATAGTGCCAGTTTTAAGACGTTGATGCTGTCAACAAGCTTGCGTTTGACTATACCGTCCCCTTGCGCTGGTTTGAAAATAGAGCCCATAATGTTAATTTTATTTAGATAAATATTGATACAGAATTTCTATAATCTTGTATTTGAAAATCTGGGTTACAGTAACTGCTTGAGCATTGTGTCATATTCACATTCACCTAAAATTAAGATGCAGGATTTTGTTAAATTAAGGCAATTGTATGCATCTTAGAATCAATACCATTTTATATGGAACTATTTTTAATATCATGAACATAGAATGTATTCATGTTTCATTCTTACTTGTTTTTCCATTTTTAAGACAAGCAGTTCTGGCATGTATACACTCAATTCTACCGAAATACAGCACTCCCGGGGTGCTTAGCAAACTACTGTGAGCCAAGAGGGACATTACCACCACTCTACACATGATATATATCCACAGAACCAAACAGCCTGTCCTGGTTTTTACCTTACATATATTAAAATGACACTTTCCATGAATTCAGTAGTCTCACTTCAATTACCCTACAGTAAATGTGCAAACCTATGTAGTAACAACACATTCAGCTGTTTTCATAAACTCAATCATCAGCATCCTGATTGGATTACATAGGAAACAAATACTCCACATTCACTCTTTGTCACTAAAATTGAGTCTTCAGCATGTCACATTACATTTCCTTAAAAACAACATAAATCAGTATAATGGCCGGAATTTCTCAAGGATAAATGCATGCACTTTGATCCTCAATAAATTCATCATTAAATGTTAAAAATTAAACCTGCCACATTGAAAAGCCACAAACCTATTTCATTCGCATACCCTTTATTGTGTTTCTGAATCATGGGCAATCAGCACCAGCAGCTGAGTACGACTTTCCATTTTAGATCCTTTAAAACAAGACAATTTTCCCTATATATATATATACAGTCATGGACGAAAGTGTTGGCACCCCCTGTAAAGATGAGCAAAAAGGGTTATAAAAAATTCACCGTTTGGTGAATTAGCTTAATCTCACACTGAAAAAAACAAGAAGAATCCAACCTTTAATTGACGTTAATTTATTATGAGAAAAAAAAATCCCACATCAAGAAATAATTATTTTTAACAAAACCACATTGGCCACAATTATTGGCACCCCTGCATTTATATATAGAATAAAGTAATAATTTTTAATATTTGGTCACATATCCTTTGCATGCCATGACTTCCTGATGTCTGTGACCCAACAACATCAAAAGACTCTTGATATCTTATTTTCTGGTACTCTTACAAGCGATACTATAACATCTCTGCATTTGAATGGATCTCTATGGGAATTGGGGGGTGGGACTAGATTTAGCTGTAAATTATGCTGGAACAGTATGGAATACATGGTTGGTAAAATGGCTGTAAGTCAACAAGGGTCTGAGGTATCAAACAAGCCTTAAACAATCACTCTGCTGCCAGATATGCAGTAGATATGGATGGATCACTTTAAGGGTTGTTTCTCCTGACAAATTTTCCTATTGAACTCTATGGAAAAATAAGTCAGGAGAAGAAACCCTTCAAGTTATTCATCCATATCTACTGCATATCTGGCAACAGAGTGATGGATTAAAGCTTGTTTGATATGTCAGACCCTTGATGACTTAGAGCCATTTAGCCAACCATGTGTTCCATACTGTTCCAGTGTAATTTACAGCTAAATCTAGACCCACCCCCCAATTCCCATAGAGATCCATTCAAATGCAGAGATGTTATAGTATCGCTTGTACGAGTACCAGAAAATAAGATATCAAGAGTCTTTTGATGTTGTTGGGTCACAGACATCAGGAAGTCATGGCATGCAAAGGATATGTGACCAAATATTAAAAATTATTACTTTATTCTATATATAAATGCAGGGGTGCCAATAATTGTGGCCAACGTGGTTTTGTTAAAAATCATTATTTCTTGATGTGGGATTTTTTTTTCTCATAATAAATTAACGTCAATTAAAGGTTGGATTCTTCTTGTTTTTTCAGTGTGAGATTAAGCTAATTCACCAAACGGTGAATTTTTTATAACCCTTTTTGCTCATCTTTACAGGGGGTGCCAACACTTTCGTCCATGACTGTATATATATATATATATATATATATATATATATATATATAATAAGCTTTCCAACAGCTCACTGTGTCAGAAAAGAGCAAGCAAGAAAGACTGCTAAGAAACAGCTGGAGTCATACAGGAAGTGAAGGAAACTGATTTTCAACCACGTCTACAATGTATTTTAAATATAAACATGTGCTCACTGTCACTGCCTCCGATCATGTTCTAGGTTTTAAAAGTTCCATTAATTATTGACAACCTGGAGACCAGGGGTGTCAGACTAAATTCCTGCTGGAAATGCCATTTAGTGGTTTTTTCCCCATCAACTTTCAACTTAATTGGTCTCATTAGTTGATCAGCTCAGCGGCAGTAAACAACTCTACCCCTGCATTTCCCAAAATGCATTACAGTTCTGGATTGTAGGACACAAATATAATTAAGATGTGATGATTAATTAAAAAAATTAATTTTGATTTGGCTAATGAAGTAATTAAGTCAGATTTGGACAGAAACCAGAATACACTGACAGATGAAGAAGAGATATTTTATTTGTTTATATATTGTAACTGGGTATATTTTTATTCAAATGCGTGCACTGTTATGTATACGCTGCCGTTGTAATGCTGTGTGTATATGCAGGTGTGTGCGTGTGTGTATTTTATTTGCAAACAACTGAGAATGAGATTTTATTGGCACTAAAATTTTAATAAAATTTAAGAAAGAGTCCCATGCCATGAAAAATATTTTCCCACATAATGTCCCAATCTAAATTCACATTAAAAGCATGGAGTTCCCTCTTAATATCAAATAGAGCGATATTTGGAACAAGAATACACTTGCAGACTAGGGGCTCTATTTTAATAAACCAAACGCAATGGTTAACGCAAGAGTAATCGCTTGGCGGTATCGCTCTGAGGGCGTGTCGGCGAGAAATTTGGTAATTTCATGACGGCAATCTTGGCGCACCTTATGGCGGTATTGCTAAAAGGCTGGGTTTAAACGTCAAAGGTGTGTCTCTATGGTAGCCAATCAAATTGTTGTTCTCATGCTTTAAAACGCAATCGCGTTGGAACGCAATCGCTCCATGCAATTTCATAATGAGCAACCCAAACGCACTGGACCGTCAACGACAAGATTTTCCGCACAGGAATCAGACATACTTGCAACAGAAGTACAGGCTAGGACTGTAGTAATTTATGGATCACAATCCACACCACCTCGTCTCCCAGAAGTTCGGAAGGCACGGGAGGAGGTGACGAATGCATTAATTAGCCTACATTAGGTGATGTAGGCATAATTATGATTCAAATGGTAGGCTTATGATTCAACTGTGTCAATGTGTAATTTATATATTATAGGCTAGTGGCCTACATGATCGCAAGTTTCTTGTAAGCTGTCCTGTTTTATTCTAGTAGTTTAAATTAAAATTAATTAATTAATAATAATTATAGGCTATTTGTTAATTAAATGGAAGTGTAATGTTGGCATCACCTATAGACACTACATAGAACTACATGACGAATAAGTTACCAAATTGCCAGAGTCTATTTCGTTTCCGCTAAGAGGTGGTTCCAGCTGATCATAACGCAATGGGTTTTCGTTGGTTCAAATTGTCACTGAGCCGAAAGTATTTTAGAACACGCCCCCGACAGCGCCACCCATCCCACTGCAGCGCAACCGAAAGGATGTTATGTTGAGAATTTGTTGATCCTAGCGGTATTGCTGAGAAACGCCATAGCGCCAGTTTTAAGACGTTGATGCTGTCAACAAGTTTGCGTTTGACTATACCGTCCCCTTGCGCTGGTTTGAAAATAGAGCCCTAGAGCTTTTTAAAAAGCGGGGCTGCAATTATCTGAGTCTTTCTCTACTGCATCCATGAAGAAGAGGGCTCCAATTTACAATGTGAGTCTTCTGTTTCCTTCAGATATTTTGTTTCCTCTCCTTTCCCTGGCCAAGAAAGAGGACGACCAAAAATCTCAAGGTTAATCCAGGAAGTCGCTCAGTGAAGAGAAAAACAAACTTGTGAAACGGTCACCTCCCCTCGAAGGTACTCTTCTTGTTGATAGGACGCTTCATGCAAGTCAGTCACATGAGGTAAATATCCACTCTTCAAAACTCGAAATGTTTTACATGTTAGATTGGAAGTTTCCCCGTTGTTTGCGCACTCGGTCACCACTGGGGGGGGGGGGGGGGGGGGGGGGGGGGTTGGGGGGGGTGGTGCTTGGGAGAGCTGGAAGTGGGAATGCCCGTATAGTTAGCTTGCTGTCTAGTATGTTTTGAAAAGAATAGTTGGAATGAATTATGTTGGACATAATGGATGCTTGACTGATGTTCTTCTTTTGTGTCTGGACTCTCTCTGTCTGGTGAACAGCGAACCTAAAGGTCAAATGTCAGACATTCTGTGGAGCCAGAAACATTCTCTTTTTATGAGTATTTAGGAAACTACAACGTAGATAAAAACCTATCTTTGCATTGTTTTAACTGAGGAAGGATGAGTGAAACTCAGTTGGGTTTGTGGTTTCTGTTTTTTTATCTACTCTGCTAAAATACTGCCCAGCACATAAGAAATTATGATAGATGTATTGATTGAATGTGTGGTGCCGTGTGGTACATTGATTCACTTGGACATTAAGGCTAAGTTATTTCTTGTGTCAACCCTGTGAACTCCACCGTCCCTCTGGCATATCGACAGAAATTAGTTTCACTAAAGACAGCTTAATTAGACCCTATAGCTAACGCTAAAGAGACTTTCCCTCTAAAACAGATGGAAATGAGGAGTCAGTGATGTGGACAGGGTAAATTAGTAGTACGGAAGCCAGCATGGCCAGGAAGGAATGCAGTTGCAATGATAATGAGACTAACAGGGCATCCACAGTCACATTACCATAATCTTGCCCAAACATGATCTTACAGTAAAGGTATTGACTGACGTCCACAGTGACCAAAATCATATCCTTTAGGAGTCGGGCTGTCTCTCTCCTCTGTGTTGCAAATATTTCCGTCTCGTAAAACCCGGCACAGAAAGAAGAGATGATTGTGGAGGTTCAGAGATTACGACGTCTTCCAGGTTTGTTTCTCAGACTTTACTGCGTGGCATGACAACATCTTTACATTGTTTACAAGGTTGAAGACCAGTTGTCAGATAAGGAGTCTCTGCGAGAGAGCACACAGTGTGACTGAGTGTTTTTTATCCTCTGTGCAGCTGTGTCCAGGTCCAGATCAGGCTCTCTCTTGTCTGCTGGATGTCTCGCAAAATAAATATTTATCGACCCAGTGAACATTCCCGTATGGTGGATATCACATATCACAATTCATCAGTCCACAAAACCACAAAATTACATGCTTAATATTTCCTCAGTCAAGTTGTTGATAGTGCCTAAATATAAAAATCAGCAGAGCACACCAAGCAGGAGACTTCCAGGCACCAAATAATTGAATGTTAAGATTCAATTGAAGGTCTAAGACCTTTAAGCAGGGTTAAGATTGAGATAATAAAGTAAATCGGGGGGAAAATAGTACACATGTGGTGTAGCCATTTGCCTTCGCTTATATTAATCATTTATACGTAGATCCATCCTGGTGGCTACTGTCAGCAGGTTATTCTTTAACACATTATTACTACAATAAATTAAATATATATTCCAGCTACAGTGGCCTCCATAAAGTTTGGCGCGAAGAGAGATTTTTTCTTGATTTAGCTTTGTACTCCATAATTTTAGATTTGTAATCAAACACTTCATATGTGGTTAAAGTGCAGATTCTCAGCTTTTAATAAAGGGTATTTTTATACATTTTGGTTTCACCATGTGGAAATTACAGCATTTGTATACATACCACTCCATTTCAGAGGGCACCATAAGGTTTGGGACATATTAATGTTATGCAAATTAAAGTAGTCATGTTTATTACTTTGTCGCATATACTTGCGCATAACTGTAGATAGATAGATTCCGTAGTATATACCTATGTAGCTACCAGCCAAAAAGTAGGAGTGCAGGAACATAAAAGAATGTTTATTTTTGTGCCAACGAAAGAATGTGGGAAATAATAGTGTAAAGTAACGGCTTGCTTATTTGAATAAGTAACTCTGTAAACAATTACTTGAATTGAAAAACGAACACGTTATGCTCCTAGTTACCACTCTAACACGTTTCTTTGTTACACGTTACCCCCAACACTGGTGAGGAGGCAGACAGTTCCACAAACCTGTATAGGCAGCTCGAGTTTGCTAATGTTAGGTAATCTAATCTAGCTAGCTAATTGTAGTTCTCTATGATGTAGTACTTATCTAGTTTGTGATACGTAAAAAAAAAAAAAAAGAATTCTGCTTTCAGCTACTAGATGTATAAAACTGATTAAGTCAGTTTTCATACAGTTCCCATAAATCTTTTGATTTTATTTTGATTGCTTGACAATGTAGGAACTATATTTCTTCGCGGATGTACACAAGCCAAAATGTGATAACTTTTTCCTGTTTTGTACATGCATAATTTCATGTCTATTTTTGAAAGTGGCCTATTCAAAGTGGAATAAACCATTCCAAGGCATATCTCATGATATTTACGCACCTCTGCGGTGGGTGAAAGCCTTGGGCCCTATCTTACACCTGGCGCAAAGCGGCGCTAACCCAAACGCAAGTGTCTTTGCTATCTTACACCCGGCGCTAGGTTCATTATAACGCCTAACGCTTACGTCCTTTAACTAGCATGTATTCTTGCACCCATTACAAGTGAACTGGGCATGTTGGTCTTAAGATGAGGAGTGGCCAGGATTCTTTTTGGCGTATTGCTATCTTGAGCCAGCAGAAAGCGCTTGCGCTAGAACCACCACAAACCTGGTCTAAAGTCATGTCGCAGTTGTTTACATGTTATTTTAACGGCGCATATAAGTGCGTCTACATAGGCGTGTGCACGACGCGCATACCCTCCTGTCTGTTACACACAGGGGCGCGCACAAGCATGACTAAAATATGTAGATCACAATGTGAAATATTATTATTGTGTAGGCTATATCAAAAATGCATAATAATAAAAGGTTCCATAGGTCCACATACCTTTCCCTCGGCGAAGGGAAACGATGCCACATTACATTGCTCTCAGCCCACTCCATCAACATCCAGGCGATGTGCGATGGTACGGGACAATGGCTATCCATTAAAAAGGAGCTGATAACACCTATATCAATCCTAATGCGCAAATTGTCATTTACACCTAATGCGTGAATTGTCATTCAATGGAAAACACGCGCACTGCAATAGACGGACTTTTGAGTTCTGAAAATGCGCTTCAGACGCATTACAATACAGCTCTGTTTATCTAGGAATGCAGCCTGTAAGTAAATAGAATGGTTTGTGACTGAAAAAAGTTCAAAACCTTGTCCAGTGAATATTGCTTTTATTGTTTTTTCAAATAGCCTAGGCTACAGCGGATTCGCTGTGCATACATATGGTTTTTTCGATAGCCTATGGTTAAAAAACTGAGATAAATGTCATCATTTTAACTGAATTGTAACCTTAGCTATTCTTCGTCCTTCATATTTTTTTAATTACAGTGACAAGGTTTCCATACCCTCAGCTTATTAAAGCCCCGCTGATTTCACCTGTTATTCCATAACTGAACAAAATATTTTAAAGAGAACTAAGCGGCTAATTAGAAACGAAATTTGCAGCACGTTACAAAATTAATTTACGATTAATTTTAATGCCATTATCTGCATGTGCGCTTTACAGTAGCAGGTCTGTTTCCTCTGCTGTAAATCACACTTTTTACGGTCTTCCTGGGAAAGTGGGTCGTTTCAAAGCATTACGCTACCAGTAAAATAGGTTGGTCGCATTTCCATAAGCAGGACATTATAAAATAAGGGAAAATATGCTGAACCTATGGGTTGCCAACCTGACAGATTTATTATATTTAGTGTCATCAGGCAAAATAACGTTATTTATGTTAGTAATCAAAATTAGAATGCAGGTAGCCTAATGAACTTCGGATGAAGCTTGAATATGAGTTCATTGCATAATCAAATGAAATTCGTTAAACAAGCAGGCTAATTTGGCGTTTTCTAAGGTGAGACGGAAGCAATTGGTCGCTTATTCTCAGCTGTTGCAGGTGCTTTTAACAAAATTTAACCGCATATATTTTGTAAACAGCACTGTCAGGAATTACCGGGAACTCATAATGGTTAGCCCGAATAATATTGATCATAGGCTACTATTGATCCATATAGCCTATTCCTTGATCGCACTAAACACGCACGAGCATGTCTGTTTCGCCATAATAAGCAATCCGCCAAGGTGGAAAAGCAGGCTTTTAAAGGGAATGGGATATAACATTTTGATTGGTTTATTGCATGTCACGCCCAAGACACACCTATAATTAATGAAGAGACTAGGTTCAGCCCAGTTGCACCCTGCGCTGTGCTTAGCGCCCAAAAAACACGCCGTTAAAATAGCAAAAGTGGACTTGGACACGCCCTAAATGGACTTAGCCATGCGCTTAGACCAAGCGCCAAGATCGCCAAGATAGGGCCCCCTGTGTCTTTAATCTTTTAATGTACTTATCAGCAACATACAATTTAATGAATGGTGTTAAATAATGAAGTATAAAAGCATACAAGAACACACAACTATAACTTAACTGCTGAGTTGGAATGGTAATTGTATACAAAAATAAAATTATGGCCCAATAAATTTACATAACAGCCTGAAACAAAAACAAATGAATGACAAGAACAAATTAAAGAATTATGAAAATGGAAGGATTTATGGTCGTCATACAATCCCGTCTTTGTCGGTTGGAAAAAAAAAGAATGATAAAATAGGCAGTGCTAATGGGATTTCATGAGATGCTGGAGACACATGGATTCCAGAGAATGTTGGAATTTCACAAGTTGGGGATATACAGGAATGCGGTTAATGCGTAGATACGGATCACAGGCGGATACAGGAGCACGTCCAAGAAAATTTGTGAGGAAACATATTTCAAATGAACAATCAATTAGGGTGTGTCCCTTTTCCTTTCTACAGCGCCTAATAATAATGAAATAAGTGATATGCTCAATATGACCGGCTTAAAAACAAAAAAACAGACTTCGGAAAGTTGAAGTGTTGGCCATTGGGTGATATTTTACATTATCTTCAATCAGCAGAGGAAAAAAGCTGAAGTTATTATGGCCTAAGGCTTTGCTCCATTACAAAGCATTAATCTGTCAACTGGAAATATACTGCCTTGCAATCTTATCAACTAGCTATCTAAGAGGCTCACTTTCAAAGTTATGACCAGTTATGTATTGTATTCAAGACTTAATCTGGACAGGAGTTAGAGATTTATTATTATTTTTATTATTATTATCAGTCAGAGGACACAATGCCACCAATGGTAGCACCGCTGCCAGGCCTTTGGCCTGCTTGAATCCTGATGCAATAATATCATTTGGCACCCAATCAGTGCCGAATCACATTATGCACCGATTTGGTGCCAAAATTCTGCATCGACGGGGAGCATGCCGGCGTGCGTCCGGTCAGCTTTCATTAGGATCGTCGTGTGGAACGGTTCCTGTTGTAAAAGAGAGCACCCGATCATGGTGGCACCCCAGACCGGGGGCTCAGTGGGCGATGCCAGCACTGATAAAGGGCCAATCAAAGGCTCTCTTTGTGGGTTTTTACTAATTCCATGTTGTGGGGGAGAAACAAGAGGCAAAGGAATACAATTGCAGAGCTGTTGTTTTGAATTAAAGTCAGACGGCCTGTTTGCGGTGTGACATACAATAGGTTAATCTGTGTTTTTCCACAGTTGCAGACACAATAATTATTGTCATGGACGATGGCATTGTGTTGAATAAGGCACGGTTAAATAAATTAAGCAGGGTTAGTCCACGGTCTGTTCTCCTGTGAATGACTGTATTATTTGGATTTGCTGGAAGAATTTATTCATAATTGTCAGCACATGTCATGCAATTCCATTGTGCTTGCTACGATGCTCAAATAATCAAGGACAATTGTAATGAGCTTAGTTCTTTTAAGAGCCCAAAGTCAAACACAAGACTCAGCTACCACCACAATACCATTAGAAAGGGGTGAGATCTGCAACACTGCGAGGACCCTACAAACTCACTTGAAGCCATTTTTGAAGCTTGTTCAGTAATGGCACACTGAGATGTGAATACAATGAATTTTGACAGACATGCATTTATGCTTTGACAACATTCATTCTGGTCATAGAAGCCAGGCTGTGCCTGATTGTTCTGTTGTGAAAGAATGTGCCATGTGATACGTGAACAATATTAACCAACCCAAGATAATATTTTTTTTTCTTTCATGGCAGTACAACAAGCAGATTTAATCATCAAAAGATGAATATGCAAATGTGACTAAAATCTGTGTAGCTGTTGCCATGGTGATTAAAACGTTTATTTCACATGTATAACCACTAACAGTCTATCCAGCACTGAGAGATTTTAGACATCACTAAGTAAACACTCCATGCTAGGCTTCAAATAGAAAGAGTCCAGGCTAGCACATTAAGTGCACTTACCAACTTCTTCATTCCACTCTCTGCTCTCTGCATATGCTACATGCCCAGACCATTTCTGTTTAACATCTGTCTGCATTTCTAGCACATTCTGCTGGTATTTCAAAATCAAAGGCAGAAGAAAAAGAAGAAGAAGAAGAAGAAAAAAAAAAAAAAACGCCCCGGGTCGTTTTGTGTTTGAAACGTTTTTGTACGGGGCCATTCTCTGTGTAATCGAAGTTTCTTTCTCTCGCCTTTTGTGCAAGTGTAGAAAGCATCTTATCGGGGATCTGGGGGCTCTGCTGTTGCATCAATGTCAGTGCGCCTGATAGCAGTCCCTGACAAAGACAGGTAACCCACAGGTACATCTGATTCCGCACAAGCGCCCATTAATGAACTCACTGCCGTGGAATAAACCGCTGCTCTGGGTAGCTGCTGTTTTGGTTTCCGTTGAAAGTGTTTTTGAAATTCCTGCTATGCAAGTTTTCAGGGTTTTTTGACAGCTATCTTCTTTGATCTAAGAGGCAGCGAAGCAGGACGTTTGGTCCCTGTGTTACAGGTTTCACTTTCCCAGTAGAGGGAGAGGACTTCTGCTCCCAGTTAATTGAAAATATGCAATGAGAACACGCTTGTGTCTCTCAACGGGCCCCCTACAGTCTCCTCTAATCAACACAACACTTGACACTACATTTCTGCACCTCTCCATCTCTCCAACGGTGCAGATGACATGCCTGTCAGAGATAATGTTTAAACGCACTGTGATCACCCCCACAGCAAAGGACTACATTGTTGGCACAATAAACCTGCCTTTGTGGTTGCTTTTCTAGTGGCTGCCTTAAATAAACTCACACTGCGGAATCGCTGATTTAGGGGAGTTCACAGCCTAGGCCAGAATGGTTTAAAGGATGTACTGTAGATGCACTCTTTCAAAGTCACAGTAGGGGGAGAGGGCAAGTAATGTGAAGGCACAACCCTCTTAAGAAATCATCTGCGCTGTTGTGTTGGCTTTACTTGACAGAGACCAGGTGTTACCCAAATGCTCCTTTAAGGGAATACCATTCAGATAAAAACAAAGAACATGAGCTGAAGTACATCAATGACTGCATTATATCAACAACACAAACATTTCTGTGTTGCTTATCAAAACAAGCATGGTGCCGACCTCTGATATTAACTTGAGAGATTTTTTTTGTTTTGTGAACAATTGTGCAATATGTGATGTGAATAAAAAGCCTGAAGATGTCAGTGTATTACACGTTGTCCCTATCCAATATTACAGTATACATAGCAATTGCTAAAACTGGTTCAGTGAACAGAAATTTAATTCTGAAGCACAGATTTAATGAATTAACAAAAACAAAAAAACTAAAAGCCAAATTACATTACATTACATTATAGGCATTTAGCAGAAGCTTTTATCCAGAGCAACTTACACAACTTTTTTAGCTTTTTTTTATTTTTATTTTTTTATTTTTTTTTATTTTTTTACATATTATCCATTTATACAGCTGGATATATACTGAAGCGATTCAGGTTAAGTACCTTGCTCAAGGGTACAACGGCAGTGTCCAACCTGGGAATCGAACCTGCAACCTTTCGGTTACAAGGCCAGTTCCTTAACCAAATTCTTTTTTAAATGTTCAATGTTTTTAAGTTCAAAATGTTTCTTACTGGTTTTTTTTTTTTGTGGTGCGGTTTCTCAAAGGAATTACACAATTACACACAATTACAGAGTGAACAAAGAAGTAGACGGCCACTGGAACACTGTCTATGTCAATGTAAAATCCTCTATAATTTTGACAGATAAACACCTGTTGAACAGCGCTTAACTAACAAAGCAGCAGCCTTTCTGCCCTAAAGCCCTTTTGGGTGTCCTAGCAACACTCTTTCGAAAGACGGCAGACAGAAACGCACCTGCACCGATTTATAATTAGATGCAGTGCAGGCATCTTGTATGTATTGTATCTTCATTTCTTATTGTGGGGTAGCTAATAGATAGTTGCTCTTAATGTCTTGAAGATATTACCAGACCACAAGGATTAATCAGAACAAGCTTCACCTCGACTTTTAATAGAAGCACAAATGAAGGCCTGAATGGTTCAGTTAGTAAACAAATGTCCTCAGAGTGCAAGCTGGGCCCTAGACGTAGCTGTTTTGATTCTCAAAAATGTCAGTAGTCGATGTCCACTGCAGCAAGACACAATTACAGTATTTCTCTCATTTCTCTCAGAAGGGTGATGCTTCAAATAGCCAGGGTTCCTGAAGTGCCCACTATCGTTAACCTGGCATCAGTGGGTTAGCTGTGGTTATCAGTGTTAGCTCTCCTTTAGTATGCCATCTGCCTTGTAAGAAAAAAAAATTCTTTTTGTCTTTTGAGTCACTTTGGCTTCTGAAATTTACTTTGCTTTTACTTTCCAAGCCTGGATTGTCCACCTGTGATACTATATATTGCAGACCTAAAAAAAAAAAAACCTTTAACAGACTGGCAGAGTGTTAATAAAGCCAAAAGAGTAATCATATTTAATATTTGTGACTAGTGCTGGTAAAACGGCCCACAAGTCGCATGGGGTCATTTTTCTGTTTTTTATAGTTTATGAAAGTACAGATCCTGAGCTTTCAAATGATGTCTGATACACTGAAATATGCACATATTTGAAGAAGATAAGCCTATGCTTCTTTGAATGTTGGTACACCTTAAAACATTTTCCTGAGAAAACAGCTCTCAAAGATTTGCAACTTCACACCTGAGGCTTGCGAACTTAATGGGCGTGAAAAGTAGCTGGCTAATCCCACCCCAACCACTCCCCCACTAGAGTATCAGAGTCAGACTGGATTTCAGAGGCTTGTGTTACTAAACAAAGACTGGTAGAGATGCGAAAATCATGATGAACACGCTTGCAGATACATTGTTTGGACATGCGGCTAGCTAGAAGGCTAACTGTTAGCTTAGTCAGCAGGGCTTGGCTTGTGTTAAACAAAGACAGACAGATAAGAATATCACAACGAAAATGCTTGCAAATGATACATTGTTTGGATGCGCGGCTAGCTAGATAGCTAACTGTTAGTTAACTTGGTTTCTGCTAAACAAAGGATGTGTCCCAATCGGTCTGAATCAACACCCTTCTATAGGCTACTATTGAGTTTATGCTAGCTGTGAGAAAGTTGCTAAGTAGGCAAAATGTTATCTAAATGTAGTGTACTTTAAATCTGAAAATGATATAGGCCTACTTATTATGCTTCGGTTTTCGCTGATAATAGTATTTAGGATATTTTTTCGCATAGGCTACAGTATTATGACAAGCCTCGGTTAAAATCTGGAGAATTCTCAAACGAAACGTGATGAGGCTCTTCTGTCATGGCATCCTGAACTAAGTTTGATATGTGCTCTACAAGGAAGCATTTATGACCACGCCCATATGCGATTTCATTGGACGTTGATCGTCTGGGTTCCGGAATTGAATTTGAACTAGTTCAAATAGTTATTCTTGATATCAACAACTGAATTTGAACTAGTTCAAATAGTTATTCCTGATATCAAGAATTGAATTTGAACCAGTTCAAATGGTTATTCTTGATATCAATAATTGTATTTCAACTAGTTAAATTAGGAATTCTTGATATCAAGGATTGTATTTGAACTAGTTCAAATTCAATTTCGAACTTCTTTGCCCTTACAATGAAACACATGTGCTCAGCACTGACGCCGCTGGCCAGGGGTGTAGTGAAGAAGTCACTAGTTTGTATTGAAATAGTTGGTTATAGCTTGCTTAAAGTATGGATTACAGGCAAACCGATTTGTGGAGAGGGCAAGTGCCAGAATGGGTAAGAACTACAGAATTACTGAACTCGATTCTGTTCGGCCGCAAAACGGCTCTTAAGTTACAGCGTTCACTTTTTTCTATGGAGTAATATGGAGTTTTGTCTGAAGATATTCATATCGAATGTCAGAGGTCCAAATGGAGCAAGTAGCTACTGTGAATCGTGTACGTTCTCGACTCTACTGGCAGCTACATTATTCAGAGACGTAAGCTCTTTATGGGCGGGGCATGCCGAACCTCAGAGCAATCGAAAACTAGAAAGGTGGACAGCTTAATGGACAGCTGATCCCACAAATTGAAGCCCGCCCCCGGCAAACATGGTTTAACAAGAATATTTGTGTTACTTATTACAGGTATTTAGAGATTGTAAATACGTTGTATATTAAGTTCTTCTAAAACACTTAAACTCGTTTTACCAGCACGCGTCACATTTGGTTGCATATCCTTTGCATGCCCTGACTTCCTGATGCTTGTAACCCTTGATATCTTATTTTCAGGTACTCGTACAAGTGATATTTTAAACTCTCTGCATTTGTAAGGATCTCTATGGAATTGGGTGGGGGCTATGGTTGGATAAATGGCTTGTAAAGTGTCTATGGTATCAAATGAGCCTCTTTCCATAGAGTTCAATAGGAGAAACAACCATATCTAGTGCATATCTGGCAGCAGAGTGATGTTTGAGGCTTGTTTGATACCTCAGACCCTTGATGACTTACAGCCATTTAGTCAACCATGTCTTCCATACTGTCCCAGCATAATT
>CM056380.1:101929978-101947478 GCA_029718625.1 Synaphobranchus kaupii
AGGATCGGTCAACATGCCAGGGTGCTTGTGGAGGAATATGTATTTGCAAGCTGAAAACATCAAAAAAAAGGATGTCTTCATCCTTCCTGTCCCTTTTCAGTGTGCCTCTGTCCATTCTTCATCTCTCAGCCCACCTGTGGTGTTTGGTTTCACACGGGTCTTTCTTGAGAGACCAGAAGTCCTTCTTATACATCAGCTGCCACTGTTCCAGTGAGCCAGTTGAAACATGCTGAGTTTGACAGTACTGCCTGTTGTCTGGAATCTAGTATGCCAGCTCTGCTGTGTGGAACACTGGTAAATGGTTCTCACCAGCTGTCATTAGGTTTGCTTAACAGATGCCCTTATCCAGGGAAACTTACATATCTAAAATGATGTGCACTAACAACCACAGATGGTTGTATGCAAATGGGGCACCCCTGTTCAAAGTGTATGGTACAATGAAGTGAACAGTAGCTGACCTGCCCTCTAGATGGTGCAAAGGTCGACATCTTTCTGCAGTTTTAATGTACGATTACTAATTATTAGTATTTATGACAGATTCTAAATAATAAACCAATTGAGCACGACGAGTTTGGCCATCTTGTCAGTCAGCAATTAGCAATGCCCCCTTTGGCAGATCTATAACAACTTCTAAACATTAACTGTGGCCAGCTAAGCCTTTTTATTCTTGCTTTTGGAATTTTTATCCCCCAGTTTTCCTTGGTTTACCTTTGAATATGGGAAGCAGCTAAACGCTGAATTACTGTTGATTGTTTCTGCCTCCAATCATAAAGCCAAGGATTGTGATCTTCCAGTTGTCACATGCAGTATGAAGGTCTTCAGTTATGTAAATATACCCAAAAGTTTACTCTAGCCAATCGCTGGTGGGAATGGAGGGAAGCAGGTATACTATAGTTGTGGAGAGTACATACTGAACAATGTGTTTTCACCATCATTACTCTCCTGCAATGCCTACAAAGAAGTCTGCCTGTGACACAGTTTTGACCCTTGGCAAAATTCTCATTGTTGTTCTGCAGTGGAACATTGTGTATCACTATGCCAGCTTTCAATAAAGATATTGGGCTCTATTTTACAGAAGTCAATTGGAGTCAATAGCATGGCGCATGGGCACACTGGGAGTGGCTACTTAATTGTGGTATTTTCTCACACAGCGAGTGCTGACGTGGAGCTAGATTGGGGAGATTTCCTGCAGCTGGTTAGCAGGCTATATAGGCCGGATGGCTGAGGCAGTCCCCTGCAGTCCCCTACCCTACCCTACCCTACCCTACCCTACCCTACCCTACCCTACCCTACCCTACCCTACCCTTTGTCTGGTTGTATTTTTTTTAATTTTGTGCTTTACAACACCCCACAGCATATTTATACACTCACCCAACACCTGCAATCACACTGACTGACGTTTACGGAATTTCTCTCCCCGCTAGTTCTTGTACATTTTGCATTTTCAGTTAAATAAATACATTTTCTTACACTCTCAATCGCCGTCTCCTGGAATCACGTTTCGTCTTTGAGCCGGACGTTACGTGGTGAAGGTGGAAAATGGGCTGTATTCATCTGAATATTTATCAGTGGGCGTGTTGCAGCTGGATTCGATCATAGCCAATCAAATGCTGTGTGCTTCGCTCCCAGGCGTACTGCCAATTTCTATGGCCTACCAGTGCAATGGAAGACAAGGATATATGCATCAGAAGCAGCTTCTCCCAAGAGGAAACTGATGTTCTTGTGCTGGAGGTGCAGAGTCGCTGTGGTAGAATCTATGGCACCTCAAGCTGACCGCCAAAAGCAGATGACGTTAGCACTAGAACCGCCAGGATTAGTTGTATACCTAGAACCACCAACAGGTAAAATTTACCCGCACATATATTTTGCATTGATATCACAAAACAATACATACGTACTATCGCTGTAATAGTGTATTTTTTTTAACAAGGGAATGTCTAAAATCACAAACTAAGTACACTCAATCATTTGTTCTGTTTTATTTCTATTGTTTTAGGTTATAAAGGACATTTAAGTGCAGTGGTGGCCATCGGATTGCATAAGTCAGTAAAGTCTACAACTTGACACAAAAATGTTAGGCTATATAGAACAATGTGTGTCTTTGTGTGGTATGATATAATAAAATTAAGTGCACCAAATACTGAAATAGCCCATGCAGAAACTAGCTTATTTGGATATTTAAATGACCAAATAAACAACCATTAATGTTTTCAGGCTACAGTGAGTTGTCTCTTCATGTGAGGAACAAGCTTCACTTTCCATTCATAATAAGTTAAAATACTTCAGCTAGATTTGAGAGTAAATGTAACACATATCTGTGATAAGTTAAGATATGATAACTAGCTAGCTAGCTAGTACCATAAGAGTGAATGCCAGACCAACACGGTACAATGTAAAGTCAATTCAAGCGAAATATTACAGATTGTCCAAAAGAAACGTAGCCAATTAAGCATTGCTTTTAATGCGTTAGTCAACACGCCTCCTTCATTTGCCATAGGAGCTAGCTAGCTAGTGCAGACGCCAATGCAATCAGTTACAGATATGTACCTTATCAATAACTAGCTAGCTATACATACAATGAGAGTGAATGTATGCACCAAGTTTATGCCTACCTTGCGCAAGAGCTGTAGCCTACATATGCCCATAGTTCACACTGCAGCCATAACCGGGACAGGATCCGACCATCTCGATACTTTCCTCCTGTGTAACCAGGTAATTTGCATAACAGGTTACCTGGATGTTACAGTTTTTTACGATTGCTTTGACTCATTTTGCACAACAGAGTTTCAATGTGCAAAACTCTTAACACAGAATGCAATACTGCTCATTTTAAGTTCAAAATGTAATATAGCATGCAAAATAAAAATACCAGTGTCAAATCAGAGAATATTACAGATCCTTTCCAAAAAATTAGAATATCATGGAAAAGTTGTTTTTTTTCCATAATTCCATTCAAAAAGTGAAAGTTTCATGGATTATAGATTCATTACACACAAAGTGAAATATTTCTAGCCTTTATTTGTTTAATTTTTCATAATTTTGGCTTACAGCTCCAGAAAACCCCCAAAACAGTATTTCAATAAATTAGAATAGTGTGTCGAAGATCAGCATTTACTTCAGTTATTTCAGAGAATGAGTGGAGTGGCTTGACTCGAGGAATCCGACAGTTGTAGCCCATGTCCCGGATACATCTGTACGTGGTGGTTTTTGAAGCACTGACTCCAGCCTCAGTCCACTCCCTCTGCATCTCCGCCAAATTTTGGAATCGTCTTTGCTTGACAATCCGCTGAAGCCTACGGTCATCTCTTTTGTTTGTGCACCTTCTCCTGCCACATTTTTCCCTTCCACTAAACATTCTATTGATATGCTTGGACACTGCACTCTGTGAACAACCAGCCTCCTTAGCGATGACCTTTTGTGGCTTACCCATCTTCTGGAGGGTGTCAATGATGGTCTTCTGGCCAATTGTCAAGTCTGCAGTCTTCCCCATACTGAACCAAACTGAGATAAACTTTGCAGGTGTTTTGAGTAAATTAGATGATAGTGTGACAAGTAATGCGGTCAAACACAAAATACTTGTTACCAAAAAAGACTATGCAATGGTAATTTGCTCATAAGTACTTGAAATTATGTACAGCATCCCCTGTGATAGACTGCAGTTTTGCGCTTGTGTTTTTATGAAAGACAAACAAAATATTAGATTAGATTATATGAAATTTAATCATTAAAGAAAAATCATACAGTAATGCAGTACTGTAAACTCAACTGTATTGTACAGTAAAAACAAAAACAACAGTAAAAGCAAAAACAGTTACAGTAACAACAAACTTTACTGTAAAGTAAAAAAAAAAACTGCTTCTCGGTGCATTTGGCCACAGAATTTTGTCGACGTCACATCTGATGTCTTCGTTGGCAAGACAGCGCTGGTAAAATCTTTTAGAGTGCCTTATCCACCCCTGACACTGCTGGGCTGTAATGTCATCGCATGCCTCATCTATGGCCTGAAGGAGCGTTTCCTGCTCATATGGACGCCTATCGTATACCTTCCACCTCCAGGCCGAGAAAAACTCCTCGATGGGGTTCAGAAAGGGGGAGTAAGGTGGAAGGAATTGGAATCGGAACTCTGGATGGGCTGTAAACCAGTCTTGCACAGCCAATGCACCATGGAAGTTTACATTGTCCCAGACAATGATGAACACCATATGAGCATTTGGCTGTACGAGACGGTTGTACAGCCCATCCAGAAAATGTATGAGGCGCACGGAGTTGTATGCCCCTAGCAGAGGGTCAGGCTGACCAATCAGGGATGGTTGTGTGTGGGCCTGTCCAATGGTCTCAAGGCTGGGTCTAGGCAAACTAGGCATGTAGAGTACCTATTACCTATATACTGTATATTTACTGTACATGGTCCACGACCATGACCATGACCACGACCATGACCCTGTCCTTCGTTACCAACCTCAACCTCACTGACCTGCTCCATGTTGTCAGAAACTGCCATTCAGGTTTCTAAGCAGCCTTTTATGTAGTGGTGAAGATATTATCAATTGTGTTGCAATGCTACTCACCTGGGCAGGAAGTACTGTTGTTGGAAGTACTGAGACATGACTACAAACGCCTGTTGAATTGATTTAGTGATCTGCATTTGTAGTAATAAACATTTGAACATTGTTGTAATATTAGGTGGCTGTATTCTAAGAATGGAGCATATCATTTAGAGTTTGGCACTTTGTATTAACAGTTTTGCACTTTGTATGTCAGCATAGGATGTAGTGTCTTAAGCTAAGAATTCTGCAAGTCAGTTTAGCACTTTGCGTTAACAGTTTTACACTTTGTATGTCAGCATATGATGTAGTGTCTTAAGGTAAGAATTCTGCAAGTCAGTTTAGCACTTTGCGTTAACAGTTTTACACTTTGTATGCCAGCATAGGATGTAGTGTCTTAGAGTATGAATTTTGAAAGTCAGTTTGGCACTTTGCATTTTGAGTTTTGTCCATTGAAATTCTGCTGTGCTAAATGAGTCAAGGCAATCGTAAAAAACTGTAATGGAATGAACCCACTTTCGATTCAAGTTCAAGTTGCATTTATTGTCATTCTCATTACAGACTGGTTCAAGGAAAATAATGGAATTCGGTAGGCTACCCCCTGGACCACAGTGCAGTATAAGACCAGCCATAAACAATTAAAAACAGAAGTAAATACAGGAATTATTAAAAAGAAAAAAGACAATTAACAATAATTGCAAAGTATTAATGATAAATTGGTTATGATTATGTGAGCATTGCAAAATGAGCAACTCGCCATACGCTGGGCTTCCGCCATAGACCTGGTCTGAGCGGGGCGGGCGGGCGGCACAGGTGTGAATCACAGGTGCAGTGCGGTGCTTCACTGACTCACACACAACGGCAGCACTCCTCCCACTTTGGCGCACGGCAAGTCACCAAATTACCAAATGGGCTCAGGCACATAAAAATCCATGAAGAAAATGGCCATTTCTTAGCCTGTGTGACGGCTCACCACACGCAAATGCGCAGGCCGGAAAATAGAGCCCATTGTGTTTGTATTTTCAATAAGTAAATTCTGAGAGTTATTTAGGCGTGAAGTTAGTCAATGGATTATTCAATTAAAATGTATTATCATGAGCAGTCAAACCCCAGCATTTGCTAGATCCCCAGAAGCTTAAATATAGACTGAACTATTTACCCTGACAATCACTGGCTGGTACTGGCAAACTACAGAAGGGATTCATCATTTGGGCAGAGTATGAATCATATTTTTGCAATATGCTTACTTTGTAAAAAAAATAAATATATATATATATATAAATACTGTTAATAATAGATCAATGAAAAGTCAGACTTTTCAAATAAACCTTTATACAAAGTTTCATCAAATGTCACATATTAATAGGAATGTAATTGTGGCCAGGACGTTTAATAATTTCTTTTGAAGATACTCAGCTCTGTCTTTAGTCTTCAGCCATGCCTGTTTAAAGAGAAGAAGGAATGGGGTTTTGTCAGTGCTGGATTACGTTACCACACAGTTATTCATGCAATGCACACTGGAAGGAAAAATATTTAAAAAAAATTTTTTATTTACTTTTAGTTTTATCAATTATTATAGTTTTTTTGTGTGAAACATGCAAGGCTGCAGAGATGAAACTCCATTTGAAGTCTGAGCACGTGGCACAGGAGGGGGGTTGCCTGAAAACAGGCTTCACGACTGGAACCTTCTCAAGTGAAGTTTTCAGCAGACAGCCTACCTTTGTGTCTGAGCTGTTCAAAGGAGCTTTTTAGTGCAAATCACAATGGCATAGGATTTTTCTACACAACAGGCCAGGTACTACAAAGTCGGGGGCTCCGGTTAGATAAAGTGACATCTTGGACAATAAAACTACACTTTGCCCACTGTGCAAATCATTAAAGTGTGCGGTAATAAAAACTGTCCGTATGCATATACTGTCCTGTCTTCTGTTCCAAAGGTGTGAACATGTGAGAAGTGGTGAGTCATTTGCATAATTATATTCACTAATCAACAGGAGCTTGAAGAACTAAGGCTGGTGTCCTCCTCTCACGTGTACTGAGTGCTTTGAGTGCTCTTTTTCCCCCCCTCCAAATATGGGAAACACATTTTTTTTTACTATTGGTTTATAGGCCACAGAAAACTGTGTCACAGGCAGACGTCTTTGTAGGCACTGCAGGAGAGTATGTACTCTCCACACCTATAGTATACCTGCCTCCCTCCATCAGCGATTTGCATTTTGCAAAGAAAACATAACTTTTGGGTATATTTACATTACATTACAGGCATTTAGCAGACGCTCTTATCCAGAGCGACTTACACAACATTTTTTTTAATCACTTTTTACATATCCATTTATACAGCTGGATATATGCTGAAGCGATTCAGGTTAAGTATCTTGCTCAAGGGTACAACCTGGGAATCGAACCTGCAACCTTTAGGTTACAAGGCCAGTTCCTTAACCATTATACTACACTGCCGCCCGTGTCGTATAATGGTTTATTTACATAACTGAATATCTTCATACTGCATGTGACAACTGGAAGATCACAATCCTTGGCTTTATTATTGGCGGCAGAAACAATCAGCAGCGATTCAGCTTTTAGCTGCTTCCTAAGCCATGTCCATCACATTACTTTCAGTACAGGTGCAATCGATACCTCTGGGTTCTTGTGTTGGAAAGGTGGAAATTGGCAAATGACTGGATGCAAATTAAAACCAAGCCCGGTGACAAAAGCGACTCCCCTCCTCATGGCGATTTTGGTACGCCGCGTGACATAAAAGTTAATAACTTGCAGGTGGGTGCGTTGGAGGAGTGTACGCACTTCTGCTGTGTCCCAAAAATAAGTTGATTCATAACAGGGCTGGTGTGTAAGATCCCACCGACTATAATGCACTAACTGGCAAATGGCGTGGCCCCCTGGGCAAGATTCTGCTCCATTATCTCTTAGCCTATGAATACGTTTCGCCATTCCGGAGTACTATGAAGAATGATTAGGCCAATTTCAAATATCATAACATTTCAATTTGTACTGGGGACCCCAGCTGTAAGCACAGTATGTACTGTGCGTACCAATTGCTACCCAGCCAATCACTAATCTTTAAAATCAGCAGCAGGTAAACATTGTGAAAAATACGCTTAAGCAGTCCCGCTAACTTACATTGCAGATAATATATTGTAAATTGGTGTGGCGCCCAAATGAGTGTTTCTTTTGGACTATACACTACTCCATACTGATGGTTTTTTGTAGAATATTAAGACTAAATGGAACAATTCCAATCAATGTAATTGTTGGTTGAATTATTGGTAGCGTCATTTGATTGGTGCATTCCTAATTAAATACAAGTGTTTTATCAAGCTGACATATCGGCTAGATTCATTATTGCAATGAGAAGTGTCATCATCACAACCGCATAATCAACATCAGAGAGACAGCAACGGCAAACATTTATTATCATAAACATTATCATTGCTATCAGAATCCTAATCCTGACACATTTTGAGCAGGATTGTAGTTCATTCGGTGCATCAGGTTTACTGAGGCGTTTCTGTGTTTTTGAGCTGAGACTGAAGGAGATCACTGTGTACCATTGCTCACTTAATATCATGTGACTACATGATTATTAATAACCTAGTTTTATTGACATTCAGCCAGTCGATGTTAGTCCTGATCAACGAATAAAGGAAAATATTCTGTTTTATGGCCCTCATCCATCTCACACAAAATATATTTGTGATAACATGACATCGAATGGAATCCATTACCAAATCATTTCAAACTCTTGTCAGCCTACATCCTGTCCAAGCATCAGTATCTTCAAATGAAGGAAACAATGTGTGAACCTGTGCACAGCCCGTCAGTAAATAATGATATTTTAATGGACCTTATTGAGATGGAGATTAACTACGAGCTAATAGTGTAAAACTCTTTCCTCCCTGCCTGTATGACAGGAAGTGAGGCTCACAATAATGTCGAGCTTACAGCCTGGATTCACAATGCTGTCAGCAGGGTACCTCCGGGCCAGCTTGCATCAGAAAGGCTCGGGCTTAGAAGGGCTGATCCACTCGGAAAGTGTGGCAAAAGATACGGCTTCAGTTTCTGACAAAGATCCTCCTCTTGCCTCAGCCGTGTGTTTTCCTCACAGTACCCACTGCCTCTATTAATCAGCCAGAGGTATTACTCAATATATCACTCATAATTTCAAAAGAGAGGTCTGGTCCACATCTATAATTTGATATTTACACTGGGCCTGGACTCAGTCCTCCCTCTCGCCATGCACCTAGCACATCTGAAGAACGAAGTAGACGAAGGCGAATAAAAATAAACAACTGTGATGCGTTGTCAGTTGGGGGGGAGGACTTGGTCTTGAGAGTAGCATTTGTGAACTGGTTGCTTAATAATGGATGTAGGCAAATGATACACACAGTAAAAGCTGCGATCTGAAACATCACCAGGTCGATCTCACAAATGGTGTCTTAGCTTCATAATGTTAATAATATAATCATTTTGTATGTGTATAAAATATATAAAGATGCATAATCTTGTTTACTTAACTGCTAAGAAGAACATTCTGCTGAAGTAGATGTCCTTTGCGGAATCATGAATTTTGCATCGGGCAAAGAGTGGTTCTCATTTCTGTTTCAGTATTAGTTACTTATTGTTTACCTGCTGTTTCCTTCTCAAGGACAGCTATAAATTACTGCAGTGAGAGGAGGCAAGTGCAATTCTTCAAAGAGGTTCCTCGGGACAGATGCATTGTACATAAATATTAGAAAGCGTATGGACTCACTGGAGTAAAACTGATGAGCCTGGAATAGCCACGAAGGAACGCTCAGGTTTGGACCACCCTAGAATCCTATTTGCAGAGGCCCGAGGATGATAGTTCATCAATTCTCTTTGAACAGCTGAAACTCAAGCCTGCACAGGAAGCGACCTACTCAGGCATGATCCCCCCCCCCCCCCTCCCCAGCCGGCCCCGAGAGCGAATGCATGGGGCGGGGCAGGAGGGCTGAATGATGAGGGGAGAGGTCATGTGTATCCGAGCGGAGGCACCCACACACGCTGTCAGGATGTATTTGTGGTTGCTGTGGTACTGCCCGGTGTGCGCCGGTTACGCGGTGAACACAGTGTACTCTGCGCGTACCGCTGTGCGTTTTCGGCGCCTTCGTCTTTCCCGGCTCTGCTGCCCCCGTGTCCACAGTTTCCCTGCCAAGGCGAAGCGCAGCAATGCAGGGCAGTAAGTAGACCGTCATTGCCAAACCTGGCAGGCCCATGAGCTTCATTATTCGGTTAATCGCGAAAAGCCCGGCGACGATACCCGCATCCGAAAAGAATGCCCAGAAACTCAGGGACGGCGCCCTAACTGCGAGCTCAGGCCTAACCGTGATCAGCTGGGAGGTCTTTAGTTTTAACCGCGCTCGATTAAAACTGATTGTCGTCCCCCCCCCCTTCCCCCTTGACCTGAGCGGAGGTATGGACCCCGCTCGGAAGGTAATCAGAGGTGGAAATCGCGGCCCGCGCCCCCCCCCCCCCCCCTCGCCGGCCGGGCCTCGTGGCTGAAGCGGTAACCGCGGCAGCTGGTCGCGTTCCCGCCGTCTCCTGCCCCCCCCGTCCCCGCACTGTCCCAGAGCCCTGGGACGCTCTGCCTTGGCAAGCCCTGGAAGCCTATTCCAAAACTTTCATCTCCTGACAGCTGACAGCTGACAGCTGAGCTTCCACTGCAGATGCCGCTTTTTCGCAAGCGATAAATCATTCATAAAGACTACAGCTTGCCATCGTTTAAGTTATTACAGCTCTCCAGTGACATCAAAAAATGTGTTTTCGCCTCCTTTTACACAAAAACGCCTGGATTTAGACCCACCTCATTAGCCACAGAGGTGATATTTCTCATTGGCCTATTCCTTCTTCCTGTGGACTGCAGTGCAGATATGACACACTGCACATAAACCCCTGATAAACCCTAATAAACCGGCAGCTCGGTGCCACAGGCTCAGGGGCTCTGTGTGATTGCGCACTCTGAGTCAGGTGGCTGTGAAGTTTCCACTTGATGAAGTTGCGCTCAATGTGCTCGATACTTGCTTTAATTTAACTGGAAAAAAAAGTAATGAGAAAATAAAATGCATAGATGCAATGTAATTGACTTTGCTGATAATCTCGGAATCAAAGTGAGTTTGATTAGAAGGACCTAATCGTCATTTAATTACTAGATTAAAACCGAACCCTTTCCCTTGGAAATAAAATTGTGGCAGAAGACAGTTCTGGTTTTAAAAAAAGCCTTTCTGACATGTCTGGATACCATTAATTTAGCCTAGCTACCTTATTTATCATCATTACGTAAGTGCATGAATATGTAAATAGATTCAAAACTACTTTAAGTGTCTTAGAAGTTCTCACATTCAATAATATGTAAACTTAGGGTCATGCAATTGGGACATGTAATGGTATTAGCGACAGTACACTTCATCAACTCTAAACCTGCAGCAATTTAATAATCGGTACAAGCTGAGCAACAGACTGGTTCGACATTCCTTGACAATAAATTGTCTCCGCTCACTTTTTCCTTGGCAATTACCTCCAGAATTTCCCACCAATGCAATCCATAACTGTAATTGTCGAGACAAACCTGTTTAATGCCATTAGTTTGTACCTTGAAATCTACGTTTGAGAAAAAGCAGAGCACTGGAAATGTCGATGTGGCGGTAGCAGAACACTGCCAGTTTACCCAGCTCCCTTACTCAGACAGGAAAGCAGTTATAACTGTGATCTTATTCCTACAGGGCGTAATAATGATGAGTCGCCCCTGGAGCACACGGGGAAATCGGATTCATCATTTCAGGATCTCACTGTGGCTCCTTGTTAACAGAGAGTTATTGTCTCCAACGCACGAGGTGACCATCTGTGTTTATGATTTATAATCAGCCCGACGATCAAAGTTTCACGTTGTTATTTTTTTCCTACACACCGGCAGCCACTCTCTCTGAAAAAACAAGGGTGATGATGTTTTTCTGTGAAGCCCACAACAGCACGGAGAGAAAAATGGCGTGTTGCTTTTGTTTTGCCCGTCCTCGTTGTAATGTTACAAGCAGAAGTATGTCTCAAAGACAGTTGCCAACAATAATTTATCTGTGTGTCTAACAAGGCGTTATTAATCTCTGCCCTCTCATGCTCCTGCAGTACAACAGCTGATAGAACGACTCTGGCTTTTTTTATTATTTCGGTCGGGCTATCAATCTATCCCTGTGTCCTGGGTCATCTATTCGCTGTCCCCGATTCTGTCTCATTGCAACTATGAAGTCTAACCCGAGCATTTCTCAAGTTCAGCAGGGACATTTCAATAAAGGAAAAACGGTGAAAGGAAATATCAAAGAGGCCAGAGTAATTGTATAGTTTACCTCCCACCTGTAAATTGCTACTGTTTTTAATAAACAGAGGCATGAAAGAGTCCACGGTCTGTTCTCCGAATAATGAATCCAAAGCATCCTGCTTTCTCCAGATGGCATTTCAATAGGGAACATCCATTAAACTCTGGACTTCTCTTCTTATTGCAAATTACTGCTGCGGCAACACAAACAGGAATGGCATTCTTTGCCGAGAGAAATCCAGTCTGTCCCCCGACATGTCTTTACCACTGCCCACGCCGCACTTAAAGCTTTATGTGTGCGCATTTTCAAAGTATGAAAATTACGTTTACTTCAAAAGAATCAGGATTAAATACTGTAGAGACAGCAGACGGCTGCAGCTAAAGATATAGGGCTCCCAAAAATGAGATGTGCACAGACCTTCGTTAGTTAATGCCTGCGCATGGGAATTCATGAAATATCTTTTTCTTGATGTGTGTTGAGAAGCAGTGTGCATAATGTCATTACCAGCATTATTTTACAATATCACTCTCACTATCAGCCTAGCAGGGGTAAATTGCATATCTTACATTTGACATCTCAATTTATAAAGCTGGATATTTACTGAAAGTACAACCCTCTACTTGGATTCCTACAGCTGTACTGCATGTGATATAATATATATGCCACCCTGTTTTATGTGTGGTCAACAATATCGTGATCTGCACAAAAATAACTTGTTTACTAAAGAATCCAGTTTACTTTATGCCCCAATATTGTTTAAGTAATAAGAAAATGATAGGCCATGCTAACCTATATTGTGAATATACTGTAGTCACAGTTAAAGGGTGTTGTTAGGCACAATCTGTTTTAACTGTGACTATATTCATATTATAGAACAGTTATAGACAAGTCCCGTACTGCCTTCATAAAACAGTTACTACATTTCAAAATATTAATGATATATTGTCATTAAACCGTCATTTCAGTAACAAATAGTCACTTTAAAGTGATACTGCAGTCAAAAACCGACTTTTCCCGTTGAAAACCGATGTTTTGGGTTAGATTATGATCATACACAACTGTTTTTGTCCGAAAAGCTCATGTTTAGTCAAAATGGGTGTTTTCTGAGTTTCTGTGTATAGGCTTACCAATACGCTGGTTTCCGGGGGTTCATGACATCACAAGATCCTTAACATAAAAATGGGTGGAGTTGAGGTGATCCTAGGGTGGTCTCAGCTGGGCACGTGGTATAAAAGCAAAGACCAACGTTTTTTTTTTTTCCTCTTTGAGACTGAGACCCTTGTACTGCTAACTAGCTAGTTCAAGTTCAAATGCAAATTGCTTTGTATTACTGCTAACGTTAATATTACGACTTATATTGACACGCCCTTTCACTCCTTGACCGTATGAATATTCATAATATGACTACGTGGCATCATCGTCATATGACCACACCTACTCACGAGTTCCAGTTCAAATTGAAGCGGTACAAAAGGCCTTAGAAAAGGCTCTGCAGTATCACTGAAATTCGGATAGCTAGCTAGCTAGCAAACAGAGGCAATAGTCTACAAAATGTTGTTTGTTCAATCTCCCTCACAATGATATTTTACATAGCAAGATGAATAGGTCTATATTGTCACAACTGTTCCTATATCGATGATTTTGGCACAGCTGGGACTCTCAGTTTTGTAAAATTGCTGCAGAAACTACAAAATAATGTCAAAACATACATTACATTAAATTACATTATAGGCATTTAGCAGACGCTCTTATCCAGAGCGACTTACAAAACTTTTTTTATCATGTTTTACATATTATCCATTTATTCAGCTGGATATATACTGAAGCAATTCAGGTTAAGTACCTTGCTCAAGGGTACAACGGCACTGTCCTACCTGGGAATCGAACCTGCAATCTTTCGGTTAGAAGGCCAGTTCCTTAACCATTATACTACACTGCCGCTCAGCATACTGTTGACATAGCAATGTTGGAAGACTACGGTCCAAATAATTGCTTAGAATTACCCTTATCTTCACACTCATCTTTTTTATTTTTTTATTTGTTTCTGATTTTCCCCCTTTTTCTCCCAATTTAGTAGCCAATTGAACCCTATTCTAATTCAATTACCCCGTGTAGCAACCGCTAGAGAATCACCGCAACGCAACCCCGTCAGCCGGCGGTAGGTCGGGAGGGCGCCACGTCCTCTTCAGGGCGCGACTCCTCCTAGCTCCTGACCGTGATTCCAGCCCGCCCAGGGCCGCTATGCGTGCAGCGATTCTCTCCGAGCCCCTCCCCCCACCCGGAAGCAGCCGCCAATTGCTGCTCCCACAGGGCGCCGGCCATGCTCGGATCTGGCAGGACTGGGGCGCGAACCCTGATCCTCGGAGCACAACTGACTTACCGTTGTACCACCGCAGCGCCCCTTTCACACTCATCTTGACCCCCAAACATCTTTAACTCAACCCATCATTCTATGACACTTAAACCTTACCCAAATCATAAATCTCACCATAAATCACCTCTATGTAATTACACACTTTTGTGGCATTGTGAAACTACATGCCAATCAAACAAAACTCACTTGCACTGTATGTAATGCATAATGCACATACAGTATACCAATACAGTGTAAGTTATGTGAATGTAAAAGATAGTGAAAAGAGTGATCCATAAACCTATAAGCATGAAAAACAAAGGCGCCTAGTGGCTGTCCAGGTAACTGCAGGAACGGGTTTTGTAAGAAGCTGACGTAGAAGGTCAGCCTGTGAAGCCGCTGTCTAAACGGAGCAGTGATTCTCTGTGGCGGCAGCTCCATCACAGGAGGAGCTCAACGCACCACAGCAATCGCCTTCCCGTCACTGCGCTACAGAAGCCATCCTTCATCATCCCTCATTCAATCATCATCGTCTCGTAAAGCAATATTTTAAGTTTAGGAATTCAATGTCCGGAACGCTGCCAGGAAGCCGGTTAATTATTGATGCCCGACTGGCGCAAGGGTCCGGCGTGGAACTTGATCGTCGTTGTTTGCGACGTGTTCATATTGTGTTACTCTCCATCTTGTGGGCCTTATTGAATCTGCACGTACAGCGCGATGAGATGATGTCCTAAATCATGTCAGACAAGGCGTCCATAGCTAAGGGATTCTCAGCATTTGTGCTACACGAGGCTGCATATAGTTCATGTTTTGCATTGCTAAGGATTAACAAAATAGCTGAAACAAAAACTGTGTCATCTCACAGCTTTTTAACTTTCTGCTCTTTACAATATCAGAATAATTTGCAACGGTGCCAAAGCACTTAGCAAAAATTCCAACCACCAGAAACCCATTCTAAACAACCGCTACTTTCATTTCACACCCAGATGGTTAATTAAACACAGTCACAGCATGTTGGCAAAGCGCATAACGCTCTGCATAAGAGCGTTAAAAATACTCACTAAAGAATAAACCACTTTGCCAGACATAAAATACATGTTTTAAACGGCATTATTTATGGCATATAGACACGGATAAAGGCAATAAAAAGACAATACAACCAGCAAGATGGTTCAGACCCTTTGTACAAACAAGAACTTATGCCAGGTATAGTCAATCAGATCTAATGTAACTCTCAGGGTCAGTCTAAGTTCAAAATCACTAATGGGAGAATTTTTATATAAGACAGCTACACCATTCACTGCCTAATTTAACTTCTGTGTTTTTCCAAACTGAGAGAAAAGGGGGTTCCCTTAGGGGCAAGAGATATTATATTTTACTGGAGGTTTAAGATATATTTATTTTTGTCTACAGTATCTCACTTATCCGTGATTTGTTGAGGAGAAATGTAATACTTACTCAGTTTAAATCAGTGTGTTTGATATATCTTTAATATGGGCATTTTTAGATTGCAACCTCCAAAACCTGGTTCTGTCTGCTGGATGAAACAGACACCGCACTATTCAATCTAAATTCAGTTGTTTTTGTGTTTTCGTAGAAAGGAACAAAAACATGCCTTGCTAGAATTCAAGGCCATACTGTAGAGAATTGTAGGCAGACTGACTAATGACCTTCGCCATATTCCTATTTTCCCGTTCAATATGTGAATAATATTGGCCTTGATTATTGTATCGCTGTCGTGAATCAAAGTTTCTCTCTTTGGTTGTCTTCTATCATTTCATGTCATATTTCTTTAATTTTGTTCATATTTCTTTTAGATATTAATGTTAACGTTCATTTAAGTAAAACAGCAATTTTATCCCCTTTTCAAGCAGGACATTTTTCCTTGAAATAATACACCACAATTTACTATAATCTTCTTCAATTAAAAAACTTGTTTGTTCAAATATTTGGCTGGGCTGACAGGCAAATTACAGTTTGTATCTGTGAGTTGGGGAGAAGTGCAATAACAGTACGTGACTGTCTGGATATGGTGGCACAACTTGGAACACTGCGAGTTTGGAAAATAAGATCATATGAGAAAAAGCGATTACACATCTGCTCCGGGTTACGGTTCTATCAGCACAGAAACAATACACGGTATCTGCAGATTCAGCACAAGCAATATTGTAGCAGGTGTGAGCTGATGGGGACCACGCCACGATGGAGACGTACACTTTGAGAGGAGAGGCCGCACACATATCCGCAGTAATTGTGAAAATGCAATTAAATTGATTACAGTATGTCTCTTAGGTTTCCCAGCACTCAACCAGATCATTATGGGAAAAAAGCCATTGAGTGTCTTCTAGCTTTTAAGATAATACACCCAGACTTTAATTACAATTTGACTCAGTAAAGAATATAAAAAATCTATGAATATGAAATCAGTTCCTCAAAAGAATCCAACAGAATATTTACTTTTAGCTTTATTTACCTAACTTCAAATATGTTTGTGAAAAACCTCATTCTAATTATACGTGCCTAAAGGTATGTTGTTTGTTTACAAGGTTCTAGGATGATGCTTAATCTTACAATTTAAAGGGATTTTATTTACTATTAACATTGTTACTTACAAAACTGGAATTGGAATACCTTTCAATACATTGGATGTCAGATATAATTACATTTTTAATAAAATATATATTATTCATTACCTCCAAATCAGAGATTAATGCTCTAAATTGGTTTAAAAAATAGAACCACAGTTAAAAGTTGCATAATTACACCTTGACATAATCTGAAAGTATACATACATCTTGTGTTTGTGTGTTTATTATTCGGCTCAGCTACAGTCTCTCTATAAAGCTCTTGATTTCTTTATCTTGGTTTACTCAGGAAGCATTTGTTGCCATGTATAGATTTTTGCCCGTATGAAGAGCAATGTTGTAATTATCTTGGCAAATTACAGAACATTAGCGAATGTCTGGATGGTTGTACTGGGACAAATCACTTCATTAAGACAAAAGGCCGAATCAAGCCTTCCTTCGGTGTTATGTGATGTGATGGGGACTCACATTTAGATCTTCTTCTCACGTCTTGTGGGCCTGCTGTCTCTCTTGCTTATAGACCCACTCTCTCATGCATATCGTATTGTGCATAAGGTTTTTTTTTCTTTTTTGACATAGCACAAATAACTCCATAAATAAATGAAAATTTAAATACATATTCAGGCAAACATGGCAAAATGATTTTTTGATGATGTTGTTACCACCATGAGCTATTGG
>CM056380.1:101952478-102107755 GCA_029718625.1 Synaphobranchus kaupii
CGGAACTGGACTGGACTGGAACTGGACCGGGAGGTCCACACTGGAATCAGGATCTGGAACGGGTGTGTTCCAAACCGGAACTGGACTGGACTGGAACTGGACCGGGAGGTCCACACTGGAATCAGGGTCTGGAACGGATTTGTTCCAAACCGGAACTGGACAGGACTGGAACTGGACCGGGAGGTCACACTGGAATCAGGGTCTGGAACGGATTTGTTCCAAACCGGAACTGGACTGGACTGGAACTGGACCGGGAGGTCCACACGGGAAGCAGGGTCTGGAACGGATTGTTCCAAACCGGAACTGGACTGGACAGGTAGGTGCACGGCTCACACCTGGACTGGACTGGACTAGCTGGGGAGCGGCTCACTACGGCAGGACAGGAACTGGACCGGAATGACTGCACCGGTACAGAACAAAACAAAGCAGGTGGGGTTAGTGCAAGGGAAGGCACGGAAATGACCGGGAGGTTCTCACGGAGGTGCAGGGCTTGAGAGGTAGGTGGTTGGTGAAGCACGGCAGGGCTGGGTAGTGTGGCGTAGCTGCGGTAGGTCCGGAAGGAGCTGACTGGTCTCCAGAGCTCCCGGAACCGGAACCGAAGAACTAGTTGGCTTCTTCGGCCGGACAGGAACAACTGGAGGGTAGCCAGGTAACACGCCAACCCGGAGCCTACACGAGCTGGAGGTGGAGGTACCGCAACACACACAACGAAAACGGGGGGAAACGAACACTGCCACGGGAGAATGGGAGCTGGGTTAGATGGAGGAGAGGGGAAACAGGTTAGCTGCATGCACCACAAGAAATGACTTGGAGGATAACTACCAGACTGTAGTTAGGAGCGGAACTCTAGCTGCAAGGGGATAATATCCCACAACCAAGCGAGTAGTTCTTTGAACGCGACCAGGCAAACAACGAGCATTAACACCGCGTGACGATAGTTAACGAACTGGCGCCGACTGGCAGCCAGCCGAAGGAATAAATAGTGAGGCTAATGACAGAACTAAACAAGGAACAGGTGTGGAAAATAAACGGGAGTGATTAAGAAACACCAGGTGAGGAAATGCATGCAACGAGGGGGGACGGAGTGAAAAGGTGGAAGTAAGACAACCAGACGAACAAGACAGAGAAGGAAACGCCCAGACCACAGCAGCGGGGAAAACACGGACAAAAGGATCCAACATGACACGGAGGGAAAACAGGAATATACAGAAAACGAACAGGAAGGGAGCGGAACATTACAGTACCCCCCCCTCAACGTACGCCCCCTGGCGTACCTGGCGGCCTGGTCTTGAGAGGGAAGCGACTGTGGAAATCCTGGATCAATGATTGATCCAGGATGAGGCTCCTGTGGAGCCACGACCGCTCCTCAGGACCATACCCCTCCCAGTCCACGAGGTATTGAAAACCCCGATCCTTACGGCGGATGTCGATAATGCGGTCCACCGTGTAGGCCGGGGCGTTGTCGATGACCCGGACGGGTGGAGGAGGGAGGGTAGGGGCACTGAGGGGGCTGGAGGCGACAGGCTTGATCTGTGACACATGAAAAACGGGGTAGACCTTGAGGGAGGAAGGGAGGGAGAGTTTAACGGAAACCGGGTTAATGAGACAAACAACAGGGAAGGGACCAATAAACCGGGGCCGAAGTTTCTTAGAGGAGGAGGGAAGGGAAATGTTGGATGTGGAAAGCCAGACCTGCTGCCCGGCTCTGTATTTAGGGGCTGCGGTCCTGTGCAGGTCCGCCAGACGTTGAGAACGGGAATTAGAACGCAGGAGTGCGGTGCGTGCAAGTCTCCACATGCGTTTGCACTTGAGGATGTGGGACTTAACGGAGGGGACTGCTACCTCGGCCTCCTGGGCCGACAGGAGAGGGGGTTGGTAACCTAATGAGCACTCGAACGGGGACAACCCTGTAGACGCACTCTTAAGGGAGTTATGGGCGTACTCTACCCAGGGAAGAAAACGGCTCCAGGAGGCGGGATTGCGTGCAGTGACGCACCGCAGGGCGGCCCCCAGGTCCTGGTTCGCCCTCTCTGCCTGGCCGTTAGACTGGGGATGAAAACCAGACGACAGACTGGCCGAGGCCCCCAGGGCTACACAGAACGCCTTCCACACCTGGGAGGAGAATTGGGGCCCACGGTCCGACACAATGTCGGATGGGATCCCGTGCAGCCTGACCACCTGTGACACCAGGAGCTCCGCAGTTTCGAGGGCGGACGGGAGCTTAGGGAGGGGAACAAAGTGAACCGCCTTGGAGAACCGATCCACAATTGTCAGAATGACGGAGTTGGCCTCTGACAATGGCAGACCGGTGACGAAGTCAACGCCAATGTGGCTCCAAGGACGGCCCGGGACAGGGAGGGGAAGGAGAAGACCAGAGGGAGGCTGGTGGGAAGCCTTGCTCCTGGCGCACACCGCGCAGGCCAGGACAAAAGCACGGGTATCCTCCTTGAGCGTGGGCCACCAAAAACTCCTCCTGACGAGGGTGGTCGTTCTGGCAACACCTGGGTGACACGCCAGACAGGAGGCGTGAACCCACTCAAGGACCTGGGAGCGGACGGAGTTGGGAACAAACAGGGAGGAGTTAGGGTTACTACGGGGGTCAGGGTGGGAAGTCTGGGCGGACCTCACAACCTCCTCAATCGTCCAGGAGACCGCAGCCACCATACAGGAAGCCGGTAGAATAGGCTCGGGGTCAGCAGGACTGGAGGGAAGGGAAAAAACACGGGATAATGCATCCGCTTTGATATTGCGGGAACCGGGGCGGAAGGACACAGAAAAATTAAATCGGGCAAAGAATAATGACCACCTAGCCTGTCTGGAATTAAGCCTCTTAGCAGACTTTAGATAAATAAGGTTTTGGTGGTCAGTTAAAACAATAAAGGGGCTACCTGCCCCCTCCAGCCAGTGGCGCCACTCCTCAAGAGCCAGCTTGATGGCCAGAAGCTCCCGATCCCCGACATCATAGTTCCGCTCGGCGGAGGACAGCCTCCGGGAGAAGAAAGCACAGGGATGGAGCTTGTTGTCCAAGGCGGCTCGTTGGGACAGAATGGCCCCCACGCCGGTGTCGGAGGCATCCACCTCAATCGTAAATTGGCGAGTGGGGTCAGGGTGACAAAGAATAGGGGCCGAGGAAAACCGAGCCTTAAGGCGTTCAAACGCGAGCTGGGCCTCGGAGTTCCAACAAAAAGAAAAAGCAGTGGAGGTGAGTTTAGTTAGGGGAGCAGCAATGACACTGTAATTACGGATGAACCTACGATAAAAATTAGCAAAACCAAGAAACTGTTGCAGGTGCTTACGAGAGGTGGGTTGGGGCCATTCTGTCACCGCCTTGATCTTGGCGGGATCCGCCCGGATGCTGCCCTCCTCGATGATGAAGCCGAGGAACGGGACTGAGGAGACGTGGAAGGAGCACTTCTCTGCCTTAACAAAGAGCTGGTTTTCAAGCAGGCGCTGGAGAACCTCCCAGACATGGAGAATGTGCTCCTGGGGGGACTTAGAAAAAATCAAAATATCATCGATATACACGAAAACAGTCTTCCCCAACAGGTCTCGCAGGACGTCATTCACCATGCCCTGGAAGACTGCCGGGGCGTTAGTAAGGCCGAAGGGGACCACCAGGTACTCGTAGTGGCCCAACGGGGTATTGAAGGCAGTCTTCCATTCATCCCCCTCCCGTATACGCACCAAGTGGTACGCATTACGGAGGTCGAGCTTGGTGAAAATGACGGCCTGCGAGAGGGGTTCAAAGGCAGTGTTAATAAGGGGAAGAGGATATTTGTTGCGGATGGTAATTTGATTGAGCCCCCGGTAGTCGATGCAGGGCCGTAGTGAGCCGTCCTTTTTCCCCACAAAAAAGAACCCAGCACCAACAGGAGAGGAGGAAGGGCGGATGATGCCCGAGGCGAGGGACTCATGAATATACTCCTCCATGGAGAGTTTCTCCGGACCCGACAGACTGTAGAGACGACCAGACGGAAGCTTGGCTCCCGCCAGCAGGTCAATGCAACAATCGTAGGGTCGGTGAGGAGGTAGGGACAGAGCGCGTGATTTTGAAAAGGTAAGGCAGAGGTCGTGATATTGCTTGGGAACGTTGGACAGATCGGGTTCGGGTAGGTTGGTGCTGGAATTCTTGGATCCCGGAGGGGGGAGAGCGGAACGAAGACAGCTAGCCAGACAGTGACCACTCCACGCCAGGATACGACCGGCTTGCCAGTCGATGTGAGGGTTGTGAAGGCGGAGCCAGGTCTGACCCAAAACTATGGAGGATTGTTTAGAGTTGATGAGCAGAAGTTGAATACTCTCCCGATGATTGCCGGATAAAACGAGCTGTACTGGAACGGTGGAGTGGGTGACTAACCCCAGACTCCTACCGTCTAAGGCAAAAGCAGTAATGGGAGAGGGTAGCAGTTCCGTGGGGATGCCAGCCCTCCTGGCGAAGGTGATGTCCATGAAGTTAGCGTCGGCACCAGAGTCGATAAGGGCCGACGAGACTTCGGACTTGTCCCTCCAAAGGAGAGTGGCCTTGAAGACAAGGCGATTCTGAGCTGCATGGCAAGGTATGATTGGGCTCGTCAGTACGCCCAGTTTAACTGGCGAGCCTACTCTTTTGGGCGAATGGGGCATGAGGCGATCTGGTGGCCTGGTTTGCCACAGTAAAAACAGGATCTAGATCGCAGGCGACGTTGGCGCTCCTCGGCGTTGACCGCAACTCTGCCCAGTTGCATGGGCTCTTCCTCAGAGACCCCAGACGCCGCTCTGGATCCAGAGGCAGAAGGGTGTGAGCGTATGTGTTGCTGATGCTGATGACCGGAGTTCCCCCCTCGCTCACGGGCCCGGATACGGAGACGGTTGTCAATAGCGATGGCCAGGCTAATAAGGCAATTGAGTGACGTGGATTCTTCGCGGGTGGCAAGTTGGTCCTTTAACTCTTCGCTCAGCGCCTGGCGGAAAGCCCCCTGAAGGGCGGTGTCATTCCATCCGGACTCCGCTGCGAGGGTACGGAATTGGATTGCCATTTCAGCAACGCTACGGCTTCCTTGACGGACCTGAAGTAGGCGTTGAGTTGCGTCTCGCCCACAGGTAGGGTGATCGAATACACGCCGCATCTCAGCGGTGAAGGCGGCGAAGTTGTTGCAGAGCGCGACTTGGCTGTCCCAAATGGATGTAGCCCACTCCAGGGCACCTCCTCCCAAACTGCTCATTATGAAGGCGATCTTACATGGGTCGGAGGCGAAGGAGGAGGGCTGCATCCGGAATACTATGTCGCATTTCATCAGGAATTCGCGACACTTTCCCAATCCCCCGCGGTATAACTCTGGATGTTGAACGCGGGGCTCTCGGAGAGAAGTGGGAACAGAAGGATCCACCGGCGGATCCGGCGCGGGCGGTGTAGGGCCCATAGGAATACGCGGAAGCGGCTGGTGAAGAGCTAGCTGCGCCACTTGCTCCGTGATGCCCCTCAGCACCTCCAACACGTCATCCAAATGTCGGCCCTGTTGGTCGCTGACCGCAGTTTGGCAGGAGAAGGCGTGACGAATTTGCTCCAGGTCGGCTGGGTCCATGATTTTTGGCCAGTTCGTTCTGTTACGAACCCGGAACGAGACGAACCCAAGTGCAACGACCAGGAGACAGATTCACAAAAAGGGGGGGTTTATTAAATTAAGTGTTGGGGTAGTCCCAACACTGTACAGAAAAGGCAATACACAATATTACGCTGGAACAGCAAGGAAGCCCGGGACGGGCTGCTCCAAGCCGGAGCTGGGCTGGCAGGTCTGGAACGTTCGTTCCAAGCCGGAACTGGACTGGACTGGAACTGGACCGGGAGGTCCACTTTGGGAATCAGGATCTGGAACGGAATGTTCCAAACCGGAACTGGACTGGACTGGAACTGGACCGGGAGGTCCACACTGGAATCAGGATCTGGAACGGGTGTGTTCCAAACCGGAACTGGACTGGACTGGAACTGGACCGGGAGGTCCACACTGGAATCAGGGTCTGGAACGGATTTGTTCCAAACCGGAACTGGACAGGACTGGAACTGGACCGGGAGGTCACACTGGAATCAGGGTCTGGAACGGATTTGTTCCAAACCGGAACTGGACTGGACTGGAACTGGACCGGGAGGTCCACACGGGAAGCAGGGTCTGGAACGGATTGTTCCAAACCGGAACTGGACTGGACAGGTAGGTGCACGGCTCACACCTGGACTGGACTGGACTAGCTGGGGAGCGGCTCACTACGGCAGGACAGGAACTGGACCGGAATGACTGCACCGGTACAGAACAAAACAAAGCAGGTGGGGTTAGTGCAAGGGAAGGCACGGAAATGACCGGGAGGTTCTCACGGAGGTGCAGGGCTTGAGAGGTAGGTGGTTGGTGAAGCACGGCAGGGCTGGGTAGTGTGGCGTAGCTGCGGTAGGTCCGGAAGGAGCTGACTGGTCTCCAGAGCTCCCGGAACCGGAACCGAAGAACTAGTTGGCTTCTTCGGCCGGACAGGAACAACTGGAGGGTAGCCAGGTAACACGCCAACCCGGAGCCTACACGAGCTGGAGGTGGAGGTACCGCAACACACACAACGAAAACGGGGGGAAACGAACACTGCCACGGGAGAATGGGAGCTGGGTTAGATGGAGGAGAGGGGAAACAGGTTAGCTGCATGCACCACAAGAAATGACTTGGAGGATAACTACCAGACTGTAGTTAGGAGCGGAACTCTAGCTGCAAGGGGATAATATCCCACAACCAAGCGAGTAGTTCTTTGAACGCGACCAGGCAAACAACGAGCATTAACACCGCGTGACGATAGTTAACGAACTGGCGCCGACTGGCAGCCAGCCGAAGGAATAAATAGTGAGGCTAATGACAGAACTAAACAAGGAACAGGTGTGGAAAATAAACGGGAGTGATTAAGAAACACCAGGTGAGGAAATGCATGCAACGAGGGGGGACGGAGTGAAAAGGCGGAAGTAAGACAACCAGACGAACAAGACAGAGAAGGAAACGCCCAGACCACAGCAGCGGGGAAAACACGGACAAAAGGATCCAACATGACACGGAGGGAAAACAGGAATATACAGAAAACGAACAGGAAGGGAGCGGAACATTACAGTAATTTACCATAAAAAAGTAAAAGGCTCTCATTAATATCAGACAATAATTATTTTTCATAATTGCAATTGGTTAAACTGTATTATTAATATGAGTTTAAAATTCACTTACAGTGAGCACCATAATTCATTGGACAGTGACACATTTTTTCTGTACTCTAGCACTTTGAGTTTGAAAGGATACAATGACAATGAGGATGACGTGCACTGTCGGCTTTAATTTGAGGGTATTTTCATCCATATCGGATGAACCGTATAGAAATTATAGAACCTTTTGTACACAGCCCCCCCCCCCCTCCTTTTTTGGGCATCAAAAAATATGACAGTTTAACATAATGTAGAATAAATGACTGTGACTGCTTGAAGTCTGCGACACATAGACATCACTAGGCCATATCTTCCCTGGTGATGCTCAGCCAGGCCTGTACTGCAGCCATCTTCAGTTCCTGCTTGTTTAGGGGACTTCAGCCTTCAGTCTCCTCTTCAGCATGTAAAATGCATGTTCAATTGGATTCAGATCCGGTGATTGACTCAGCCAGTCAAGGATTTTCCACTTTTTGGCCGTCAAAAACCCCTTCGTTGCTCTAGCAGTATGTTTCGGGTCATTGTCTTGTTGCGTGATGAAGTGCCGTCCAATGAGTTTGGAGGCATTTGGTCTTATCTGAGCAGATAAAATATTTCTTTCGACTTCAGAATTCATTGTTCTACTTCTGTCTACAGTCACATCATTGATGAAGACAAGTGAGCCCATTCCACTGGCAGCCATACAGGCCCAGAGCAGAGGTAGAGAGAGAGGAGTGCGAGAGAGTGCTGAGATTTCTCCTGAAAGTTACAGAGGGTAGGTTGTTAGAGGAGTTGAGGGAGAGTGGGTAGGAGAGAGAGTATGAAATAAAGAAATGGTCCAATACATGGAGCGGAGTCACCGTGAGTTCAGACGTGATGCCGCTCCTGGTGAGAACAAGGTCCAGTTGGTTACCAGCCTTGTGGGTGGCGGGCGATGGGGACTGGGTGAGGGCGAGGGACTGGAGGAGTGAGGCGACACTGGATAACTGGGAGCTCTCTGGCTGGAGGTTGAAGTCACCCAGTAGGATTACAGGGGTGCCATCCTCATGGAAGGAGCTCAGGAGAGTGTCCAGTTCATCCAGGAAAGCGCTGAGTGGACCTGGAGGGCGGTAGAGAACAACAATGTTGAGTTTAGACGGGTGAGTTACAGTGATTGCATGAAACTCAAAGGAGGAGATATTTAGGCTGTGTAAAGAGGGCATGGAAAATATCCAGGACTGAGAAATAAGCAAATCAGTACCCCCGCCTCGGCCAGAGGCCCTGGGGGTGTGCGAAAAGGAGTAGCCATCAGAAAGAGCAGCTGGAGTGGCCGCGTTATCTGGAGTGATCCAGGTCTCAGTGAGAGCCAGGAAGTGGAGGGACTTCATTTTCAGAGAATTGGAGGAGAACTGTGGAGAAAAAAATACTAAAGTTTACATATATTAAACGTATATAGTAACTACAATCAAATACAATTCATAAATTATTTTCCTACCTTTGGACGATAGCTATATCCTACACTGCGTATGGTAGCCGACTATGGATGCCAGTTTTGAGTGTCTCATGCATTGTGTTGGGCACATTATTTTTCAGAGATTTGTATTGAGTGTCTCATTAATCACTCTAAATCTTGCCGTGGTACTGATGTTTGCTAAAAATATTGACACCATGCAACCTCTTTTGTGTAATAAATGTCATTGATTGCGTTCTCTTTTGTATGTAGGTTATAAGAGGTTATAGGTAATTTAAAAAAATAAATAGGCAAGTAATAATACCTACTGTAATTATTTGAACCATATATCCATACTTTTGGCAGGGTCCAAACCCTGAATTTGGTTGATGGCCTTAGTGCCCCACCAGGTGGCCTTGTTGTCCCTGTAAATGATTCTTGAAGGCCATATGGCCTTGCCCCCAAAATGTTGAAATTTAAGGCCTGCTTGTAGTACCTTAAAATGGGGGACTATGTACAAAAGGTTCTAAAATTTCTAAACGGTTCATCCGATATGGATAAATATGGATATGGATATGAAAATACGCTCAAATTAAAGCTGACGGTCTGCACTTCAAACTCGTTGTCATTGTATCCTTTCAAACTCAAAGTGCTAGAGTACAGAACCAAAATAACAAAAAATGCGTCACTGTCCAATGAATTATGGTGCTCACTATATATGAATAATAAATAGAAGGGAAATTATTAAAAGTTAAAAGCAAATATTAATGTAATGCATGTGTAAGACCATGACCTTAGAAAGAGAATCATAGAATAAGCCAAATTAACCTCAGTAGAACCGATAGCTGCTTTCCAATGAACAAATGTGAGGTTCTTAGAATGTAGGTCACATACCAAAGTCATAACCTTGGAATTTCATGGAAAATAAAAGGCTTGCATGTTGAATTCAGAGCATACAAGACTGCATTAACCTAGCATTCATCAAACACAAGCAAGGTGCATCCATAACACATGAAAACAAAAAAGCAAGGCTAAAAAGTCAAACTTTTGAGTCGTACCTCATTTTGACTGTGGGGGGATAATGGGATTCCTATTATATCAACAATTAATAATAATAGAATACAATGATACACACGATTAAGGCATGGATTAGACATAAATCAAAATATACTGTATCCTAACTGTAGTGCTGTCTGTTCTTAATTTTGGGTGTTGCTTTTTGATTTATTATTTACAAAAAAAATTGCAAGACATTGGCTGTTTCTTACATAATGTTTTGTGTGAAAGAATAAATTAAAAATAAATACTCAACTAAAAGCTGTGCAACGTTTGAATGCCTCCTTCCCTCCAAATAAATGTAATGTATGAAATGTAATCTCTCTGCATAATGTCTATTCAGTGGTCAAGTCATGCTATGGCACTAGAAATACAAAATTTGACATTGTGAAAAAGATATTTCTCAAAAGATTCCTAACTATGGACGACTAAACAGTTAATGCATAGCAGTTTGCTATCCTCTTGGTGGCACTGAGTGTAATTTGTGCCGAAAGAAAGAATATAAAAGGAAATTGGAGGTAATTTATGCTGAATGCATCCAATTGTTGACATTTACCAGGGTTGAAGCTAAGGGGTGTCTTATAAAGATAACACAGATTATTTGAGGGAGAAATGTCAGGAATGTACTTGAATTCATAACTGGGCCAGAAACAGCTCCAGCAGCACTTCACCAGCTGAGTGTCAGAAATCGGTCCAAAATCTTAAATTCCTGCATAGAAAGGAACTACTTTTGTGCACTTCTGCTCATTTTTCCCATTGATCAATTTTCCAAGAGCTACTTTTTTGGATTCAAAAATGATTTCACTTGAACATTTTTTGTTTCGTTCCCGACCAAAGGGTTCAACGGCAATGCACCAGCAATTGGCACTTATCCTGGCAACGATTTATGTTGTAACTCATACAGTAGGTTGTACATTTCCCTAGTTGTACCTCATATATGGGAAAGTGAGGCAATATATTGACTTTCTTGTTACCACCATTAAAAGCCTTCCTTCCTGAAAGAGCATTAAAACAATTTAGACACCATTCATCAACGGTGCACAGAAATTCAATTGAACAGGAGCTCTGATTAGCATGTTAAAATCCATATGTTCCAGGCAGCAATTTTCAAGACTAATTGGAGGTTGAAATCTTAACTTATGCACGTGTAAACAAAGTGCTACATGCCCAGATTATTTGTGCATGGTCATGTAAACTGAAGTCAATATATAAAGTGCGTGACATTGAATAGGTGCTTGGGGAGAAGAAGCCAAGTCAATACTAAGGAAAGATGAAGGGAGAGAAGCCAACAGCTTAAGTGCTCAGGGTTTATTGTTTTATGAATGAAATCCCTTGTGGTCGGAACCGTTAGTGGTGAGGTAGAACAGTATAAAATCTTGTGTCCAGGGAGCACCCTGTTCACTCACAGCCCGGGGGTTTAGATGTTCGGTGGCATTTTAAATCTAATCGGAAATACTTTCATAGTGCATATAAAGACGCAATTGCAATCCCTCACGGCACAATAGAACACCACGAAGCACAGCAGCGCTGTTAAATATTGTCTAAGTGTTCTGCTACACAGTTATTTATTAGTTTATTTATATAACTCAAACATAAACAGTAAGAGTAGCGGTTTTTAATTAGAAAGATTAGTAAGACAGGCTCATGAGACCAGTCTCAGCGTTGGTGAGAAACATGACATGTAGTACTAGATGTGGGTGGTCAATGCTGGTCTTCATTTCTGAATGATTGCTGTCTCCAAATTGATTTCATATGAAGATCAAAGCACTGCAACATGAATAGGATTTTTTTAAAAAATAAAGCCTACACTAGTGAAATATGTAATAGCTTCCACTTGCTGGAAAAAAGCCGCCAGAATATTGTGTTATTTTTTTATGTTGTATACATTCTATATATTCATAATTTTTGGGGTCAGATGCTCAAAAAAGGGCACCTGTGGTAAGCTGGACTGTATAGCTGAAGTTTAGTTTCTCTTAGGAACGCCTGGGTAAGTTAAACGTGGTGTTACATTACATTACCGGCATTTGGCAGACGCTCTTATCCAGAGTTTTTAGCTTTTTATCCATTTATACAGCTGGATATATATTGAATTCAGGTCAAGTACCTTGCTCAAGGGTACAACGGCAGTGTCCTACCTGGGAATCAAACCTGCTAGCTTTCGGCTACAAGGCCTGTTCCTTAACCATTATACTACACTGCCGGCCACTGCAGCACACTGGTGTCGTATAGGGGATGCCACAGATTAACCTTCACTGCATTCTCCAATCTTAGTGTATATACGTACATTTATGTTTCCATTCTTTTCTCATGTAGTCTTTGGCAAAGACTCTTTGCTATGCAAATACATAAAAAAGATACACAGTCCAACTGTAACCATTTATCATGGTATACCTGGTTTGATCCATGCACTAAGGGAGCTGCTTACCCAATGCTGCCTGCTGTAACTCCCTGGCCTTCTGTCTTTTCAGTCTTTCCTGTCTCGGCATTGTATTGCATGCAATCATCAAGGGTTAGTATACAACCGGGCTATACTTGTTACCTTTCAATAACCAGGACCAGTAGCTCTCACTAAATCACTAATTAACACACCCACAATTAACATTAGCCCTTTCATGCATGGAGTCTACTACAGTGGACAGGCTTTTCAAAGTCTATTTTAACATAGTCAAAAACATTTGTGATCTCCAAAAAAATATCAGAGAAGATTCCTTGCACCTTTGCCTAAATTTTGATATGCTCCATCCATCTTGTTACATTTTATTGGCTTTTCTAGTTTTGATACAGTGAAGGTCAACATGGCAGGTAGATGTAGAAACATACAAACTCCCTCTGGTGTAGCTGTGAAAACCATCTATTCCTAGAGAACAGAGCATGTTAAAAAAAAATATTCTTATTAGGGAAGATGCAAGCAGCAGAATTAGTTATATTTGTAACAAACAATTACCGTAGTTCTTGTATACGAAAAACCTTCTGTCCACTGAAGTGGACATCATGCATTAAGAGTTGTAATCTGCATGTGTGGTCTATGTTTTTAAGGGGCCATTTGGGGGCCATTTCTGTGACCTTCGGCGGGTGAAACACATGCGGAGTTTGATGTGAAAAAAATATTGCTTTGTTTTGTAATAATTCATGCATGAAAGGGTTAAGACTTCACTGATCATCACTCTAACTAATCTGTTTAATTAGTCTAAATAAATGCTTATTCTACTACCTACTATTGAAATGATTGCAATTATATTACAGATATTCCATTTCCGTGTTCCAAAATCACATTACAATCTAACAAAAAAAATCTCCCATGCAGTTTCTTTACTTCAATACTTTATATAGGCTACATTCATGCTGGCCGGATTCCAAAACACTAGCCGCTAGACAGATGTTCTGGCTTCAGCGGTAGCCGTTAGCTGTCTTTAGCAAGCCATGGTAAAATGAACGGAAACAAGGACAACATAAATCACAAAACAATCAAACAACAAGTCCTATACCTATAGACACGTATACATCTGTGGAACAAGGCAAAAAGTTTCATGGGGTCTTATATAGGGTCAATCTCACCCTAGGTTAAATCCTCTTGGCCACATGCAGCACTGCATTACAGCAGGAACAGCTATCCAACTCTGTGAAACAAGAGGAAAAAAACATAAGTGCAATTCTGTATTTTATAACCCATTTTAGTTTTCGGAAACAATTTTCTGATTGGTTCTATGGTGTTCGATAAAAGTTACCAACAAAAAAATGGAAAGAGCATTCTCCATTTTGAGTTATCATTGGTCGGTAAATCCCACTGTTTATCTCAGCCTCTGTTTACTGAAGTGACAGGCTGTGCGGCTATGATGTCAGATGTTGTACAGGTTCCGATAACGCCAAAATACTAAACTGAAAAAAAATAAATAAAACGTTAGCGAATTTGAAACAAGTCTCAGCCGCTAACTCCAAACACAGTTAGAACAACATGGGAAAGCAGTCTCAGGGCAGGGGCCATGTGCTTCAGCATATGTTTGGTGTCTCTCTGTGCACGTGCCTGGGTGCAGGAACAAGGTCGGGGAAATTATCGGTCCATCTGATCAGTCCGGGACGGGTTGGCGGCCCAGGGGGTCCTGGGGTGGGGTAGCAGGCTGGAGCCGTGGACATGCAGAGGTCACACAGCAGGCTCAGGAAAGGGGGCAGCTGCCCTGTTGGTGGGAGTGTGAGAAAAAGCATAGGGAGTTAGGGAAGAGCTGCAGAAAACAAAGAAAGTAAACAACAAAGATTTTCCGGTAACACTTTACATTAAGTTGCACCTATACCTGTGTAGTTAAATTGTAACTAATTTGGTAACAAGAGGTTATTACTGAGTAACTCCAACGTAGGTAACATGGAAAAACAGTTAGCGGTATTCTTAATTACACATGTGAATATTTTGAAATATTTTATTTACACTCATAGGCCACATCTTTATGATACACAACAAATAATCCTTGCCTGTTAATTTCGCAACCTGTCTTTATGATAAGGAATGATTTAATTTCAGCAGGGGAGATGTAACAGGGCTGGCCTTGTTTCACATGTGTAATTAAGAATACCACTAATTGCTGTTCCACGTTTGCTACGTTGGAGTTACTCAGTAACAACCTCTTGTTACCAAATAAGTTACATTTTAACTACACAGGTATAGGTGCAACTTAATGTAAAGTGTTACCCATTTTCTTACAGCAGCATACCTACTAGGACAGAGAGAGAGAGAGAGAGGGGGAGAGAGAGAGAGAGAGAGAGAGAGAGAGAGAGAGAGAGAACCTGCACAGGCACGAGAAAGGCAAAAAATCTACTATCCACTAGGCTATCCACTCCTAAAGAGCCTGCGTGTGAAAATTGGGACACAGCTGTTAAGAGGTGATGTCGTGACCAATTAAATGTGTATTTTTTTGTTTGTTTTTTTTTAAAGCTCCCTGGGATTCAACCTCCCGGGAGCACAACACCAGGCACAGGTAAGTAATTTAACCTCCCAGGAGCACAACACCAGGCACAGGTAAGTAATTTAACCTCCCAGGAGCACAACACCAGGCACAGGTAAGTAATTTAACAATTTTATTAAATAGAGAGGGACACGCCATGTACAGCCACCAGGCTAGCAGACAGCGTAAGCAAACATACAGCTCAACAATAAACCCACGCACAGGTGAATAACAGCAGAAAGCGCAGACAAATCAAAACAGCAATCAAAACGTGAGTCACACAGTTCAGTTCACAATGTGGAATCTGCCTGCCCCGGAAAGTTCACACATGAAGTCGGGAGCCGAGCTCACTCACCCGCTGGCTCACCTAGACAGCGGCACGCATGTATTCAACAAAATAAGGGAGGGGGCGAAAACGAATCCCAGTCGGTCGGCACAAAAACTAAGTGCCGGTAAATCAATTTCACACCGCCGCTCCCACAGTCTGGAACGCTTCTTACGATGCCCACAAATCTCTGGCCGCTCCTCCTGATGATTCGCTGTTGCTCAGGCTTGGCGAACGCCCCCCGGAACTGGTCCGGACAACCAATAGACTGTCTCCAATGGCAAAAGGAAGGAAGGCATTAAGGCAGGGGTTCCCAAACTGTGGGTCGCGACCCCAAGTGGGGTCGCCTGAAATTTTTATAATTCTTTTTTTTTTTTTTTTTTAAATAACAACAGAAAGTTCTTTTGTCTCTTCCAAATATGTGAATGCACTACATGTCAAACATTTCAACAACTCAAATATAAAAATGTAATCGTTACTTCATACATTTCAACCAATCACAGAATGCATGCACACTGTGATCTATGTCATTTTCAACGTGAGGCGTGCGTGCAAGGTGCGTGCGTACATGCACGTGTGTTGGGGTCGCGTACATTTGTGAGCATTAATTTGGGGTCGCATCAGAAAAAAGTTTGGGAACCCCTGCATTAAGGTGTATGTCATTTGAAAGTTAGCATAAAATCATGCCTTAGAAGTGATCAGTTCCGGAGGCAGACTGTTTGCAATTCAAGGTAAGCACATTAGCAGCCGCCAGTTCACAACGTAAGACATATTTACACATTGCAATGCAACAAATAATAAGAATACATATACCCCCAGAGGGTCTTGTGACAGTAAGTAAAGTTTATCGCCCCATAATACACGATTCCTGACTATAACTGATTATAAGCTTCACTGTAAACATGCATTTTTCAACTAAACTTAAATATTGAGACTGTGTCTGATTCCCTTAACATGTTCTTGAAGGTTATTCCGTAGTGCTCTATAGGAAAAGGCTCTACCACCTATCAAGTTCTTTGAAATTCTTTGGACTACTAGATAAGCTGCATCTGAAGAACATATAACCCTTGGAGGCCTGTAAGGTAGAAGCATATATGACAAATATACCCGTGCTAGTCAGCCCTATACTTAATTATAAATTGTATGTACAGACAGTCTTTGCCCCATACATAAGAAACTATGTAAATAATAAACTGTTAATGGACATAATAAACAGACTTAAGCATAAAGTGAAATGTCACTTTTGTGATTATGACCCAATCCTGAGTGAGCAAACCTCTGAAAAAGCCCATGGCATTTTGCTTGGCATCTTCTGCCTGTTATAAATGGTGCAGCACATGCATAGCACCATAGGGATTTCTGTTATAATCAATTTATATTTATCAACCTCACGGTTCAGCCTCTGGCAGCACGTAAGTGACATTTCTCAGATGTTGGAGCTCTTCTGCTGAGGGCTACGGAATTTTTAAAGGCAAGATTCACCTTACACAACATAATTTCATTATTTCTCGCTCCCTCTCTTTCTACCAATGTGACACAAATGATCACAATGAACTTTATCTTGTTCATAAATGTTAATACTATTATTACTATCATCACTTTATCTAAAATACAAATTAAGAAATGAATAGTTAAAGATTGTGTAGTGCATGTCCATTGGAAATCAACTCGCATTCATGTGACCCTGGACCACATTTCCAAAAGACTACATATACTGGCATGCGACAGTCATGTAATCCTGGGCAGGACATGATCAATCAGGACTGAGTTCCCGGTTCTATAAAACTTACCAATTCTTAGCTTACGCTCTTACTCACTTGACGTTATAGCTCCAAGTTATACGCGCACTCCACCTTCTCAGCTGGGGAGGTGGATGTATAGGCCAAGAGAATCGTTCCGTCTCTCCGGTCATATCTGTTAGCGTGTCCGAGCGAAGCCATTACCGTCATACGACGTAGCTTTAAAGTGACAATCAGAGAAGCGTGTGTAGCCTAAGTTACCACGCATCAACACAAAGAGTTCATGAAACAACTTGCCGAAGGACGAAGGAAAAATCTTCTTCAAAAGCAACACTCACCAAAGGACAAATTAAGCAAGCTGCTTGGAAATGGAGAAAAAGGACAATCCAATCCAGAGACGCTGCCAAAAGACAGAACATTCTGGACACATCAAAGCCACGGAACCAGCCTGTGTAGCTATCCAGTACAGTAAGACTGACACAAACATCCAGGCAATAGTTTAGGAAAACTTTTGTTTAATGTTTATCGTCAATGTAATTACATGTTTGAATGTATTCACTGTGTGTATTTAGAGTAACGTTAGTTTATAACTTAACACAGCAGGCTATCGACAGCCAATTGGCCTTGCAGAAGCTAAAGTTACAGAGCCTACTCTGATTGACTCTAACACTAATTTACAATCCGCCTCCCTTTTAAATCGAGATCTGTGCATGCAGTCTCCCTTTGTACTAATACCTAACCCATTAGATATAGGATCCCGTGCCTGTAAACAGATAGGGGCCTGGAATTTAGCTAGACGTAGCTAAATTCCTATAGTCTCAATACACGCCATGTTTCAGGCCACGTTAGCTTCATGCTAAAGCTAGATTTGTATTTCCCCCTCGAGATACGTCTTGTGATCTCTGAACACCATGTGTTCTGGTGCACATACAGAACTTGAACCTCCTTAGAAGATGCCTCATTCTTTGTCTACACTTCGTTTTCCTTTCCATATCATTCACTGCTTTTAGGATGTTAATTTTAGACGTGTTTGTTATTTAATAAATTGTATCTTGTTAAACCTGGTCGTCGGTCTGATTGTTGTTTGGATAAACATTTGAGCCTATCCTCCAAAAGAACTTACGCCTTCAGATTAAGTTATTGATGATTATTTTAATAGTTAACATTGAAATTCATAATCATGATTTAATTAATTTTATGAGACTGATCAATTATACTTTTGCACCTAGTGTGAAGCCATATATAAATTTATATATTCTGCACAGTCATTGGTGCCTCCATGTGATGACTGCTAAGACGTATTAACTATCTGTCTTCACTGCCAAATTCTTAATGTTCCTAACGACACTACAATTGTTTAAGACTAAAATGTTTATTCGATAATTTCATGTGGGTATTATAAATCCATATTACCGTACAATTAATAGAATAGAATAACTAGCTAGTAGGCTACTTGATCATCTACCTATCTTAGGTTAACATTGGCCCACTATAAAGTTTTTGATTTCGGTTTGAATGTGTTGAATCTATTTTAATGTGTTGAATCTATTTGTGTTGCAGTTGAGATGATGACGATTGTAGCTAGGAACAATTAACATTTTATTCAAGTTACTGATAGCTGGCTGGTTATATGTTTATAATCATGAACTTGCTAATTGCCTAGCTAGCTAATATATAATTAGCTTGCCACTTTAGAATGGTGCAATTCATCTATACATGAATTGTTACTTTCATTCAAATCATTGGAACGGTCATCTATTTCAAAATAATATCCCAAGTACACAACCCCTGATTGGCTATTGAGTTTGCAAGATATATTGTGATTCAAATTCTGTGTCAATGTAGATAGAGCCCTGTAATTCCAACTCAAAACACTTTTGGGTACTTAACCCTAAAATATATGGGCTATCACCCTGATTTTTAAAATGTTTTTTTTCTTCTGGAATTTAACACCACCAACATGTGGATGATATTCAGTAAGCAGTGAAAACATCAGTGACACATCAGCATGGATAAAATATGGTAGCATACAAAATGGCTAAGAAGCAGGGGAAGATGTGGCCTTCATGATTGCAAATATGAGCAGGACTCGATCAACAGGGGCCAGGGTCTGTAAGGGGCTATTTATCAAAGGTAGCATCAACTACTGTACTGTGGTATCCTGAATTTATCTCAGAGAGTAATGTCGGCTGTTTACCCCTCGATCGATCCCACATTATTTTTTATATTGTGGGGTAATAGCGAAATAGGGTTATTACTAAGTACTTTATTTTTTTATTTTTACACATATAAAAACAATTACATATAATACAATATAATCCACAAAGAAATGTGAAGGAGAATTGCCTTAAAAACCCTCTAGGGGCTTGTTTGTGGCATTCTCCACAAAGCAAAATTGTAGCCAGATTATATCAATATAAAATCCCCCCAATCCAATGTGGAGTAATTGTGAAATTGGTAATTGTGGGCAAACATGTCATGAAAGAAAGGGGGAAGGGCCCTTTTTAAAGAACTATACACAAATAAACCAATCTGGAGATGGTTCACTTGATAAACACTGAGGATACCTAACTTAAGAAATAGAGGCTGAGAAGAATGACTTCGATGTACACAGCTGATTATTCTTAGAGCTCGTTTCTGCAAATGGTATATGGGCTCAAGTTTGGTCTGATGAGTACTACCCCAAACTAAATTACAGTAATTAATATATGGGTATATACTTCCGTTTGCATTCAGAGCATGCCCCCTTCCCCAACTCAAACACCCCTTGCACCACCCCTGCCCTTTTCAAATGCTGACTCCTAGCAAGAATATATTTATAAAGGCAAGTGACAATAAATTATTATTTTTAAAAATATATTTTTAAAGACAAGTAATATAGTAGATGATGAACAATGCACATGCACATTATATTATCTGCTAATTTAAGGTGCACTATTATTCTATTCTTCTTCTTCTTCTCATTATTATTATTATTATTATTATTATTAGTAGTAGTAGTAGTAGAAGTTGGCTACATTATTAAATCACTTCTCCTTTACATCTATAAATGTGATCTTTATTAAATGAATGACACAACTCCCACACGACTATTTCAGTGGTGTTGCACATGCTGTTCCCATCCTAACTATGCAGACATAGCTTTATACATTTAGGAGTGAAGACATATTGCTATGAACGTGTTTTGGCATGGTATTCCAGTCAGGCCAATACTAATTACCTAATGAGCAAACATCACTACACATGGGAACTTTCTGATAATTGTACAGAGAACCCCTAAAAGAATTAAGTGAATCAGAAAATACCATGTTTTGTTGTGCCATTGAATTTCTGCCAATGTTGTGTCCAATATCCAGCTAAACTGTATACTCAATATGTGCTAAATTAATTTAGTCCATGACCAGAATAAAATAAGATTTAATCCAGCTCATTTCGGGGAAAACAAACTTCACGTTCATTTCTTTATAATATGCTCACAGTGAATTCTCAAACCTTGCAAGGAAAAAAAGACTATAAAAAATGATTTAATACATCAACTTGACAGTAAGGTGCAAAGTTTATGATGGCAGTTAGAAGTTGATAAGAGTCACAAGTCGTGGCTCAGGAAGAAGAGCCAACTGCTTCTTTTCAGATAAATGGATGTTGTGGGTATATATTCATATTGAGTGGACAGAGGTCAAAGTAATATTTCACAATTCAAGGCATAACAATTAAGCTTGACAATAAATAAATAAATAAATAAATAAATACAGAATAAGAATAATAGAAGAAAGAATAATAATTAAAAAAATCATAAGGGTATATTGTGCTTGGAAGCAGGCATTTTATAGCATTCAAAATAACCAGTAAATCTAAAAGTTTGTGCTGTAGCAACCAAATGTATTCCTCAGAAGAAAACCCTCTCAAATGGCATAGCATCTTCATCATCATCATCATCATCATCATCATACAAGTGTTGGGTTATTTCCATGGACAGCAAGACTTTCTTTTCTCATGGATAGAAAAATGAGTTTGTGCTCTGTTGGTGGCCAGGAATGAGCATATCAAGGTCCCCGAATCCTGGGTTAGGAGAGGGTTTTGGAAACAGTAGCTGGTGTCTCATTAGATGTGATATGATTTGACATGTCTTGTCAAATCCTGAACCCTGGACACAAATAAAGGGTGAAGGTGCTGCTTCAGCGCCTCACGCTCTGGTCCCGGGAGGAGTTTTGTGGCGAGAACAAAGCCAGCTGAAGATAGGACAACTGAGCGCAAGGCCACATAGCACACAGATTTTTTCTCCCCGTTTTACCCAGAGACCCAGACATTGTTTCCTGTGGAAGTGCCAGAAGGACCTACGTATGTAGCCCTTTCAAAAGTATTTTAGTGATTCATGTGTAAATGTCAGTCAAAAAAGTAGCAAGATACATTAAATTATAAAATAAAAGAAAAAAGGCAAAATTATCGTAAAGGTCGGAAGGTAATCGGTCTGGTGAGTACAGTATGAAATAATGTTGTTTGTAACCGGCTTCTTACTTAAGGTAACTTAAATTAAAAATGTATTTCATTTTTTTCTTTTGCAATGCAGTTTTTCAATGTATTGTTTTGCGGTAAGCAACCTATCACATCATAATGGCATGCTCTTCCAGTACACAGCGGTTAAATGATAGATGGGAGGAGATAACTTAGCTTTTCATTTTAAAAGTGCAAAAGCAGAACAGGACAAGTAGGCTTTGTGCTGCAGATAACAGACACTTAGAAGAGGAGGGAATTAATTTCTTCTTACGTCTCACCTTATACGGGCGCATGCCATGAATCATAAATCCTCTCGCCTAGTGAAAACTGCATAACCTGCCTGGCCAAGCCTCAATGCATGACACTGGTTTCCAGGCCACCTCGGGCGCTTGGAGGGGAGATTGGCGTGGATTTAATGTCTCCACACAGCGAGCGATGCGTCCCTCTGGTGCAGCCGGACACGTATTGGCAGGGCTCAGTGTTGCTCGTGGGTCTCCCTGCTGGTCGCCCCTGCTGCTCTCTTTATACGCTGCGGAGCGCCTGCCTTCTCTGATCTTGTAAATCAGCAGCTGAGGCCGAGGTACGGCGACGGTGCTGAAAATGTGGGGGAGTGAGACAGAAAAAGGATTTATGATCGTCACAGTGATGGGAGGCCAAACACATCTTATACTTTTGCAAACCATGTAAGCACAAGACAAAACGCGCACACATACATACACACACACACACACACACACACACAGACAAACGTACACAGAAATGAGCATGCATGACAATGAATTATGAATTCAACTGATAAAATTTTATTGTTCTTATTCTGCATATGTCATGGGAAGTAAAAAAAAAAATGAAGGAAACGCAACTGCATTTTTGGCTCAATGAAACATGAGTGTAACAATTGCACTCACTGTGTTAAAGGGGTGAATTTAATCATAAAATATTCTGCTTTATATACATATATATATATATATATATATATATACAGTACCAGTCACGTTTGGACACACCTACTCATAGAAGGTTTTTTCCGTTATTTTTACTGTTTTCCACATTTTGGAATAGTAAAGACATCAAAACTATGAGATAACACAAATTAAATTATGCAAAAAAAAAAAAATGGTTAAACAAATAAAAAAAAGTATTATATTTTAGATTCTTCAAAGTAGCCACCCTTTGCCTTGATAACAGCTTTGCACATTCTTGCCATTCTCTCAAACAACTTCTGTGGTAAACCGGTATTCCACAGGTAAAAAGGTGAGGCCATCATGCCTGTATAAAACAATATCAAAAGACTCCTGATATCTTATTTCCAGGTACTCTTAGAAGCGATACTATAACCTCTGCATTTGAATGGATCTCAATGGGAATTGGGGGGTGGGACTAGATTTAGCTTTAAATTACACTGAACAGTGTGGAACACATGGTTGGCTAAAAGGCTTTACGTCATCAAGGGTCTAACGTATCAAACAAGCCTTAAACCATCACTCTGCTGCCAGAAATACAGTAGATATGGATGGATAACTTGAAGGGTTTCTTCTCCTGACTTATTTTTCCATAGAGTTCAATAGGAAAATTTGTCAGGAGAAACAACCCTTCAAGTGATCCATCCATATCTACTGCATATCTGGCAGCAGAGTGATGGTTTAAGGCTTGTTTGATACGTCAGACCCTTGATGACTTAGAGCCATTTAGCCACACTGTTCCAGTGTAATTTAAAGCTAAATCTAGTCCCACCCCCCAATTCCCATAGAGACTGTGTTTAACAATGAGATAACGTTAGTTAAAACCACAATTAAAACACGAGGTTGCTCCTTTTTTTGTTTGGCAAATTGACGAAATGACTGACACCAGTTGTCAGTACCAGGCAGCTTTCATTTGCATTGCGATACGTTGATGGAAGTGGGCACATTCAGGAGAAGTTCATTGGATGTTTCCACATTTCAAGTGTGGGTGAGATGCACAACCTGTGTTCCTGAGTGCAGAGATGGCAAAGGTCGATGAGGAGCAAACTGGTAGCTCAGAGGTATGATGGTAGTCACTGTAGTCATGCCACCTGCTTTAAACGGACTGCAGGCTAAAATGAGAGGTTTTCCCCCAAGCTAACAATACTCTGCGTCTTGCCCTTCTGTCTCAGCCTCCGTTTTCCTTCCATCCTCTTCAACAAAGTGTAGACAAAGAATGAGGCATATAGAATTCACAGTTCTATTTCTGTATCTGCGCCAGACACGTGGTGTTCAGAGATCACAAGACCGTACCTCGAGTGGGGAAATACAAATCTAGCTTTAGCATGAAGCTAACGTGGCCTGAAACATGCCGTGTATTGAGGCTATAGAAATTTAGCTACCTCCCAGGCCCCTATCCGTTTACAGACACAGTATCCTATATCTAATGGGTTAGGTATTAGTACAAAGGGAGATTGCATGCACCGATCTTGATTTAAAAGGGAGGCGGATTATAAATTAGTTTTAGAGTAAGGCTCTGTAAATTTAGCTTATGCGAGGCTAATAGGCTGCCGATAGCCGGCAAGCCATTTGCTTAGTTATACGTTAACGTTACTCTAAATAAACACAATGGATACAATCAAATATGTAATTACATTGACAATAAACATTACAAAAAAGTTTTCCTAACTATTGTCTGGATGTTCATGTCAGTCTTACTGTACTGAAGTTGCTACAGGCGAGTCCATGGCTTTGATGATGTCCGGAAAGTTCTTTCCTTTGGCAGCATATGGACTGGACTTTCTCTCGGTTTCCTTGCGGGAAGGGCAGCTTGCTTGCTTCCAGGTCCTTTGGTGAGTCGTTGCTGGAAACTTGCCGTTAGAGTCCTTTTAAGGCTACGCCGTATGACGGTAGCTCAGTGTAGCTAGCCGTTTTAGTGGCTTTCGCGAACACACTAACTGAGAGCTGGGTGGCCGCATAACCCGAGGGAGAGAGGGTTCTCTCCATATGTTCCTTGCCTATGTCAGCCTAGTCTCGTCCCTTCCCAGCCAGGAAGATGGACAGGAGACGATTGTTCCGACAAGTGAAAATGGTAAGAAAGAATTGAAGAAGCAAGACGTTTGCTCAAAGTTTTATAGAACCAGGGACTCAGTCCTGATTGGTCAAGGATCACATGACTGCCCAGGATCACATGACTGTCGCGTGCCGGTATATGTAGTCTTTTGGAAATGCGGTCCAGGGTCACATAAATGCGGGTTTATTCCCAATGGACATGCACTACATGCCCATAGCAAGTTATGTCTGGAAACTCTTATTGTAGCCGACCAGGGGGTTTCGCTACCTACATCCAATATATGAGCATCGAGGTGGCCCTATTCCTGCAACCCCTCATGAGCCTTTGTTCATGACTGATGCCAGCAATGCCTCGTCCAGTGGGTTCTGTGCAAAACTCTGTCCTCTCTGTGTTGTTAACGTTGGCTACCTGCTTAAAGAAATATATAATAATAAAATAAATACATATTCAGGTGGTTGCTGGGTACTGACTATAAATGAGTATGTCCTTTTTTGATCCCGCTGTCATCAGGTTTCCCGTGCAGTGGTTAATTGGGATATCGATTCAGGACTTCCTGATCTTCAGTAAGCAACAGGTGCCCTGTTGTTACACTTTTCTCAATAGATAGTATAAGTCCCATGGCCAGGGCGGCCAGGCTACACATAGCCTAGTTAGGTGTCACATTACGTTAGTATGGCTAATGTCTGATCCAAGATCACAGCCATGTTGTGTCTCCATGCTGGAGGCATATCGATATAGTCTTCCTGATCTTCAGGAAACAGCAAGTGCTCTGCTGTACACATAGCCTACTGTCACATAATGTTAGTATGGCCAATGTCTGATCCAAGATCACAGCCGTGTTCTATCTCCATGTCGGAAGGATATCGATATAGTCTTCCTGATCTTCAGGAGACAGCAGGTGCTCTGCTGTACACATAGCTTACTGTCACATAATGTTAGTATGGCCAATGTCTGATCCAAGATCACAGCCGTGTTCTATCTCCATGTCGGAGGGATATCGATATGGTCTTCCTGATCTTCAGGAGACAGCAGGTGCTCTGCTGTACACATAGTCTACTGTCACATAATGTTAGTATGGCCAATTTCTGATCCAAGATCACAGCCATGTTCTAGCTCCGTGCTGGAGGGATATTGATAGATAGATAGATTAGTTTATTGTCCTTTACAGGAAATTCATTTCCACAGCTGTACAGCGCCACACATGAAACATTCCCATTCCCAGCTACATTTACACACATATATGTTTACCTAAGTCACCTACATTTACCATCCAATTCCATCACCACCGTATTTTTCACATATACACACACATATACATACACTTATACACATAACATATTATGGTTAGGGAGGTTGTCGGGGAGTTTTGTTGAGGAGTGTGATGGCAGAGGGAACAAAGCTCTTACTGAAACGGGCCCGTTTCCAGGCCAGGGCTCTATATCTGCGGCCTGATGGGAGCAGAGTGAAACATGGATTGAGGGGGTGAATGGGATCATGTGCTATGGTGCGTGCTTTGCGTGTGATGGCTTTGCTGTTGAGGTCTGATAGATTGGGAGTGGGGAGGCCGATGATTTTTGTGGCGTTGTGTGTGATGCGTAGGAGTTTGTTTTTGTTAGGGGCAGTGAGCATGTTGAAGAAACAGGGGGAGCAGTAGAGGAGAATGGGCTGGATGATGCTCTTGTAGAGCAGCAGCAGAAGGTGGGGGGCAACGGAGAGTGCTCTGAGTTTGCGGATGGCAGAGAGCCTTTGTTGGCTGCGTTTATGGATGTCAGTGGTGTGTTGATTAAAGCTCAGTTTATTGTCCAGGGTGAGTCCAAGGTATTTGTTGCTCTCTACCATCTCCACAGCTTCGTTGTTGATGTAGGTAAGATTGTGGATGTAGTTGTGAGCTGCGCTGAGTGTGCTGGGGGTGAGTACCAGTTCTTTTGTTTTAGCCACGTTCAGTGGCAGGTGGTTGTTCAGGCACCATTGAGTGAAATGGGAGATAGAGTCTTGATAGCCTGCAACCGAGTTATTGTCAGTGAGGAGTGCAAGTATGACAGTATCGTCCGAGTATTTGAGGTATGTAGTGATGGGTGAGGGGCTGACACAGTCATTGGTGTAGAGAGTAAACAGGAAGGGGCTCAGGACACAACCTTGTGGGGCTCCGGTGTTGGTGATGGTGATGGAGGATGTTGTAGTACCCACTCTAACTGTTTGAGGTCTGTCACTGAGGAAACTGTGCACCCAGTGGATGAGAAGAGGGGGCACGTCGAAGTGGTGGAGTTTCTGGATCATCTGGTGGCGCTGGATGTTATTGAAGGCAGAACTGAAGTCGATGAAGAGGAGTCTGGCGAAATTCCTGGGGGCTTCAAGGTGTTGTAGGAGGGAGTGGAGGAGGCATGCCGCAGCATCCTCAGTACCCCTTTGACCCTGTAGGCAAACTGGTTGGGGTCCAGATGTGGTCTGACGACTGGATGGAGGATGTTCATTACCAGTTTCTCCAGGCATTTCATGGGTATGGATGTGAGTGCAACAGGCCGGTAATGGTTTAATTCTGACAGATGGGGTTTCTTGGGCACCGGTATGATGGAGGATGTTTTCCAGAGGATGGGCACTGAGGCGGTCTTGTAGGATTCCCAGAAGAGGGAGTGCATGATGGGAGCGAGCTCCGCTGCGCACTCCTTCAGTACCCGCGCCTGGATGCCGTCTGGCCCTGGAGCCTTGCCTGGTTTGCACCGGCTCAGCTGCCGGCGCACATCCTCCACTGTGAAGGGGGCAGGGTGCGCTGGCTCTGGGATGGGTAGAGTCTCCAACAGCGCCTTGCACTCCTCCGAGCAGTTGGTGGTGTCAAACCGGGCATAGAAGATGTTCAGGTCTTCAGCGAAGGAGAGGGGGTCGGTTATTGCAGATGGCATGGGTTTTGAGTCGTATCCAGTGAGTGTTTTTACTTTTTGGAAAGCTTCTTTGGTGTTCATGGTGCTGAATTCCTGTTCCAGTTTTTCTTTGTATTTGAGTTTGGCTTGGAGGATATCGTTCTTGACTTGACGGCTTATGATTTTGAGTGAGACCCAGTCCTGCCTTTTGAAGGCTTCCTGTCTTTCCCTTAGCCTTTGATTGATGTGATGGGTAATCCAGGGTTTGGTGTTCGGATATTTTTTTAATATTTTAACTGGTATGGTTGTGTGAATACAGAACTTAATGTAATCAGTGATGATAGAGACCCTCTCATTTAAGCTGCCAACAAAGATGTCCCAGTCTGTACAGGCAAGTGAGCCCTGCAGACTTGCAATGTTGTCCTCCGTCCACTGGAGGGTGCTGTAGGTCTGTGGTTTGTGACGTTTCAGTACCGGTCTGTAGTGCGGAAGAAGAATTACGGTGTTGTGATCTGAGAAGCCGAGTGGTGGGTGAGCACGGGAGATATATGCGCCGGTAATATTGCCATAGCATAAGTCCAGAATGTTTCCCTTCCTTGTTGGAATGTCCACATATTGTTGAAATGAAGGCAAGACACTGTCGAGTCTGCAGCTGTTAAAATCACCAACAATGAACACAGGGGCATCAGGATATTTCCCCTGAATGCTATTAGCGTCGTTAGCTACTAGCTCGTCTGCGGCGTTGATGTTAGCGCTAGGTGGAATATAAATACAGATAATAACAACAGTGGGAAATTCCCTTGGGAGATGAAACGGGCGAAGGGATAGTGTCAGCATCTCTACGTTAGGAGTACAGGCCGTGCTGTGGATTTTGATGTTATTACACCACCGGTTGTTGATATACATGCAGACCCCTCCGCCTCTCTCCTTACCCGATGCCTTCGTACGGTCTGCCCTGAAGATGGTGAAGTTGTCGAGGTGTACCTCGGGGTTGGGGACAGTCTCGTCCAGCCAGGTCTCGGTCAAGGCGATGATGCAGGCCTCCCTGTAGGTCCTCTCTGCTCGGCATTTTGCATGGAGTAATTCCATTTTGTTCCGGAGAGACCGTACATTGGACAGGATGATGGATGGGAGACGGGGTTTATACGGTCGATTCCTCAACTTGGTGCGCACCCCACCCCGCTTCCCCCTTTTCCTCCGTCGGATCTCCGCCGGGAGGACACTGGATGGTTTAATTCCACAGGGCATGGAAGATCGGAGTTGTAGCAGATTTTCTCGGCTATAGGTGAGTCCATAGTTGCCGCGTGACTCAGGTGGTAAAGTGCAACTCTCCCTGGTGATAATCCACAGAGCGATGAATGCAATCCCGATCGCTTGTTTAATAAACATAACGACAAATAGCGACGAACAGTAACGTTACTAAAGAAACAATACAAACTAGACGTTTGACTAGAAGTTTGACTGACGTTAGACATACAACACACCGATATGAGGCAAACAGGCGTACAGACAGTGTCGTCGCAGCAGAGCATGCGCCGAGAGACCCTTCATCAGGGGGATATGTTCTTCCTGATTTTCAGGAGACCACAGGCGCTCTGCTGTACACATGGCGGGGTTGGGCACTGGATAATCTGCTGTTTTGGGGGTTTCTGGTCATCTCCTGTTTAGCGGGGGGAGATGCCCATGCTCCAGAGTAGTACTAAAGCAGATCCATTCAGCGCCAAACCAAAATAATTATGCAGCACATTCATTGTTGTTTGAATACATGAGTTGTCCTGACAGAAATGAGCAGAGTGAATGTTTTTACGTGCACATAGCAAGTTCTGTCTGGAAACTCTTACTGTAGCCGACCATGGTCGGCTAGCAACCACGCGTCTCATACTCAACCAATCACATACGCACACCTCTAATGGAGCGCCCTTTTTAAGCCAAGAATCAGTTATCTCTGTGCTGCTTGAATGCTGATGTGCTCTTTGTTGTTTGCTTACAGCTCGTGTTAAAAGACCAACCAGCTTTCACCTGTTGTTTGGATCTGCTTTAGTACGGGGGGTTTCTGGTCATCTCCTGTTTAGTGGGGGGAGATGCCCTTGCTCCAGAGTAGTACTAAAGCAGATCCATTCAGTGCCAAACCAAAATAATTATGCAGCACATTCATTCATTAAACATGTTGTTTGAATACGTGAGTTGTCCTGACAGAAATTCCATTACTTTTAATTTGACAATTAAGGACCTGGCTTGTATTTGTATTTAATTTGTTGCTGAACTAATGGTAGAATTAAGTTGTATCCTCCCCCCAAAAGTCACCCAAACAAACTATTTTAGAGTGATTACACCAATAATTTTCTTTCCTCTTTGATATACAATTTTCTTTCTGCATTTTTATGAACTAAATTCCAAACTGAAAAATATGGCTTGTGAGAAACAGGCACACACTTAAATATACATCTTACAAGCCTCATTTTCCTGTGGGCATTTAAAGTATAGAAACTATGCTAAAATAAGCAGCGTTCCCTTGTGTTTCTAGCTCAAGTACGTGTGGCTAATCATACAATTTTACCAGGAAATATCAGAAAATGTTGTCTTTTCATGATTCCTTAGATCTTATTCAATTTAGGCAGTTAAAATTGTTTGAATGACTTTAACAAAGAGAACGGCACAGCATGAGACAATGACTGATGAATTGAATGATGAAATCAATTACTTGCCAGTAGTCACCAATAATTCAGAAGGTTGTTACATTTGTTAATCAATTTGTTAATCAAACTAAATAGTATGTTCCCTTCCTGGACTGGCTTCACTCCTCTTAAAGACTGTTTATCCACTTTCAAATGATAGGACTTCATCTTTCACTTCATGTCACCTCACATAAACCCCACCATAAAAACACAAGGCCCAGTCCTTCAGAAGGACAAGATCAAGGCTCCTTGCGTGGTTATAAATTGTACAACAGTAAAAGACTGATAATATTCTGTGTAATATGCCAAGTGCCTGAGGGGATTATTACCATAATTGCATTGGGGCATTTTGCAATGGGTGAAGATCATTGCTATGGAACAAAAGAGAGATGATCATCTTTTGACCTCAGATGTTCAAAGTTGCGTGTTTGTATCCACAATAGACTGGCAAACCTCAATGATATTTGTCCAGCTGCCATGGCTCTGTCACAAGATCCGTTTCTGTCTGTCACTCTGGCTCTCTTTATTAGGGCATCATTATTCAGTGACAGGGTATTAAAGATTCTCCAGAGAGCAGATATGTCAGCCAAAAGCCTCCCCCAACTCCGACAGACAAGTCATCCGTTCTACTTGTCACCATCAAATAAGTATCAATGCAGTCACTCAGCCTGAAAATTTGCACCAGCACTAATATTTAGAAAATTCCATATTTTCTTTGGAAGGCTAGTAAGCTAAATAAACCCAGAGCACTGTGCTTACAACAGTCTTTGCATTATGCGTTTGCCTCAGTTTATATAATAGACACATTATAGACTGCCCTCAGATTGTGGAATTTGGCTACAGCCCGGGTTCCCAAGCCCTGTTTGGAAATACTCCAAAGGTGTATTTCTCAATATTTAGGTTATGGCAGAATTTATTGAATAATTCATCTTTTCTTTAGCAATCAGCTATTATTTATTTCCAGCGTAAATTTCCTCCTATGAGCGAATTTAAAATAGACAACAAAAAGCGCACACACTAATGATAAGTCCGTGCTGGGGGCATGTGGGTCACCGGTCGATCTGCATGACACGCATTAGAAAGCATTGTTGTTGAAACCATGCTTTGTGAGGACGCACAGTAGCAGGATGACCTCACAGGCCCAGTGGCTTGGGCTCCAGACACGGGGCTTAAGTGTGGATTTAACATGCTGTCCTTGTCTTTACGTTGTTTTATTCTCACAGCTCCTTTTTTCTTCTCGCAGTACCAGACGAGCTGGCCTGGCAAATTAGTGACACTAAATTTCTCCCGGTCTGTATGTTTAAACCTCTGCAGGACAATGGGATCACGGAAAACAGATGGAGTTAATTAAAGTAACAATGCACCACTGCACAACACTGAAAAGTGTTTTTGGGGGGGTGGTAGTTTTACTAATTGAATTACTCTCTAGCTGCAATGTGGATTACACAGAGCATAGACAAGAATGGGTAAAAAGAAAATATACACACCATGGCTTGGAGGAATACTAAATTAAGATTGCTTAATAAGCGCGTGTACATGGAAATCATGCATACCACGTGGTAAACGCCTTCTCACTGTGCAAACAAGTTCCAGATTAACATGCCCAAACATACTGGCTGTGTAAACGGAGATTTATGCTTGTTTTATACACATAATCAGGCGCGAGAATGTAATTGCAACTCTGGAAAACTGACAACTAGAATACATGGTCAAAAAGAAAGGAGTGCAATCATTAATTTGAATGGCTTGCAAACGTTGTATTGCACACATTCACAATGTCTCCTCTAGCCATTACCGAATATTTAGCATTTTACCAACAAATGAGTCTTAAAATCCCTACAATCCAAACTGTCACACTCAGGCATAAAAATAAGTCCTGCACAGCTAAACACATTTTCCCAGAATGCACAGGCAGGAATTGAGAATGTTGCTGCTCATTAGGGCATTCTTCATGAGACAGCAGGATTTTAGGAGCCCTATTTTATCCGAACGGCAAGCTGGCTATAGCCACAGGCATCCCAGTTGGTCTCATTTTTGACATTGGACTTCAAATGATCATGTCCTGAATAGCTGGTTTGGGGATCAGGAGCTTATGAAAATGCTCCATGTCTGTGGTTTGTTACAGGTGCAAACTCACGGTATGTAATTGGGGGGGTTTCTCACTTTCTCTGCCCTAAAGGTAATTATGCTGTAACACTGCACATAACCAACAAAATACACATACTTCATTCTCAAAAATTATCAAAGCATCACTGTTCATATGAAAGAAATCAAGATGGTTATTCAACTGTTTCATTAACATCAGCTTGTTTGGTACAGAAAACCTCAAGATTCAGCTAAGCAAACAACTGTTATGCTAATTGACTGCTTCCTCCAACACCTGGTCAGAGGAGGATGTTCCAATATGCCAGAATTAATGAGACACACTTGGGTAGCATAACGGACGGTGACTAGCCATGATTGGCTATGATACAGAAGAAAGTGCCAGAAACCCAGTGTTTAGGTATGTATCTGACCGCCAAATGTATACTTATTTATTGCATTTCAAGCCACATCTAAAAAAAAAAGTAAATGACCTTTAGATGTACAAAATTAATTTATAGTACACTGCATACTCATAAATGATCCCAAAACAGAATATAATAAGTTCACTACATGCCACTTCATATGGCAAAAAAAGAAATTTCATATGGAAATTTTTACAAAGAAATTATAGTGACCATAGATAATAGAATAGAATACATTTTATTTTCCCATTAGGGAACTTCGGTTGTAGCCACCAGCAACAACAAAAAAGACATAGACAGTGGGGCAGACCCACAACACACAAACAAACATATCAAATAAAGACATTCAATAGAATCATTGCATTAAAAGTAATTAAGTGAATTAAAGTGGAATACAGCCAAACGTCATGATTAAAAATAGCCCCCGCTGTCCCGAGATGTCCAGTGTCATCAAGCTGTCCAACACACAAACTCCGCCTCCACGACTTTCTGCCAGATAGGCTACACGCAGTGTCGCGGTCTCTGTCCACTGTCGAAACGGAGCTCAGCCTCCCAGTCGCCGCCACACTCCTCCCCCGCATTATCTTCTCCTTCCCTTCCTGGTGCCCTTTTGAAGATTACCTGCAGTCCTGGATCAGTCCCGACATCTTCAACTCTGGTGAAGAGTGATGCTAAACTTTGTGGCTGCAGATCCAACAGACATTCCCGAGCATATGTTGCGAATGCGTCTCCATGGTGACGACCACAGACAAAATTATCCCGACTAGACAATTTGTTAATATCATCAAAACGAGCAGCAGGAGTGCCCTGAAAAATCTTCAGCCCGCTTCCCCGTCCCACAACAGACACAAAGCGCATGAAAAAAACAAAAGACAAATCCAGACACAACAAAACACAAATTAACAAACACGAACACGAGAGACAGCTGGACTACATGTTGCCATTACAGCGCCACGTGACATCAATATAATGGTTTGTTTTTATTACTTTCTGGCAGAGCTTGGTCTGGGAGAGTGACACAGGTTATATGGACACATGCACATGGATTGAACTGTCTAATTGGCCTGTGGTTTATATGAGAGAGATAGAGAGAGCACATGCACGTGGATTGAATTGTCTAATTGGCCTGTGGTTTATAAGAGAGAGACAGAGAGAGCACATGCACGTGGATTGAATTGTCTAATTAGCCTGTGGTTTATATGAGAGAAACAGAGAGAGCACATGCACGTGGATTGAATTGTCTAATTGGCCTGTGGTTTATATGAGAGAAACAGAGAAAGAGCAAGAGAGAGATAGAGACTTAATCTGAAGTACTGTTATAATCACCTTTGGTCGTCATATCTCCAAAATAGTACAGTAAAACATTTTCTTATTTAGTATGCATAGTCTGGTTCTTTGTCAGCACAAATGCAGAGACATTGTGGACGTATTATTGGTAAATCTCATGAAATACGTTTTTCCCTTTAGACAATTATAACCACATTAATTGGTAATTTCTCCAGATCTCCAAATTGATGCTGTGGATCATTTTCATGTTGGGTGTGCACAATTTGTGTCTGGTTCAGCCTAATAGGCTACAATTTTAGTGTATGTGTGGACTCTGAAGTAGCTAATTATTTGTAAATATTTCAATCACACGTACGTTTCTACAGTAGCCTATATTACAATACTTTCCTACTATATTATTACATTTTCGAAATGGCAGTTAAAGGCACTACACATTTTTATCATGTGTTTAGGCGAGAAATCGCTCTTTCCATCTTTTTCTGACGAGTGCGTCACCTAAAGACGTCGTGCTTCCAAGACTACCACTGTACACAATGTAGCTGCGCACACAAATTTGACGAGCGGATAGTTTGACTGTGCATTTTTAAAGAGTGGATAACTTGACCGAGGTGACATTTCGCAGCTTCTCGCTACCTAACGTTAGCTACAATGATTGCTGGCCATGTACTAGTTAGCTAGATAAAACATTAACGTTAGCTAGCTAACGCAGTCGGTACCTAATGATAATTTAAGGTTAATACATTATTTTGTAGATAATCGTTAGCTGTAGCTGTTTGTCTAATTCGGTTTTCATCATTCTATTTCAAGCTAAGTTACCTGTGCACTGAGCTTGATTTTAAGATTATTAAAAATACACAGGGCATTTAGTAATTAGCATGTCATATCTACATGTAAATATAACAGCTAGTTAAGTTGTCTAGTGCCAATATTCTATGTATTTGAACAGCTACACCTGAAACCAGGAGCTACAGGCAGTGGATGTAGGCCAGATGTACTATGGAGCGGGCCTCCAGTGTGGCGAGGGCCATCTGGATGGAGAGCACATCCAGGGCTGAGAGGGCCTCCAGGGTGGCTGAGATGGGGCATGGCAGGCATGGGGCCTCCAGGGTGGCTGAGATGGGGCATGGCAGGCAGGGGGCCTCCAGGGTGGCTGAGATGGGGCATGGCAGGCATGGGGCCTCCAGGGTGGCTGAGATGGGGCATGGCAGGCAGGGGGCCTCCAGGGTGGCTGAGATGGGGCATGGCAGGCAGGGGGCCTCCAGGGTGGCTGAGATGGGGCATGGCAGGCAGGGGGCCTCCAGGATGGAGACAGAGCATGCCAGGCAAAGTAAAGCTTTTACACAGATTCTATATATATGGCACATATATTACTTAAGTGCTATTAGTTCATACTATTACTACCACAAGTATTACTACTTATAATGATTTCCTCTTTAACATCCCAAATCTTAAGTTTGCCAACTCACAACATTTCAGATATTAACAGCAGTGCTCTTACATGTAAAATACATTGCCAATGACGCACAACATCCACGTCGAAAAACCAAAATCCCATCTTGGAGTATCATTGTCTGAGAATCAAGAAAGCACACTTTGACTTTCTCTTGATGGAGCCAACTGCTCTTTTTTTTCTAATGAACTGTTAATTTCTGAATAATTATTGAGGCTGCACTATGTAGACATGGATCAACGAGACAATTAAATGTCAATTAAGTTATAACATAAATATTTATTTTCAGAGACAGCGGTCTGCATCATTGGCCACAGTTTTGTGCGCTGGGGTGAAAAGAGAGCGAGGGAGACCCTGAGACAGAACCTGGCAATAAGGAGAACAAGTTTCCAATGGATTGGGAAGAGTGGCTTCCTTTGTAACTCTGTTTTAGATTTGTTTTTAGATTTTGTTTCCTTAACTTTCCCAGATATCATGGTCATCCAAGCTCAACTGGTTTCCTGCAATGAAGATTTTTTTTCATGAATCACCCAGAGAGGTGTTTGGAGAGGCACAAATCCAGTCAATATCAACAAAGCACATATTTGGGTGAACAGTGCACTGGCGGAATTTGTAACAACATATTAGTATTTTTTATTTGAAACTAGTGTGCATGCTCATCCACTATTTTATCTGTCCATTAAAATATTGTTCTGCATTAATAGGTGTTAAAATCTGTTATCTTTTATTTAATATTTCATAAATAACAAGTTATTTGTTCAGGAACGTTCTTTATAAATGCAAAATATTGTTATACTGAAAAGTAAGTAGGCTATATGTATTTTTGTTGTTAGTTTAGGGCAGCTTAAGGTATGCTGCTTGTGATCTACGAGAAACTGATTTCTTGAGCAACTGAAGGAATCTTTTTGCCTATATTTTCTTTTTCTTTTCTTTCTTTTTTAAAATCATAATCATTTCTAGCTCATTGATTTGTAAATGAAATAGGCCTAAATGAAGACTCCCTTTCCTTTTGTTGATATTTTACTTCCTGTTTCTTTTTGCCTGTAACATGCATTAACATAGTCACACAATCATTTAAATTAATTCATATTAGATATTCAAGTGTATTAATGATTAAATAGTTTTGATAGGGTCCCTTTTCCTAATCTGTGTGTAAATATGGTAAAATAAATTCATATGTCTGACAAATTAAGTTTTTGCATCTCAGGAGGGACTATCCTTGTAGGCTATTCATCAATTGTTTGCGTCCCTACTAATCAGCGAGTCATATGTTGAGTCATATTTTGACCAACCAGAGTCTCGTGTTGACTCGCGAAGAGTAAAACAACGGAAACAACAGAGGCTATAACTTCGTTATCGAGTCGCGTCAAGTAAAATCACACATTGATTCATATTCTTCTATGTATGACTGAAACCAGAAAAGAAGGCAGGAGGTTCTCCATTATAGCCAATTGGAAACTGAGAGGTGCGGCGCACTCGACGATTGGTTGCTGCAACTCCTGGCTCCTCCCGCCTCTTCAGTTCTATATACGCTCTATGGTGGTTACATGAGGTCAGAATGTACAGAAGTTAATCTATGGGCTGAGAGTCTGTGGTCATTGTGGTTCCTTCTGTAGGAAACCCTGAAAAGTGCCAAACTCTCGGTGCTGTATAGGTATGGGGCATGCCACGCCGTAACTTGGCGGATGGCATACCTGCCATCCCAATAATGGGTTATGACGGCTGCTCTATACCAATGCTTATTTAAGTTGTTTTTTTCAATTAAATTAAACTTTGTTTTCCAGAACAAATTTTGATTATTAAATAAATTGAAAAAATGGTGAAATTCAATTTGAAACATGATGGGGGGGAAAAAAATCTGCATTTATATTAAAATTCACATGTGGTCCTTATTTCTTTCACTTGAGTGTGTCACAATAAAGCGATATATAGCTCTGTATTTTTTTTTTTTTAAGCATGCTATAACTAATTTTGTAGTATAAGCGGTATAATGAACTGTAGAGAAGTGGAACCCTTTTTTAACAGAATCTCCCAAATTCAAATACATTATACATTACCATTACTTCCTTGCATTTTACCATTTTTATGTTAGTTATGTTTGTAAACTCTAGATTATTTGCTTACTTGAAAATAGGACATACTGCAAACAATAACAGATGTACCACCATGAGGCAAAATGGTCAGATGCAGACTGTGTCCAACTGCCAAATTTAAATCATCCGATGATTGACTTTACACGCCTGGCCATTATCTGGGAGTGCAAAACCAACATGGCTTGTCACTGTGACAATCTGTCAAGAGGGCTGTTACTAAATTTCAAATGGTATAACTGCAGTGGTAACACTATCCTGATAGCTTCAAGTGGAGAGAAATCTGGTGCTCATTTCATGTGGAATCACTTAAAGAGCCAGAAGCCATCAGCCTCCAGAGGAAATAATGAAAGCCTTCCAGCAGATTGGCGTTTCCATACCATTATGCTCACAGGCAATGTACTATTAGGCTACATGTTTGCAATTGATGTTTTCATCTTGATTGTTCGCAACAATCTTAAATGTCCTCTCCATTATTGAAACACAGGTATCCCTGTCATCAGAGGTCTGTTGACAATAAACGTCACTATTATTGAAATGCTTGGGATAATTAAATCTCAGTTTATCCCAAAAAGACTGTGAAGGAGAGAGAAAGAGAGAGAGAGAGAGAGATGCACAGCGAGAGAGAGAGAGAGAGAGAGAGAGAGAGAGAGAGAGAGAGAGAGAGAGAGAGAGAGAGAGAGAGAGAGAGATCCCCTCCCCCATGCATCTTCACCAGCCCTGCTTAATGAATCCAGTTTGAAGGATGCTAAATTACATTTGCAATGATGAGGATCTACCTTGTCTCTGAATTCCCTGACTTAATTACAAGTGAAGTACATATTGTACCACAAGGTGAGTGATATCTAATAAGCAGAATACATTCATGCAATTAAAACATGTTCCAATGGAGAGGTAAGGATAAATAGTGTGCGTGACGTGTTAATATCCATATTGATTCAGAAAATAAAGTGTTGTTGCACTATAGGCCTTTAGGCAAAGTTAATGCTTCAAATTGAATGAAATATATGGATTTATTTCAGTATATTCTTCCATAAAAATAGCATTAGTATCACGATAATTCAGAGAATTGAGAAAAATAGATTTTTGATTTTACAAATGTGACGAAAACAACACAACTGTCCTATAAAATCTATCATTCACTGTAATTTCCCAGAATTCATTATTTGGATAATGGATGGTTGCTGTGTACTTTCCACTTTCCATTTTAGCAAACCTTATCATTAGCAATGGATTAAACAATCTACAAAATGTAGTAGTCCGGTGTCTCTTAAAATAATGAAACAAGCCAAACTTATATTCAATGATTTTAATCATGTACTTTCCAATACATCGTTCTATGTGAGAGCACTTAGAAGCAGTCAATAAAACTGACACAATTCTGCTGCTATTGCATTCTTTTTTAGAATTAAAAGGTATTATGGTTCCTTCCAAGGCCCGTCCATTAATACTCCATATATTCAATAAAGCGCAATTATTGAATTTGGATGAAAGGCCTTAATTGCAGGTTATACAATTTAAAAGGTTAGCAGGTACTTTCTTCTACTTCAGAAGTATTCGTCATGCTCTCAGTTCCGCAACCCACCAGCCACATCCCATTAAATACAAAGGTTGCAGCCCAATTTGACTGCATGCACCTCTGTGTTAGTGCCGTTGGTCACACACATTAAGCGAGGAAACAAAGCACTGAATGTGTTTCATGCAGTCACTGATCCCTGTGCACCTTTCCTGCTGATTTAGAATTAATCTCATTCAAAGCATAATACGGAAAGCCGACTAAGTTGGTTGTGGTGAAATGTTCTCAACAAAAGGTTACTTTAGATACAGTTTGAAATAGTTCTGAATTCTGATTTTCTGAGGTTTATAATTGCACTGTTTACAATGATAAACCAATCTGAGGTCAATTGCCAAAAATGTTTTTTTTCTTTTCTTAGAGCGTAAAAAAAGTACATGCTGTTGAACCATGGTTGGCATTGCTGCTCGACAACAGTGATACGATACATGCAATGCAAGTGTCTAAATCCAAGTTGTAGGCACGGCTACTGAAGGTCTAGTACATACATTTAGGATACAAAACTAATATTCAGTTTGGTCAGATTACAATGGAATAGTTTCTGCTGGTTTGGGCTTTTCAAAAATCTTCAAAAAAGCTGATCTTCATTCAGACTTATCTGCTTAAAACTGTCAGAATTTCAATGAAGAGTATTCAATCTAAAGGAATCATTCCATGCCCTGTAATATGTCACAGTTTTCTCTTATGTGTCATGAAGAAAGACCCAATGAATGTGCTGGGGAATTATGCTAATGGGAACTTTTGATGGACTCATCGTCTGGGGCTTCCATATGACAGGAAGTGACAGCACTGCTGCAGGCTACAGGAAGTGACAGTAGAAAAGCACAAGACCTAGACTTTGCCGCAAAAACTTGTGTCACTGGACAATACCTCTAATGGGAAGGAATTTGTTCGTCCAATTCTGAATAACACCAATGCATAAGTAAGACAAATGGCTTTCTATTGAAAGAGCTATATGAACATTTGTCTTAACACCAAAAGCTATTTTGTTGAACAAATACCATTTTGCCCATGTTTACTTTCATTTAATAAATCTTGAGGCAGCGTATTAAACTCCTGACATTAGCATTTAGCATAACATATGAAAGTGGTCAGAATATTTTTGAAAGAAGTGAGTCCCTTAAAGCAAGGCATAGGTAATGTTGTTCATACACTAAGGGCCTGCTTTGCAAAGATCTTTAGCGCGTGCAAAACCTTTTAGCACATGCAAAACCAATAACATGATGAATGATTGGTCATGGTATTTGTTTTGCACCAATCATTGGTTGTGTTATTAGTTTTTTATGTGATAAAGGTTTTTACACCCGCTAAACATCTTACTACATCCGGCCCTAAATACTTTTGACCTTAGGTGAAGATGCAATACACTCGGATAATCTGACAAGTGACAGAGAAGTCCTAAGCTGCAGTCCAATCCTTTAAATGTTCTGCCCTCCTGCACTCCTGGTGGAAGTCCCTTTAGAAACCGTAAGTTCTGTGTTGCCCTTGTCGAGTGAGGTCCAATCCGTTACAAATACAAGTGAAGCATGTTAAATTAGTCTTTGAGACGGCAGACTTCGGGCAGTGAAATTGCCCAGAATGCTTTACTGTAACCGAAAACGTCCTGTTTCAGACGTTTGTGAATTTAACCCCTTCACGCATCACCTGGGGAAAATCCTAAAAATAGTGAAAGCATAAAAGTATAAGAGATATTTTAAAAACCCTTTTTATTGCATGACTGAATTGTGGAATAAATTAGGAAATAACATTGATTTAGTGGTTTGATAAAATTGCTTTAAAAGCGAACAGGCATGTTATAGCCTACGAATGATTATTTAAGGTTAGGTAACCATAACTAGCTACATAATCAGTTCAGTGAGTATCCAGCAAATGGGCCAGTGCAAGCTTATAAGCATGAGCAATATTACAAATACAGTTTGCTTGGATTTCATATTTAATACAGGTTGCTTGCCTCTTTTATACTTCTGTGCCACCTGCAAAGCAAACTATGCATCCACCATTTTGTTTGCAGTTTTTTAATATATGTGATTTGTAACATACATGTGTGTTATTCCCCATTCCTGCGTATGAGGTATTTTATCAATAGATACCTGCTGTCGATCAATAAGTTGATTGTCTGTCATTTTCTATTTTGCTCTTTTGTCAGAGTAAACGTTGAGATATTGGTTGGAGATTTGCTGCCTTATGCAATTTATTGGAAAGTTTTGCACAAACCTCCCCGTCGGTTCAAGCGTCTTCTCGTCTTCTTCTGGTGCTGCGTCACATCCTCCCAAGGGAAGTTATGCGAGCGAAGTTTGCGTGGGCAGAACATTTAACGGATTGGACCGCAGCCCTATTCTTCCCTGACCCATGCTTCTAACGCAGCCTCACTTGCGCCACTTTTCAAAACACTGTACTGTAATTATATGAACGTTGTGATTATAATTTTATTCTTCGTTTTTTTGTTTGTGCTGTTTATTTCTGCACACTGTGCGCTTCATAAATCATAATGTGGTCTGTGCATTTATGTTACACTTAATGCCTCTTAGCCGCACACACAAAGGGGATACCAAATTATAATATTAGAGGAAATGCTTACACTTTTTTCTGCAGATGGAACAACCAATTTGAAATGAAAAGCTTGGCAAATTTCAAATTATACATTATGCAGCCATCACACTAAATCCGGTCAAAGACATTTTACACGATTAGGATTATTTAAAAAAAATACTGACCTCTAAGACAAAAATGAGACGAGGGCTTTCTTGGAGCTTGCTGTTCTGTAACATGGCACTTGTATAGGGAAAGCAGAACGACTGCACATATTTTCTGAAAGGCTCCATTTTATCTGTATGTGTAGCCCCATTGTGTCAGTTCATAGCGCACTCTATGGAGAAACTGCTGCGTGAAACAGACAGATACCATTCACTCTTAGAGAAAAATGTGTACAGTTATACCTCAATGTATACACATGCCTATTATTTCTGTCAGAAGCCCCCCAGTTTTACATGTGCGACCCAGTTTTAAACCTGGATTTGTTTATTATGCACTAGATGTAGGTTGCATAACTGTTTGGCGGGAGCTGGGTCTCACAGATACAAAATGATAGTTCTGTCAGGACAACTCATGTATTGAATATATGAATGAATATACAATTATTCTGGTTTGGTGCTGAATGTATATGCTCTATGTACTTCTAGTGTGTGCACCAGTGTGCACTACCTATCAAGCAGGGAGCACGACACATCTCCCCTACTAAAAAGAAGATAAGCCAAAACTCCAATAAGCAGATCCAAGCGATTTATTTACAGCAAGCAGCAGCGAAACAGACAAGAGCAGCACAGTCCATAGCAGGTCAGACTCTCGCTTTAAAAAAAAAAAGGGCTGCTCCATTAAGGATGTGTGCACGTGATTGGATGAGTACGAGGACGTGTGGTCGCCGAGGCCGACGATTGGTCAGCTGCAGCAAGCAGAGTTTCCTGACAGAACTTTGCTTCATGCGCAAGGCATCATTTCAGGCAAATCTTCTCCAAACATGCTTAGAACTACATTAGTCATATGAAAGCAAAGTTAGAAATGGTCTTCAATAGGAGCTAACATGCCTGTGTGAGGGGCCTAGGGCCTGGACAGCAGGCTACTGCTGATACTTATCTCTGTATTGCTCATCATTTACGTCATACTATGAATTAAGGTGTCCTTGGCTTAATTACACACACACACCTGGAGATGGAGTACAATTATGTGCACTGGGACGTGCTTAAAGATAGAGTGGAAAGACATGCTAAATAAATCGGTAATTACACAAGCAATTACTGTACTGGAATAAATACACTGAACTTGACTTAAAGATAACATTTAGGCCACAACAACAGAAATGACACAATGCAAAAACCATAATCAAGATCATGTTTTATCATTTTTTATAAACATAAAAATTAACAAATGAATAACACAATATATATTTCTGTAAGCTACAATGAGACAAAAAAATTGCCACATAACAAAAATGCACTGCTATTGATTTACCTTTGCAAGGAAGGGCAAAGTGACTTTTTGGTTGAAATGAATCACCACCTTCAGGCTAGAGGACTGAAATGCATTCATGAACTGAACCGAGGAACACAAACACAGTGCAGCTCATTATAATGCAGAGAGGCAGATGCTGTAATCCAACCATTCCCTAATGATATCAGATTCTGTGTTAAGTTCTATCTGTGACATTTTACAAGACATATCCCCGAAGGGGCATGAACTTCACTCTATTATTTGCTCATTCTGAATCTCAGATAGGCAGTTGTGGTAAACAAATGTGTTTTTCCAGCATGGCTACAAATTCTCACTGGCAGTCATGTTATTGGAAAAAAAGATCAGACTTAAATGGGTCGATTGCAGTGTCCCTACGAGTTTGAAGACTAGCACAGGGCTTTCTTGAGACTTTCCATATTTCCCGGATGTAGATCAAGATCAAGACCAAATTGCCTTAGTCTTCAGAAAATCACGTGCTAGCCTTCAAACTTGGAAGGCACAAATGCTCTCAAACTCCTTAGTAGAGTCCCATACAATCCTGAGTGCAATGTGCTTTAAACGCCACCTATAGGATATTAAAGTTGCATACTTCATAAACCTGCTGCTGACCAGGTTTTACAAGAGACTACAAGCTATCCATAGAGAAAAAATAATCAAAGTTCACAACTCTTTATAGCCTACTTCATCCAGATCCTTCACCACACATCTGCAACTGGCTAGTACCTGTACATAAATTATTCATAAAAATATATATTTTGTTGCATTGGAAATGATAAATCTGCTGTATATGGTGTTATTGTCTCCAAAATTGCTGTCCGAGTTTAGATTCAGAACTATTCTTCCATTAAATTGGTATTTTATAAACTATACTACTTCATGCTCAAAAAATAAACATTTAGATTTCACCCCATTTTTTAATTTAAACGACTGGCTGCGAGTTACACAAAGTTGCGTTGCACTACCTGAAAATACTACTACTCGTACAATTTTTTGAGGACAACATTGTCATTTAAGAGACTTGTATAATGATGACATTACCAATTATTCATTATTCTGTTGATTGACGAACAATGACCTGCACAGGTTTCGGATTGCAAATCATTTTCATAATCAGCATGTCGTCATTGCAGAGCTCGCCTTGGGTCTAAGCAGTATTAACGAGGTATCTGGTGCATACTGATACTTGAATAAGTATATTCAGCCAAAAGTCACCAGTATTTAAAATTAATGATGTTATATAACTTATGTTGTTGTATAACTAATGGTCAACATATAAAAAAACAAAGGCTTTGTTCTAGCAGTTTATACTAAATCTATTATATATAAAAATGTTTGAGAGATTGAACAGTAACTTTTTTATTCCTACTACAGCTGCTGCCAATACCATCCCATCTACCTGCTACTACTACTGCTACTACTAAGCCTAATAATAATTGTAGCAATAATAACCTTGTGCCTTCTCAGCCGACATTAACTATTTAAAGAATGTTGGAGGAACATTCCCGTTTCCGGTATATTTCAATGTTCCCCAGTCTTATATACTGTAAAAAATATTCCAAACAAGCACTATCAAACATTCTAGGCATGGCACATACAAGTTTACTGGCACCACCCCCTGATGGTTATCATTTGGTCAAGAAAAAACAAAACAAAAGGTAAGACATGTTGAATACATTTAAAGAATGTTACAAAATTTAATGGTAGGTTTTAATGTTGCTAAGGAAACGACAAGTGTCCATCATCAGAACCTTCTACTTGAAATTCACAACATTCCAGGCATGTCCTGAGAAAAAAATAAATAAATGCACGCAGTGGTTGTAGGCACTATTTGTTATGCAGTCAACCTAGTTTTAGCACTGAGAAAGAGTCTGAGAACTGCTACAAATATAATTTGAGTGTGCAGTCAGCGATCACCTGTCTCTCCGTCTCCAACAAGATAATGAGCCCCGCTATTACCGTTTCAAGTCTGGCCACTCCACTGACACTGCTCTCCGCACAGTCACAGAGGCTTTTCACTCCTTGCTCTATCCTCATCCTGCTTGACTTGTCTGCTGCATTTGATAACGTCAACCATCAGATCCTTTCTCTTCCCTTGAGGAGATTGGCATTGCAGGCTCCGACCACGCATGGTTTGCCTTGTACCTTGCGGACCTATCCCGCCAGAGGCCTGGAGGGGATCTGTCACCTCCCCTCACCCCCTCCTAACCAGTGTCCCACAGGACTTGGTGATGTTTTGTCCTCTCCTCTTCTGTTTTGACACTAAGGGGTCGATTTAGATCCCAAATAAGGGGTGTTATTTTGCGTGCACAGCCAAGGCATTTGCACATGTTAGCATAATGACTAAGAGTCATTATGTAAATTACTCCAACCACAAACAACCATATTTAAATGAGAAATTTCGCATTTTTGGAATGGTTACACTGTAAAAAAAAAATCTCATAAGAAAATAGTGAAAAGACTGGCAGCAATGTTGCTGGTGAAAAAACCATTTAATGAATTGAAAAAAGTTTAAATCTTGTTGTTTTAGGGGATGACTGTTAAATAATGAGTTATTGGCATTATTCTACATGACTTTGACAGCGTTGTGAAAAGTCTTTACAAACATTTTACTTTAACATGCACGTTAGCATGTGATAAGCTGCAACCATATGCCAAAGTATCTGTATGTGCAGGTATAGTCTATTGCAGAAATATCGGACAGACGAACCTAATTACTAGCTAAAATTGACTCCAGTAAAAGTAGGAAGTCCCCCATTCAGACACCAGTTGAGTAAAAGTACAGTATCTGTTTAAAATGTAAGTACCAAAAGTAAACATAAACATAACTGGTTTAACAATGTACAACCTTAACGTTTGCCCCATCACCCAGTAACGTTAGCAGCTACCCAGTAAACATGCGTTGGTTGGGCCAACATTGGCTAATAGTCATTATGGTTGGCAACGGTCACCGTCTCCTGCCAACGTTGGCACACTGTTGGAATGTGACTGTAGCCCAACAGTTACATATTTCGTCGTGCGCCAATATTGGTACAACGTTGGAATACCACTCTTTCCCAACCATCGCATAATCGTCACAAACCAACGTTGGCACACCATTGGCATTGTGATTTTAACACAACCGTCGCATTTTAATCGTAGAACAACCTAGATACAACGTTATGGCATATCCAGACCAGTGAACATTCAAGTTCCACTGAAAATGTGCCAGGCCGTCTCTCACAGTCTCACTCTGAAGAGAGAAGTATAGCTTCTAATGTTAGTGAAGTCACATTTGGGTAAGTTAATACTAATGTTAATTGTCTGATACTTCCCTTACATATCATGTCCAAATTTAATTGTATGGTTAGCCTATTTTAAGATATGTTTTACCCAATTTTAGTCAAATGGATTTGCATAGCACTAGACTACCGTTGACGTTAACATAGCTATCTGGTTCTGAGGTAAATTAGCTAACCCCACACTGCTTGGTAGTTTGCTAAGGTTAAAGGTAAATGTTCGCGTATTTCCGTGAGGTATGTTTTACCATTAGCTAATGTTAGTTTAGCTATAATTATCAGGCAACACAAAAACACCAGCCGTATATAACATTAACGCAAGCAAGTAACATGGAAATGCGTGCTAAATTTAAAAGATGATAGACATGTTTGAACATGTTATGTTTGAGACTCAAACATTTACGGTGAGTCAAATTTATTTCTTATGTATGGCGGACTCTGGAGGACTAAATCGTCCCAATATTTAACAAAAGTTCACACAATTTGAATTCAGAAATTTAGGTGAATGGTAGATTTGAGCTTCAGGAATGTGATTCTGGTATTACCTCAATTTTGACTGGATAGTAATTTTGTAATGTTTTTCTCTCCTATGAAATCGTCACGTGTGAGACATGTATCTGAACCTCGTTTCAGGACAAATACAAAATGGTTTGTTTGTCTTGCTCATTTCAAAGCGGCAAAATGTCTCCTTTTGTACGATTTATGCAACTCATGTATCATTAGTGACACAAAAACAAGCAAACAAAAAAGTTTTTCATTTATTGATCAGAAGTCAAGATCCGTTTATGTCTGTCTTAATTATTTAAATGCTGTGAAATCAATAGATATCATCCTCTCCAGTTGCATTGATAGAATGAACCACAAACAATAAAGAGAAGGCACGGTGAAATATGACAAATGTGAACTCAAACTAAGTAGTGCACCGCTCCTCGTTCTTATTGACGTTTTCTACTGGCCCTCCATACAAGGACAGGGAAAAGAGTGTGGGCTGCATTCATAATTTAGTATCAAGCTACGCTCCATAGTACACACTCAAGATGTCTTCCGCTTTTCACAGAACGTAATATAAAATCATCTAAGCTTTCAGGGGAAACCCTTGCAGCCCGAGATGCGCATCCGAAGTAACATTTGTTCAAAAGAATGCAAATATCTTCATATCTTCCTCACAAGGTACTGTGATATTAATATTGCACATTCAGACATCAGTGCAGGAAGTCCACGTTCATTATGGGGGTGTGACTATGCACTGGATCCTAAACAATACTCCTCTTCCGTGTTAATAATTTATTTTTTGCAAGTGAAGATGAAAATTAAGCTTTATAAATACTCAGTGCACACAGTAAGGGTTAGTGAGGGTTCACTTATATAAAAAAAAAAAAAAAACCGGTAACCAGTATATTTGTATTTTAGAGAGGAAGAGGTTGAGCATAATGAGTTCTAATTTCTGAAAATCACATCCATTCAGCGTATTGCCTACTGGTAGCAACTCCCTGCTTTGAATTTAATTTGCCCAGAGTGTTCATCGAGGGAGTGTTTTTTCCCCGTGTTTGAATGATCAGTGAATGCTATTACCTTTACATAGAGGGGTATGTGTTGGCTGAGGAAGAGACGCTACCAAAGAAATGTCAATAGGTAAAATGTCAAGAGATAAAAGCGGAGAAAACAGCAGTTGCAGGCAGTTGTGGAATCGCAGGCTGCGATTAGCAGGTGGATGACAATTGTGATCCCACCGGGACCTGTAATTAGCAACAGTAAATGCTTTATCTCAGAAGGAATCTCCAAGCAGGAACAAATTAATGGTGAGGTGATGTAGACGCACACCTGAATACCTCAGGAATTATAGAGCATGTAATGCTATGCAATCAAACCAGCTACAGCAGTTTATTTTTTATTTTTTATGAGGAACACTAGCGGCGGTTGGACGTAAGAGAAAAAGAAAGAACCGTAAGACAAGGTAAATTGCTATTTGGCAGGAAAAAATAATCATAACAAGAGACAAACAAGAACATAGATAGAGTATGACGCAGTGATAGCTGCAGCTTCTGGTTTAAGTAGGTTACATCAAAAAAGGCAAGTAAAAAAAAAAAAAAAGTGAAATGCATTATTGATGACTTGTCATCTGTCTGTCTGTCTTTCTATCCATGTGTAATCTGTCCATCTGTTTTTCTATCTATGTGCGATTTATAATAACAATAAGAATAATACATTTCTATTTATATAGCACCTTTCAAGCATAGAGCACAAACTGTTTTCCAGAAAAAACCCCAAAAAGAATGTAGGCTACAAATTACAGAGAATGTATGGAGGTAGAACTAATTAGTGAAATCAGCTGGCTGAGTCTATGGGTGGAAGAAACACATGGTAGGACTTTTACTTTATGTCCCCTGGATTTCCACTTCTGGATAACAGGAACAACAGTCGCCAAACAAGTTGAACCTGTTTGCTTAGGCCCCTTAGTGGCATAGAGCCTGGGGTCCACATCACCCAACATCCTATTGTACCATGTCAGAAAGCATGGTATTATGGAAAACTGCATATCATCTTCATCAGCACTACTTGGGCTATTACCAGGCAAAATATTAAGCTTTTACGTGTGACCGTTCTTCATAAAAGTATTTTGACCACTCTACAGTGTGATCTACATGAGCGTGAATCGGGTTGAAGATACTGGACATTTATATACATTTAGGAGTTGGTTACAGTTCTACTTTTGCCACCAAAAGTTCATATATTATCATAGCAACAATAAAACACACAAGGTCCTGAATATACAAACCTCAATTCCAAAAAAGTTGGAACAGTGTATAAAATGCAAGTAAACAGACAAACTGTGTTTACTGACAACGGTTTTCCGAAGTATTCCCGAGCCGATGTGGTTATATTCATTAGAAAAGCATGTCGGTTTTTAACGCAATGCCGTCTGAGGGATCAAAGGTCATGGGCATTCAATATAGGTTTCGGCCTTGCCCTTTTACGCACAGAGATTTCTCCAGATTCTCTGAATCTTTTAATAATATTATGGACTGTAGATGGTGAAATCTCTAAATTCCTTGCAATCATGCGTTGAGAAGCGTTGTTCTTAAATTGTTGGACTATTCGCTCACCCAGTTTTTTGCAAAGTGGCGAACCTCGACCCATCCTTGCTCGCAAACGCCCAAGCCTTTGTGGACGCTCTATACCCAGTCATGACAGCTTTACCTGTTACCTATTCACCTGGTTACCTGTGGAATGTTCCAAACAGGTCTTTTTTCAACATTCCACAATCTTCCCAGTGTTCTGTTGCCCCTGTCTCAACTTTTTTGGAATGTGTTGCAGGCATCAAAATCAGAATTAGTGTATATTTACAAAAATCAATAAAGTTGATAAGGTAAAACATTAAATATCTTTTCTTTGTACTGTTTTCAATTAAATATATGTAAAAGAGAATTTACAAATCACTGCTTTCTGCTTTTATTTGCATTTTATACTGTCCCAACTTTTTAGGAATTGGGGTTTTTAGGTCAATGATACTGTTATTTTGTCTGCTCACTTGAATTTCTGTCTTCATCACATAATTTCCTTCTGCTATGAATATCTCTCATAATGTAAGGACTAAATCATAACCTTACCTCCATTATTAAAGCCAGACATGTTCTTTCTAAGATTTTGTGGTTACTCTATGCCTTTTCTGTCTATATGTGGTGTACAGTGTAAGTTTCTACACGAAAAACGGTGAAATCTCAAAAATACGTCAGCATAACATTACGCAATTCAAATTGGCAGTAGTAATATCTTGAAACTAATTGTAATTGATTGACATCCTTCTACGTATGCTTTCCAAAGAGGTACAAGGTAGGTCATTGGACAGTTGGAAGCGATTGTCAGAGCTGTGCATGTCACAAGTGTATTTCAGAACAATGCTATCAATAAGCATCTGTGTCTCTGTGATTTTATTTTATTTTTTTACAGTAGTGCCATTGAGTTCAGAATGAAAGGACCTGTAGTCTGTCTTATTCAGGTACAGCTTAGTTTATACCTAGGTAGCTAGTTACCTATTAGGTATAAGCTATGTTAAACCTGAATAAGGCTCAATGATAAAGTATGGGGAGTCTGTGGAAAAAAGTCCCTTCCTGAGGCGACTTGGATTTTTATACCATAAGTAATGACAATGATGGTGAGCTTTCAATCTATTACAGCTGAACTGTAAAGTTACTCGGAATTTATACTACACTATAGTAGAAGCTTCCATGTGTGGCCTAGCCATTCATTATGTTGGGTGCACCAGCATAGCTAATGGGACATACGTAAATGAATGACATGGCAGCTAGGTTTGTGAACCAGAAATGTAAAGTTTTACCTTATTCACATCATTGACTCACACTGTAAGCTAGAGTTGTTGAACTTTGTTTTTCACCGGGGGTTATGTATTCACTGCTCATAATTTGCATATGCATTCTTTAAAGAGAACAGTACTAAACAGGTGGAAATGAGCATAATTAGCCTCTGCACAAGGGGGTTAAAAAAAGTCAACTGCCATTTGCTGGCCAGTAGGAACAAATAGCGTGCGGTTAAAATGCAGTCATAGGCTGATGTATTTAATCACTTAATTCGGTCCATCACGGAAAGACAGAGCATGCTTTTTTCCCTTTGATTTAACAGAACGTTGTTATAAATGGAACATTCTCAAACTGCATTAGTAAAATAATAAAACAGGGTTACCGTGTGTCGGTTTTTACTTCTGTAAAGTTTGTTTTGGGACAAAATGTTGTACATTGCAATGTTTGAGTCTTTGATGGAGTGCCTGTTGTCACTGAAAAAATGGTACAGTGAAGGGGAAAGGAGTGCTGGGCATCACTACTGACAGAGCACTCCTTATGAAGAAAAAATAATATACAGTATATATATATATACAATTCAGTTCCATAAAAACACTTAGGAGCCACTGTTCCATATCTGTGGGAGTTATAGTAGTACAAGATGCCAGTCTTCCCAACACATCATCATCCGTAACTTTAATTGCACAGACTGCACTGCATCTGTGAAGAGTAGGGATGTAGGAGATTCATTCCAGCGTTCATCAGTTTGTGGCCCCAAAGACCTCCGTGTCACTTTTCCCAAAGATCCAAATCACACTTTATTGGGTTTGAGTCGAAGTGCAATAAGTTGCATCCCTTGTCAGTATAGCGGGGGGCCATTGTTGCAAGACAACATGCCAATAATAAAGAGCCCAGTCTGAGGGTAATGAGATTACAGTGTATACACTCTGCACTTTCGCTCATGCGCCTCTGCTGGGACAAGAGACACAATCCACTGAGCTCAGCCACTGTCTGTTGTGTCTTGGCTCCTAACCTCCCAACACTCCCTGCATTTAATGATCTAACTGTAACAATGTGGTGTATATTCTGAATGCAGCATTTTGACGGTTTAGCACCTTAATTGCTGTTGACACTTTGTTTAATCTTCGCCGTTCCCTTTTTTTGAACGGAATATTAGTTAAGTAAAATTAAATTAGCCTCTAGCATCCAAGTTTCTTTTCAGATAAGAGAACTGGAGTGCCAGCTCCCCATAAATTATTTTAACGGTACATATCTGTGTCGTTCAAATTATCATGGAGGGAATCACTGCAAAATTGAACAACACAGCATTTACGTATATCTGGTCGCGAACCCTGGTTCATTCCATTTCCAGTCAATCTGAATTAATTATTTGTTAACTTCATAATTACGTACAGAATTTGTTGATTCTCCACAGAAGGCGAGCACAATCACAGAGCCTGCGCAAACACAGTAGCCTTCTTCATAGCAAATGAAAGAATACCAGGCTTTGTCAGAGCTGACAGGTTGTTGATATCTGTCCAAAGCTAGATTGCATTTTCCCTAAGATAACAATAATATAGCACACCAGTAATCCATAGCTAACAACCGCTCCGTAAAACCAAGTAATATCTTTCCTGTGGATTTGTGTCAGGTCTGCTGAACACCAGTGTTCTTCTGAGCTAATACCCATAGGCCTGTGTGTTTGAGGTATTAAGCATGGGCCGATTTGGCATCAGTGCGGTGTTTGTGTTGGCGTGTAGACTTGGCAAGAGCCGGAGGTGGTGGAATGCGCAGACTGATACCATTGTTTTTCCACTCTGCCTCTAGAACCCAGAGCTGGCAAAGTTGAGTTCAGTACGGGTGGTTTGTCTTCCTAGGGCTTTGTCATCTACATTACACATTGGACAGTGTTTTATTCATTCTTATTTTGTGCCCCACCACCCCCCACAGCCCCAACCCCACTTCTATTTTCTACAATTGTTGAAGCCCAGACTTTTAAATTACGAGCAGAGTTTCATTTATTTAAATTAAGCACAACATCCAATACTGAGTTCTGAGAATCTTTGTATTGCAGATCTTCAAACAAATACAAATTGAAAAAAAGTGCACATACTAAACTCTGAATAAAATGCAAAAGATGTGAGGTCTGCCGGTCGGTCAGTCTGTCGGTTGGTCTGTCAGTCTATCTGAATTTCCTCTGCTGGTTTGTAGTATGCTTGATCTGGGTTACCCAGAGTGCTGTGTGCTGCGCGTGATCCGGGTTACCCAGAGTGACGTGTGCAGCGCGTGATCCGGGTTATCCAGAGTGACGTGTGCAGCGCGTGATCCGGGTTATCCAGAGTGACGTGTGATGTTTCCAAGTGGACAGTTGGATCATAATGGACTGCAAATAAAATGTACATGCAGCCAATTTTGTATAAAATCAGATTGGATATGCAGTCAATTTGTGTGCTTTTTACACTTTCTTAATTTGGAGTTTTGAATGAAGGTGTGGTGTGGGAGAGGACCTGCAGAATGCAGACAATAATTAATTTAGTTGCCAAACCTTTTCCCCCATAATCTAGTATAGAAAATCCATCATACCCTCATAACATCCTGTCAGCATTGTCTGCCAGGCCAATCTACTCTCCGTTGCCAACTATCTCTTCTCTGCATACCTTCCAATGATGTCAACTAGTGAGCCAACAATCTAGTCCAAAATGGCCAACATGATTCCTTCCACAAACAATCACATTTCTATCCATTTACCCCTCTCTTAACCATCCCAAATGAATATCTTAACCATCCCACATTTGGTCTCTCATTGTCTTCATTTATGAATAAATTGATTCAGGCCCTGATGAGATGTTCCATTTGTGGTACAATGTAAAAAAAAAAAGCATTGCAAAATAATGTATCAGAGTGCAAATGATTCATTTTGTTATACTCATGCACATAGAAAATAAAAACAAAAAACTTTTATATTTCATCTTGTTCAGAAATTTCTTTACAATTTAAATTAAATTTCTTACTGGAGAGGTATTTAATCTAATGTAAATTTTTACGTGGATAACTGACGAGAGCTTACACCTATATACAGTTAGAATTTAAAGGTTACCGAGAGTTACTTTTCGTGCCATATAATGGGGGGGACGTGTTAAAATGGCTACAACTGCTACACGGTTCACTCTATATGGACTTAAACCGGATAACTTTAAACCTGCACTTTAACCTGATAGTCACTGTTCCATTTCACATTCAGTGTGCTGGAGTATACAGCCAAAACAACAAAACATGTGTCACTGTCCTAACACTTTTGGAGTGCACTGTATAGTACTGTCCCCCCACACTGGATTTTTCACACCACATGGACGTGTGTAGTCCAGTCTATGCAGCCTGATCCTACTGATGCCATGACACTGTACAGGAACTGATGTATGTGTACCATTTGGGAAGCAGTAAATATACATGTATATATATTCTTCGAGATTCTTCTGTTACATATATTGATGTAAAAACTCTCAAATTAAAGCTGAAAGTCTGCACTTTAACCTCATAGTCACTGTTCCATTTTGAATCCAATGTGCAGGAGTACAGACCCGAAACAACAAAAAGTGTGTCACTGTCCTAACACTTTTGGAGTGCACTGTATGCCTGGACACGGAATATCGACAGACGCCTACTAACCACATATTGGCACAATGATGTTGTGTTCATTGACAGGGGTGGGACTGTGAGAGAATGAGTAATAATGCAATATTAGCATTTATCAATGGGGCTTATTGATCGCACAATGCGACAGAGTTCTTTAATGCCACCATTTATCCCAGCCAATCTCAGGCCCTGCTAATCCTAATGTGATAGCAAACTAATCACTTTCTGTAAAAGATGTGAGTTCGAACACGGTCGTGCATTATTGCCATGGGGCGGCAGTGATGCCATGAATAGCGATTTCAACTCACTGCAAGAAGGTACAGAACTCGAATGCCGGCTGGCCCCGCCTGATGTAGGCTGTCATCACGTCATAATTGAATGGATGGAATTTTGCCACGCCTTGTTTATTTTCACCCCACAAACACCTTTATGTTTTACATTGGCTCAGTGTAATATTCTTAGTTATACACTGCCCGTCCAAAAAAAAAGTCGCACACTCTAATATTTCGTTGGACCGCCTTTAGCTTTGATTACGGCGCGCATTTGTTGTGGCATTGTTTCGACAACCTTATGCAATGTCACAACATTTATTTCCATCCGGAGTAGCATAAGTTTTTGGCTGAGATATTGCATTGACGACGGGAGAGTCGAACCACTCCGTAAAGTGTTCTCCAGCACATCCCAAAGACTTTCAATGGGGTTAAGATCAGGAATCTGGTGGCTAATTCATGTGTGAAAATGATTCCTCATGCTCCCTGAACCACTCCTTCACAATTTGAGCCCGATGAATCTTGGCATTGTCATCCTGGCATATGCCCATTGATGGGATAACCTGGTCATTCAGTACATTCAGGTACTTCGCTGACTTAATTTTATTGCTGCATAATGTTGCTGAGCCTAGACCTGACCAACTGAAGCAACCCCAGATCATAACACTGCCTCCAGAGGCTTGTACAGTGGGCACTATGCACGACGGGCGCAATGGCGACTTTTTTTTTTGGCCGGGCAGTGTATGAACTTGGTCATTTTGTTTTCGTAAATGGAGTAATAAAATGTAGTTCACAACACTACAAATATTTTACTGGACCTATTAGTCTTGTTAGCTGAACAGCACGATATTGAGTCAATACCACGTATCTTTGCTTGCTGTTAAAGGATTTGTAACCCACAGAAAAAAGGATTTGTAAGCCACAGAACCTTAAACCTTGAGAGTTGAGAAAACTCAAAAGTGCTCTTGTAATCAGTTATTTAATCATTTTTAATTTGGAGAACCAACATTTTTACAGTATTGGTCCAAAAAGGGAACAAAACATGAACGACTCGCTCGATGAGGAAGGGCAACCTTTCGGGGGCCTGATCCGATCTTTTTCTGCCTTGATGTGCTGCAGTGCAATAACAAATCAAAATCATATCAGCCGCTGTTATACAAAAAAGCCTGAATGCTTTGTGACCTGTCGACCAGAGCCCTGATTTCCTACTTTTGTTCAGCCAAAACAATGCAGATAAATCAGCTTCTAAGAAACATAACCCCCCACTCCACACGCACGCGCACGCACCCACGCACACGCACACACACGCACGCACACAACGTGTAAACTCGGTTCGGGTTTGCGGCTTATGGAATTCCCATCTGCCGATGGCAACAATTGCACATAAGCTGTGCATTCTCCCACTGACACCATGATTACAGTGTTGCATTACGAAGCCTCTAGTTTGCAGCTCATAAAAGTCAGACGTGACCTTTGAAGGGATCCGAAAAGAAACATTGTTTGAGGTGGCCGAGGGAGATGATTGTGCAGTGTTACAAGCCTTTGTTTGAAGAGACCCGCAACATCTCCTAGGAGCCTGCGATGGCTGAACGGCGGAAGGACACCGTGAACCCGCTGATTGTTTTTTCCCTTTCTGTTTGCTTTTCCACATCTCCCATGTCCCAGGAGGCTGTTGGGGAAGGTGTGTGGGGGGGGGGGGGCGCGGGGGGTCGACCCACCCAAAGCCAACTGACATGGGCCAACTCAAAAAATCCACAAGAGATACGTGTCAAGAGTTATGTTTTACAATATATCAGTCTTTAATGAAACCTGGAATACATTCTTAACTCATTTAAACTCATAACAGAACTCATCCAAAAACTAAACCCACGTACATGACCGTATAAAAAAAAAAAAAAAAGAGTTATGTTTTAAATGGTTGGGAGGGAGTGTGGGACCACACTCAAGATTTGTCAGTGATACACACTGCCAGTATATGCAAAGCGCTGGCACGAGAGGGATAGAGAGCCAGAAGAATTTCCATACTGATCAGATGTAATTTGTTTATGCACCGGTCGCACCGTCAGACGGGGCTAAGAAGTGCTGAGATGCAAATAAAAGCTGCATAGTCACTCACGGTCTGCACAAACTTAATAGAGTAATACAGTCAGACAGGGATTTAAAATGGTATTCAGGCGAATGCAGGGGAAGGTGCCCCTGTCACATACCCACTGTAAATACCTGTCTATGCATTTCATACCCATTGTATTTCAACCATTTTGACACGTTTTATAAGCCATCGTCTCATTGTGATTTATCTGAGCAGTATAGTTAAGGTCACGGTGAACTGAACTGAACTCCACTTGAGAGCCCGTGAGCAGAGGTTTAGCTCACAGGACAATCTGTGCTGCTGTTTACCCGTCGTGGCACCTTGCAGGACACAGCGTGCAGTCATTTCACGCTATCTCACTTTACGCAAAGTATTAATAACGTTGATCACTGAAGTGGGGCTTCACCAATCACAAAACAATTTCAGTTAATCGTTTCATTAATGAACGATTGGCTGATCTCAACCGATCAAAGTCTGCCGCTCGCCACAGTGAAGCTATTGGAGAGGCCTGAATCATTCAGAATCATTAAGGAAGCAATTATCTCAAACACGTAAGAGCTTTGTGAAACCACAATTTGCTGTATAATCATGCTGTGGTTATCACTCACCACTATTAAAACCTGCAATGCTGAACATAGTCACTGTGCATTTAATGCACATCAAAAACTAAATCAAAGACAATGCAGATGAGGAAAAAAGGATTGCATTACCATTTGATGGGTTTCTTTAGAAACTGGACTCATTGGCAGAAATTTTGGGGTATGATAAAAAATTAATTAAAAAAAAATCATAATAAAAGCACTCAGTAACTGTAAAAGTGAATTCCAAAATGCTTCAGTCATTTCTGACGAAGAAATATAATTTGAAGTCTGGGTACGTCTATTCATTGATAAAATGATATAAAATGACATTGAGATCATTTTGTAGTTTATTTATTGTGTTATTTATTTATCTTGTTTTTTTCTTCCCTTGAAGGACAGATATGTTCAAGAAAATTGTTTGTGAAATAAGTTATTGTTTTTCTGACCATATCTGGAGAATGGCTCACACACATCTTCCAAGGATTGGATCACAGATAACACACAAATCGTCTCTCAAATTTGGTGAAATACATATTACATGTTTTTTATTTTGTACTTAGTAGAATTGTTCTGATGTATAGTAATTGTCTGTTTTATTTTTCCTATGCAAGAAATGACATCATTGTTTTTATGTTTTCATTTAGGTACACAGCTAAATTAAAATGTTAAGTTAATTACACCTCTATGTCATTGTCACTCATACTATCATTGCATCTGGCAATGCAGAACCTTTTTAGACAAAGGTGCCTCAATGGCTTTTGGGTGTATTCTGAGAATATTTGCGTACTTTTACTGCATCAGTGCATTCTGTGAGTGTGACCATGCGTGGGGCACACTGGTTGAACCATTGAGGGCTGGAGTCACACATTCGTCCCCTGGGATTGACTGATTCACATCCGCTGAAGGAACCACGCGTTCCACTGCCAAAGCAGAGCTGTTGTCCAACTTAAAGGCATGCTCAGATGCCCACTGGCCAAGTCACTGCCTCTGTTCCCTTCAGGGCCATAAATACTGTGTATTTGCACAGGACACAATCACCTGAGAGGACCAGGCCCCGGCACAAGCAATGAACAAATCTTACTGTCCAAATCAATTGTATCTACTCAACCATGACAACAAATTAAGCATGACACACAAAACATAATGCTGCGATTGACCCATGGTATTTACACTTATGACACTAAAATGAATCAGTCAGTATATTCAGGCGTTTCTATTTGGATCCACTTGGAATGGAGATAGCAAGAGGCCCTTTGAGCATGTCGGCATCTCACAGGTGTTTAGGCTGTGTGATTCATTTGTATTATTTATCACAGTGGCATTTCATATGTTACGTCAAGTTTCCCTATAAAGTTTCTCCGAGCCACAAAAGTAGTTAAATGTGGTAGAGGATATACTACTGCTAATTTATGATCTCCCCAAAACTTTGAAAAATGTAACTTCAAATGGACTATGTGTAGTGCACATATACAAAAACATTGTGGTGCTTGGAGAATTTGTAGGAGACTACGTTATGAAGAATGAACATTAACCTGTTTTCGCTTTTAACCTCTTCCTACCGAGGGCAAAATAGGCCAAATTTTGCCTGTTTTCACTAGTGACAAACAAAGGTGGTTATCTCAAAAACTATAAATGGTACAAATATGGTTCATGGCTTTTATTAAAGCAGACACCTGCAGTATTACGACTAAGCAGTGAGAACTCATAGAAATCCAGTTTTTGATACTTAACTACAACAATTTATGTACAGAAAATATAAAAAAACTAAAAAACGGGTACCTACATTCAAGTTTAAGAATTTTTACCTGGGGAGCTACAAATGCAATCAAGGAAATGACTCCTCTATCTGATTCATCAATATGCTGCCTACCTCTGGTAACAATCTGGTGTCAATATCTCAAACCATTCAAATTTTACAGGGTTTTTTTCAGGTGAACCTTTTTCGTTATCCAAATGGTGCCAAATGTGCCAAAAATGGCAATGTTCCAGAAAGGTCTCAATATGATTTATTTTTTAGGTTTTTACAATAAAATGAGATAATTTGTCAATATTGGCAATAAAAGTTCATTTTTAGACGTGTTCTTGGTGTTCTGCATATTACACAACTAACTACCCAAGGTTACAAAAAGCTGTCAAAACCCATGTAGCAGCACAGTGAATCTTGTGTATTTCACCAGAGCCCCATTAGCCAGAAATGAGTCCAGGAATGTGCAAACAGGTTTTCAAATGAATAATGGGAATAGTATGAAACTTCCCTACACATTAATGCTTGCCAGTCATGTCCTTTATTCTGTTGCCACCTCCTATGACAGGGACGTTGGGGTTGGGTTTTAGGAGGCAAAACTTTATACATGACAAACATATATCAACTATATACAAGTGCACTAAGGTGTACTACTAAAAGTGCAGTGGATAAAAAATAAAAACACCCCTGCTGTAACAAATAAAAAGATCCTTGCCTCTAATTGCTGAAGTTACCGTATTTACACAAAGAAAGTACAAAATGGCAGGGTCCAAAAAGCTAAAAAAAATGAACTAAAAACAAAAAAAGGTAAAGGATCAAAACATGGGGGTGGAGGTTGAGGAGAGATTATTTAACCATTCATACAGAAGCCATTTAGACTACACATTCCCTCAGGAGAGCAATCTGCATCATTACAAATCCCACTAACCCTGTCCATGGAATTGTCCACCATGTTGATATACCCATTAGTCCCCCTTATACAACAACAATCAACAATAATAATAATCAACAAGTACTCCCTCATGTTATCATGTTCTCTCCCTCATACCATGCATAAATTACCATTTTGTTTACCTGCACAGCCTTCTGTACTGCATACAGAACAATTTACTCAGGTGGAACAATGACTTTACTAAACACTTCCAGAAGCCATTTCACACTCAAAAAAATCGTTTTAGTAGCTCATCTCAGACACAAATAGATAGCTAGCTGCTTGTTACCTGTAATTTTGCTTGCATTACATTACATTTATTTAGCAGACGCTTTTATCCAAAGCGACGTACAGTAAGTGCGCACAGAGACATCAAGATCACTACAGAACAGACAAGGCAAAGCACATCCTTCGCATAATGTAGCAGCTATCCCTAGCAATGAACGTCGACTGTAGTTCACAGTAAGCTGTGGGCAAATCAGCAACACCACACTTCCATTCCTAATACTCGTATAAACTATAATAAACAGACAGGAAAACACAGGGATGCTTGCTAGCTTGCCACTGTAAAGGCAATACTATCTATATTAATTTAGCTGAGAGGGACCGATTTTATGCATAAGTATATAAGGTTAGTTAGCTTCACAGAAGAAACACAGGGATTCACGCATTGCAGCTAAATTTCCTTCGATGCTTACACCAAACATCTGTGTTGTTGGCAACGCCACGTAACACGTGCGAGTTTGTCAACACAGACAATACACCCTAAGTTTACTTCATAAATTATTTATCATACCGTTGGAATGTGCAATTTGTAATATTAATTGTATGAAAAACAATAAAATACAGTTGACAATGTAATTACGAACCCGCATGGCATTGCGTGAATTCACACTGGTATATCGAAAAATCGGTAATACCACCAGCCCTAACGACGTTACCTGCCATGGCGAAATTCAATGCGTTTATAGCATAACACTGTTAGTATGATAAAACAACTTACATGTCAGCAACATCATCTCGGTCATCAGTGGATTCAGCGTCACTGAGACAGGATGAGTCTCCCTCGGCAAAAACATCTTCTGGCTTATCCAGTTCGTCTAGCACGGATAAACGCCTCAAAAATCTCGACATAACTACACAAAAACTGTATCAAAAATACTCTAAAGTAAAAAATGTAACTGCGGGCCTTACCTAATTAATTGTGCTTTGCTAAACGGAATGTAGCGAGCTACGCTACAAGGTAAAAACACTGCGCCATTTTGGTTCGATAATTACGCGTGGTCGCCACTTCCTCATACGCACGGCTCGATTTCCTTTTTTACGATGGCTATTGTATTCAATAGCCGGCTTGTTTCAAAGATAAGAGTCTTGGCTATTGCCTGGAATATTTGACAGACAGTTTTAAAACCCAATGGAAAGCAAATAATACTCAGAGCGGAGGCGGGTGGAAGACGGTTTTTCCCACTTCAGATAGGCCTATTGTGCTATCAGTCAAAGAAATACACCCAATTGACGACGATTTTGCATAAATCTCTGCAAGAATGTTCAAAACTACTCTGGCTAACATATACTAAGCCATGGGATTGGTACTCCAGAAACTGGCTGAGTTTCACAACGCCAAAGTGAACACAGCCGAACGAGTCGTAATCAAGTGCAAAAAAGCACAAGTCGGTTTAAAATTGGAAAAAAATAATGTACAGCCGTATGAAAGTTTTAAAGTATTTTTTCTTGAAGCCTAAAGGTATAATGATTTTTCAAACCAAAGTTTTGTGAAATACAATTAAGCAGAACAGTTTACCAGCACATTGTTTATGGTGTGACATCAAGCTGCAATACATGTTTGAGAATTAGGTCCGAGTTTCCAACGTTATTTACGAAGTTTTATTCCGACGTTTTGGGCTTAAAAACCACTTTCCCAGAAGGAATGGATATATCTTAAGGATATTTAATCAAAATATTGAGGTGAGCAGTTTATTATATATTATTAAATTAATGAAATGTATAATGTAATAATTTCCGTCACGCCGGCGTTACCGCTAGGGGGCGTTTGGCATTAAGAGGTTAACATGGTGAAATTTATCTGTTTTTTAACCGTAGGCTATCGAAAAAACCTTATGCACAGCGAATCCCGGGGAATGTAGCCTAGGCTATTTGAAAAACAATAAATGCAATATTCACTGGACAAGGTTTTGAAATTTTTTCAGTCAAAACCATTCTATTTACTTACAGGCTGTATTGTAATGACATCTGAAGTGCATTTTCAGAACTCAAATATCCGTCTATTGCAGTGCGCAAGTTTTGCATTGAATGGCAATTCACGCATTAGGTGTAAATGACAATTTGCGCATTAGGCTTGATATAGGTGTTATCAGCTCCTTTTTAATGGATACCATCACACATCACCTGGATGTTGACGGAGTGGGCTGAAAGCAATTTAATGCAGCGTTCCCCTTCGCTGAGGGACAGGTATGTGGTATTTGACCTATGGACACTTTTATTAATATGCATTTTTTGATATAGCATACACAATAATAATATATCACATTGTAATGTTGATATTTTTAGTCATGCGTGTGCGCGCCCCTGTGTGTAACAGACAAGAGGGTGTACACGTGTTGGGCACACGCCTATGTAGACGCACTTATATTTGGCGTTAAAATAACATGTAAACAACTGCGACATAACTTTAGACCAGGTTTTTGGTGCAACGTTTTCTGCTGGCTAGCAGATAGCAATACGCCAAAAAAAATCCTGGCCAACATGCCCAGTTCATTTGCTATGGCTGCAACATCACTTAGTATTTAACCGACGTAAGTGCTAGGGGCTATAATGAACCCCCTGCGCCTGGTGTAAGATCGCAAAGACATTTGCGTTCGGGTTAGCGCCTCTTAGCGCCGGGTGTAAGATAGGGCCCTATGTTTTGTAACAGAGAGACAAGAAAATATGTCCAATCACCGCAAATACTTTAGATACTTTCAAGTGGAAATTACTGTGGATGTGAGTTCATCAAGGAATACATTTAAACTCCAAACTAAACATTCTAGCAGAATGTTTTATCTTGTAAATGCCATCTAAGCCATCATTTATTTGTGATAAACAATTTGGATTTTGGTAGCCTTACAAATTGGCTCTACAGTAATACTTGATAGCAGCACTCTGCTATCAGATAGTTTTACACCCTGGGGAATCAGGTTTTTGGCATGGTACTTGGTGAAGTTCATGATTCCATTGGCTTTAATACAGAGGTGGAAATCCAGGGGACATAAAGTAAAAGTCCTCCCCAGTATTTTGCTCCAATCACCTGGACTTGCTAATTAACATAATTCTTCAGCGAGGAGGTAGAACTAATTAGTGAAATCAGCTGGCTGAGTCTATGGGTGGAAGAAACACATGGTAGGAAAACACATGGTTTTACTTTATGTCCCCTGGATTTCCACCTCTGCTTTAATAGGAGGCCCAGGACCAGCTGCAGCAAAACAATGGCATAATAACAAAGACCCACCAATATCTGACTTTAGGTATGCCATTCTTTTCAACACAAGCATCCTTCGAATGGCAAAACTACCATTGGTGTGTATGGCTGGAAAGCTCAATTTTGGTCTTACCTGACCTTAGTTCCAATGGAAATTGTATTCATGTTAATGTTGTTATTTCTATTTTTGGATGACGATGAGAATGATGATGATAAAAAAATTAATTAATAATTAATGAGGATTGGGTAATACACTTGATGTCCCGTATCTTTATTTTAATTAGAATTTCATTTTAAGATCACAATGCTAGCGATGCTGATGACAATAAATAAGATAAATAATAAAATAAAATCTACAGAAAAGTGTCTAGGTTCTGGAACGGAAATTGAAGAGATCGAAGCACCTGGTTCAATGTATGCTTGTTTCTACTCTACAGAGCTAAGGAACTAGGGAATCCATATTTAGTCATATCATCCTATAATAGCCCTTACCTTTTATCAGTGTGACCATTGACTTTTAAATCAGGCAGCACTTTTAAAACTGCATGGAAATTGTGTGTGTTTTTAAAAAATTTCATTACATTATTTATTTATGAGAGCAAATGTATTATTGTTTATTATTATTATTTGTATTACTTATTACATGGAGATTCCATGTCCAGGTATTCTAATTAGGAACATATTTGCACATTCACTGAGGGACCCTCACTCACAGAATGAAACAGTTTTCAAATGCATGTAAAGAAAAAAATGCACATATGCTATCTATATTCCTTATATTGTATGATAATATGCCTGGGTAGTATTTGATGTACAACATAAGTGACCTTTTGAAATCAAGATGGTGTTCGCATGCATTCTGACATTTTTTACTCAAAACTATAACTGATGATTACAGTGTAATACTGTAGTAGAACAAGCATGTAATTAATGTTACAATTCATTGCTTTATTTTTCTACTAATGCACATGTATAATTCAAGTATGTGTTTAATTTCTTAAGGCTTATGTGCAGAGCAGCAAATTAGAGTGTAGCCAAGAAACATATTAACATATGTCAGCCCCCAGGCCCTGGTTTTGTGCTATTCATTTTAGTGTGTTCTGCAAACACATTTACTCCCTCAAGTTAAAAAAAAAAGCCTTTTCAATTTCCAACCAACAAAATAATTGTATTGGCTGTGTACATGCCCAAGTAAAGTGTTATTGGATTCATGACATAAGTATTACATTTTGCAGATGAGTACATTTATCCTTTGTGCAGAACATGGCAAATATCAGTTTAAGATTAAGGTTAATCTGGAATGGATGAGTATAGACAAAAGCGACTTAAATTCTCAACAATAATAATAATAATAATTGAATTAACAATTTCCTTTTTAATGGGTAAATCATTTATCTATAATTAATAATTATATATATAATAATATAATTATAATTGCATTCTTTTTATTTCTTGTCTGTCATCTGCCCATTCTCTTCCCAGTAATTGGTAGACAGATGGACTGAGAAATTGATTGATGTTGCTGGCTAAACCCTGTGCTGTGAAATCTGTGTGTGAATTTGTGAGGAAGAGAGAAAATCTGACTGTGTGCGTGTTTTTGTGTGTGTGTGTGTGTGTGTGTTTGTTTGTTGAATGTGTCTGTCTGTATGCCTGTCTGTGGTTGACAGGAGGAAACCTGTTGGAAAGGAAGTGAGATAAATGCATGTACATAATGTATGGATAACCTATCAGGAGATCAGTGAGAGCATGAAAGGTGTTTGGTGGAATAGATCCGAAGGAACCAGACTAGTTACACTCAACCATCCTTTGGACTGATGCTCTGCTATGAGTGCCCCTCTCTGGTCCTGATGTGATGGATCTTCACGTCCTTGTGCTCGGTCCCCATCTAGTAAGCATCCCACTGTGGCTTAATCTCAGACCCTCACTCCTTTCTTAGTGTGTTGCTGCTTTGCCACTATGACATGTATTTTTGTATCCAAAATCTACAGACGGCACTCAGATCTCTCTTCCCCCTGAATCAAACACCGATTGGCTCATCAATTTACATTTGTCTTGTTTAGATATCTGCCTGATGGACCGCTCGCCAGTTCAAGCTCAAAACCTCTCCAATCAAATATGCGCTGTCATTGCGTTTATCACGCGCCCTCGCTCCGATACACCGCTCATACGCAACTTTGCTGACGTCCTACAAAACAAAACGCAAGCACAGCTTATATCTCTTTCCTGAGTTGTGTTTTGTGTGGTACAGGCCTGTGTTTGTTTTTTGGGTTTCTTTTTGCTGAACTTTTGACCACTGTCTAGACAATAATCAACCTCTGTCACCTTCCCTTTTTGGGATGTGATAGGGTGTTTGGCATTTTGAAATACAATTGAAGATGAACATTTTGACTGCTTATACCTTTTTGACCGATATCTGTATATATCTGTAATCCTATTGATGCATATACCCATAAAAAAAGCAAATGGTTAAGTCAGCATATTAATCCTTTAATGCCCATCTGCCTTGTATCACTTCTAGGACTGCAGATAATTGACTTTTTTTTATATCTGCTTGTAAATTTGTTTTTGTTGCAAATTTGTAGTAAGTGAACAGTGAAGCTTGACATTTATGTTTATGGATTCTGGCTCGCAGGTAAAAGACATGGCCATATGGAGCACCATTTATTTGATGGAACCATACAAGACAGAAAGAAAGAATAATACATGTGGTAAATAAATGAAGTAATTTTTTCCCTCTTTGGTTCATATCTGATTTCAGGTGTCATTTCATTGTTTCTTTTTTGAGTGTTAATATGACATAAACCAAAATGAAAGAACCAGTGACTTCCTGCATACAGGGAATTGTGAACTTCAGAATTGAAGCAGGGCACAGTCTGAGTTTCTTATTTAATTAAAAATGTACATCAGTGACACATGCAATTAGTACAATGAAGTGTAAGAGCTATAAATAGATGAAAAACAATGCTACTGCTGTAAGCTATGAATCATACAGCGTATTCTGCAGACAGTGTGCCTGTATAAGTACACAATTGTATCACTTAGGCCCAAAATTCAGTATAACCACATATCTATTTAACATTGAGGAAGTTTTTTCCCTTTTCACATTTCTTTTGCAATATTCAGCAATTACTTACCTCGTGAAATCGTCTAATTTCTGAGCGCAATTCTGAATTAAATTTTTTGTTAAAAAAAAGTTAAGAGCAAAGTGTAATGCATTTAGATTCAGTCATTTAATGGAAAGGCACAGTAACTTGAATGACATATACAGAATACATAACACAGAATCACAGAAGTGGAATTAAGTTTTTATGAGCTATGTATGCTATTTATGCTGCGCCAACTGCTGAACACACTTTTTTGTGAGTTAATCTCCCTGAAATGAAATAGGGCATAATGTTTTTAAGAAGCTGCTGATAATCTTCATGGCAATTCTTTTCTAGACAGCATTTATTTAACCCCTTCGTGGAGATGCCAAATTTCGTCAATTCTCACCTATTTAGGGGGTGTTCTATTTAAGGCTTTATAATGACTCCAAGGAAAAGTTTAACATTCATCTAGCACATATTAGTGGAATGATTATTATCCACGCCTTAAGTGACAAGTATAGCCCAGGAAGATACGAAGCCTATATTATGTACTACGATAACATTACAATAAAATAATATTCCACCAACAGGAAAATGCTTCAATGAAAGTCGGTACATCAAACATAAAACATGACTGAGGAAATGCTTACACTATAGTGTGTGAAATGCACTCAAAATGTGAAAATGACCATATCTAACATTAATAATTGAAAAAGTGGAAAAAGTAACGCGCATATGTAGCCAGCGAGAAGAACCACATATTACAAGCAGTACTTTTTTCATATCGAGGACGAAAAACTTGCAAACACCGTTGAGAAGGATATACTGTCATCTATCGGATAAAACCATTGTGAATAAAACCGGAATGACGTGAAATACTTCAGAACTGCAGGTACAGTACATGGGGGTGTTGAACGCAGATGTTCCATGTTGTGTAATAACGTTCTAATAATAACGTGTATTTCTCAAACAGATTGTCCAAGACAATAAATGACCACTAAATTTTGAAAGGAACATCACTATGTGTAAAACCAATGGTAGGATTGCATATTTAGTTCATACTTAATAGCAGATATTGATAGTAGAATGACTTGGTATATGACACAATAATTTCACATTTATTTTTATTTTGCAATTGAGTGAGCAGGGCTTTTCACAGCTTTTTTGGCAAACGATCAGGTTATTGTTGGGTTTATCTTGTTGCTATGATGGAATTCTAATTTTATATGATGAATAAATATATTTATGAAGTCACACATAGACGCTATTGTCCACTATGTCACGCATGGGTAAGTATAGTTGCAGTCGAGACTGGGTGGGGGGGGGTTGCTTGTAATTGGACTTGCTACGGGAGAATAGTGACACTTAGACACGCCATATTCAGCAGAGTTGTCATGAATCATCGAACAATAAAGTTAAAACATGGAGTTTGTGATTTCCACGCATAGTTTGGCTGCAGGAGCAACGGATGTCTCAGTTGAGCAAGGGAGGCAACCCAAAGGCGTTAATCTAGACCCCCCAATTCCCATAGAGATCCATTCAAATGCAGAGAGTTCATAGTATTGCTTGTACGAGCACCAGAAAATAAGATATCAAGAGTCTTTTGATATTTTTGGGTCACAGACATCAGGAAGTAATGGCATGCAAAGGATATGCAACGAAATATTAAATATGATGACTTTATTTAAGTTTATGTTAATTTGTCCAATTACTTTTCATCACCTAAAATGGGGGGGGGGGGGGGCTGTATATAAAAAGGCATAAAACTCACGTTTACATCATTTTCAAGTAGGGATTACTATCTGTCAGTATAGGGGGATAAATATCTATGGGTCTAAACACCAATCCAAAACCTGTCATAAAATTAATTCAATATTTTTTGTCCATTATAAAGCATATACACATTCATACTTGCTCCTAGAAAAATTTTACATACATCTAGCACATATGCCATAATTGCCAACCCTCTCGATTTTCACGGGAGACTCCAGATATTAATTTGCATCTCCCGGTGTCCTCCCGATTTCACAATTCTCCTGATTTTCTCCTGTTTCTCCCATTCTCCTGAAATTTTTGAAAATAAATAAATACTCATGGAAATTTCAAAGTTACTAGAAAGAAGAATTTCCATTTCTCACGGAGAGTTTCAAAGGACATGCGTTTTGTAAAATGTTCTGCGACGTTAATTGCCACCAGCAACCCCGCACCCCCCCCAGCGCCAGCGCCAGCAGTATGTGAAATGCACTCAAAATGAAAAAATAAAAATAGCAAACATATGGCACAACACTGTGGCAGAGTGGAAAAACTAACGTACATATTTGAAATATCACAAGCAGTAATACTTACGTATCGAGGAGGAAAATCTCCCTCATGCATATTCTCTGACAGAATCAATGGTATGGTATCTATGGTATCTTGGTAACTATGGTATCTTCTTCTGACCTGCTCCAAAAATCCATGTAAGCAGGCGAGAATTTTCTCTAGTCATGCTGACAAGTTAGTAAATACTTGCGAAAATAACAGGAAAAGAACTATTACGCCTCGGCGAGCGAATGTGCATTCTAAGTTGTTTGCGTAAAACTAAACTAATAAAACTAGAAATGCTGTTACGCCCAGCTGTAATTAATTGTTCAAAGCATTCAATAAGACATTTCAAACACCGTTGCTAAGGTTATAATGTCCGGTATTTTTATTACATTTTTTAGTAGCATATATTGATAGTAGAATGACATAGTTTTGGCATACGATCGGGCTATTGTTGGCTTTATCTTGTTGCTAAGATTGAATACAAATTTTCGGTCGTAAAAAAATAAGAGTTGTCACGAATCGTGTACTAATAAAGCTAGTACACGTAGTTTGTAGTTTCCGCTCATAGTTTGGTTGCAGGAGAAATTCATTTCTGAGTTGAGCAAAGTCTTGGCACCGGCGCCATGGCCACTTGGGGGTCTGCGCGAAGGGGTTAAATAATGTCTTGTCTGGTAAGAAAGTCATTATACAGAAATATTTAAATATTATTGCTATGTTTTGCTTCTCCTAAAACAATCATTGGAGGAGAAATTATGCTGATATTATAATACTATCTACAATATTCTTCTACAATATTGTTAGAACAGAAAAGTAAGAAAAGAAAACAGTGAGAAGAGTACAGAAAACAATAAATGCATTGAAAATAGAAATCAGTGCTTGGGTATTGTTTGTAGATATGCATTACAGCTATAAACAACATTGTAAAGCAATCTATAATTAACAGTTTGCCTATAATTAACAGATCTGTGTCTGCAGAGGAAAGGATGAGGTGCCTGTCATAATTCACATTCCTCACTTTAAAATAAATAAGTAAAAATGTTAGAATAACATTTCCTATCTTTTCAATGGTGAAATCAAATTGTAATTTTCTTTTTGTACCTTCAACATTTTAATATCAGCTGTACATCTCCGTGGATGTAGTTTAGCATGAAAAATCATTAGTGATGATAGGCCAATTTGTTATGAAGGGTGCCCATAAGTTCATGCCTTTAAAATGTATTACCAGATACGAGTAGTGAACCGTGGGAAGTAGAACCATGCCCTCTGTAATCTTACATTTAAATGGATGATTACTCTCAATCTATTTCCGTTTACTTTTCCTGATTGTCAATCAAACAATTGAGTCACAAAATAACCACCAACACCAAATAAGTAAATGATTACCAATTCATTTTGATATAGTATTGTCCTGTGCATCTTAAACTTGTGCAGCATTTTTCTACATCCACATTTATGATGACATCAAGGGCTCTATTTTAATAAACCAAACGCAATGGTGAACGCAAGAGTAATCGCTTGGCGGTATCGCTCTGAGGGCGTGTCGGCGAGAAATTTGGTAATTTCATGACGGCAATCTTGGCGCACCTTATGGCGGTATTGCTAAAAGGCTGGGTTTAAATGTCCAAGGTGTGTCTCTATGGTAGCCAATCAAATTGTTGTTCTCATGCTTTAAAAAAAAGCCAGTTGGAACGCAATCGCTCCATGCTATTTCATAATGAGCAACCCAAACGCACTGGACCGTCAACGACAAGAGCGATTTTCCGCACAGGAATCAGACATACTTGCAACAGAAGTACAGGCTAGGACTGTAGTAATTTATGGATCACAATCCACACCACCTCGTCTCCCAGAAGTTCGGAAGGCACGGGAGGAGGTGGCGAATGCATTAATTAGCCTACATTAGGTGATGTAGGCATAATTATGATTCAAATGGTAGGCTTATGATTCAACTGTGTCAATGTGTAATTTATATATTATAGGCTATTGGCCTACATGATCGCAAGTTTCTTGTAAGCTGTCCTGTTTTATTCTAGTAGTTTAAATTAAAATTAATTAAATAATAATAATTATAGGCTATTTGTTCATTAAATGGAAGTGTAATGTTGGCATCACCTATAGACACTACATAGAACTATATGACGAATAAGTTGCCAAATTGCCAGAGTCTATTGCGTTCCCGCTAAGAGGTGGTTCCAGCTGATCATAACGCAATGGGTTTTCGTTGGTTCAAATTGTCACTGAGCCGAAAGTATTTTAGAACACGCCCCAGACAGCGCTACCCATCCCACTGCAGCGCAAGCGAAAGGATGTTATGTTGAGAATTTGTTGATCCTAGCGGTATTGCTGAGAAACGCCATAGCGCCAGTTTTAAGACGTTGATGCTGTCAACAAGCTTGCGTTTGACTATACCGTCCCCTTGCGCTGGTTTGAAAATAGAGCCCGAAGTGTTAATATGCCATGTGAAAATTCTGCATTTTAAATGCTCAATACTTAAAATGCTAAGGGCTCTATTTTAATAAACCAAACGCAATGGTGAACGCAAGAGTAAGCGCTTGGCGGTATCGCTCTGAGGGCGTGTCGGCGAGAAATTTGGTAATTTCATGACGGCAATCTTGGCGCACCTTATGGCGGTATTGCTAAAAGGCTGGGTTTAAATGTCCAAGGTGTGTCTCTATGGTAGCCAATCAAATTGTTGTTCTCATGCTTTAAAAAAAAGCCAGTTGGAACACAATCGCTCCATGCAATTTCATAATTAGCAACCCAAACGCACTGGACCGTCAACTTGGATGTGTGTATGATTCTACGTGGGAACATGCATTGAAATGTTCATTTTAAAAGCTGATCCGATACTTACCATTTATCTAGCCCTATTAAACCGCTCAGCCAGTTGATTTCTCTTTGCTCTGGCTGTGATGGGGACCGCGACCACTGGTGCAGGTGGGGCAAGCTAATTTTGTCGCATGTCACCTGGACATTGATGGAATGTGTTCCTTTGCGATTGACGAAAACTATTGCATGCTCGGGTGGTGCGCGGATTTGTATGTGCTTGCAGTCGATAGCACCAAGCACCCCGGGGAACCCACACTTGAGAAAAAATGCGAGTTTTGACTTTTTACTGCATTCATTGTCCGTATAGTTGAGGAAGGACACCCGCTGAAAGTATATCCTTTCTGTGTATTGTGTAGTGGTAGGCTTATGATTCAACTGTGCCAATGTGTAATTTATATATTATAGGCTATTCTTGTAAGCTGTCCTGTTTTATTCTAGTAGTTTAAATTAAAATTAATTAATAATAATAATTATAGGCTATTTGTTCATTAAATGGAAGTGTAATGTTGGCATCACCTATAGACACTACATAGAACTACATGACTAATAAGTTGCCAAATTGCCAGAGTCTATTGCGTTGCCGCTAAGAGGCGGTTCCAGCTGATCATAACGCAATGGGTTTTCGTTGGTTCAAATTGTCACTACGCCAAAAGTATTTTAGAACACGCCCCAGACAGCGCCACCCATCCCACTGCAGCGCAAGCGAAAGGATGTTATGTTGAGAATTTGTTGATCTTAGCGGTATTGCTGAGAAACGCCATAGCGCCAGTTTTAAGACGTTGATGCTGTCAACAAGCTTGCGTTTGACTATACCGTCCCCTTGCGCTGGTTTGCGCCGGTTTGAAAATAGAGCCCTAAATGTTTCGTAGATTTTCATAAATTAGTTTTTCTAGCCTGAAATATGCATTGCGCTCAACGGTTCAATACACTGTGTCCTCTTTAAAAGTTTCTAATGTTTCAATCGCATTGAATAATGTGTGGAGGTCTTAACATTAATTACATTCTAACACATTCAGATTATTCCCATCCATGTTAAACAATCTCAAGTTGTAGTTATCTCTGTCACCATCATTTCTTAATGATATTTGTTATTCAGTTAATGAATTGCCTGATTGATAATTAATATCCGTATATAAAGTAGGAGTGTGCCCGAAGCTGAAGCCGAAATCCAGAAGTGCACGGATAGTGGGTTGGAAACTGAGTTTTTCCCATCCGAAGTTACCAGTTCATATTCGGATGCGGGAACTAATTAACTTGCAGCAGGGAAATCTTTGATTCGGTGCCTACCTGTCTGTATGCCTCTTCTGAACTTTACAGAATTAAGCATTGGATTGTTTATTTGTTTAAAACATTAAAATATGTAATTAGGGATGGAGCCGTTCGATATGGGCCATGTGACTCAATCGGCAGTCCCTGAAATTACGGATACTCAACCTATATCTTTAACGTGGTCGCTATAATCGAACAGTGTGCCTTGTTTATATAGACCTATGTCAATCTTGTGAGAGCAAAAGAAAAAGAAACAAAACGTTAAATGAAAAATCTCAACATCTTGCATGCAAACGACAGTTATAACGCTGCTTCTGCGTTATATTGAGCTAAGTAATTAGCGCACTGAGATTCCCTTCATGCTCCTCTTACTGGCCTGATCAAAGAAGACACCAGGAGTCAGGAACACAGGCAACTTCAATCTTTATCGGGGTGCTTTTTCACTCTTCCACACCACTGCTCTCAGCTACACACACTGAACCGCCTTTTCTCTAATCACCCCCGTCTCTATCCCCCTCCGGGTCAACCCATATTTTTATCAACAGAAAAATAGTGAACTAAATGCTACTCGACTGTTAGATGGCAGCAACTTATTTATCATCTGAAGTAACTTGGTAAAATATTTTTCAGCTTACACTATCCCTTTAATGCTGCTCACTTTAATTTGGCTGCGCTTAATCTCGCCATTTTTTCAGAACGTAAAAACACCTTTCTAAAGAAAGCAAAGGAAGAGCTAGAATCAGTAGTCTATGTCCCGTTTTGAAATGTCACTTACTGGCTATCAAAATAATTATTGTATTCATGCTAGTTGTGTTGTTTGTATTTTTAAACTGTACCGACCGTCCGTTCTGCTTCCGTATTGTTGTGTAATCAATTCCGTCAATCTCGCCATTCCACGAGCCCAAACTTGCAACGCAATTAATAAAACGAAACTATAACGTTTTAACGAAAATGTTTTAACTAGGCTTGTCACGGTGATCGGTTTAACCAATGGAATACTAAAAGCATATTAAAAGCTGTTGAAATGCAGCCATATCCAGGCTTTTTTCATTTTCTTGAATTAAAAGCTTTTCAAGTGTTCTAGAATTTTGTTGTTACTGCTAGCATAGAAATGCATCTTGTTGGACTGTTCATTTTACTTTTTTCATTTAGAGTGGTTTTCTCAATACATAATTAGGCTATAATCCTTAAGTCTTCTCATTGAATTTTATAAAGCATAATAATTGTAATGATAATAATATTACTAGGTATACATAATCATTTATGTATCCAGGTTCATATTGTAAAATAAAAAACAAACAAAAAAAGTACAGTATGAAATCACAACAAGCAGAAAGGGCTGTTATTGTGGAAATAGTTTCCATTCAAATGTATAATGGAACGGTTTGATGTTTTTATAAAACTGCCTTTTCATTCTGAGTTGATTATATATTGTACCTCAGATTATTTTCAGTTCTTATCCAAAATTATTGTTCAGTGTCCCCCAGTTAGGAGGTGGGGGGTTCAATAGGTTAACAAAAACAACCTTTAACAAGACAAAACAATAGATAAATATGTATAAAGTACAGAATATAGTTCTTATAAAACATTTTTAAAAGAAAAAAAAGTTAGGGGGGTGAATACTCATAAATTGCAATCACAATTAATTTTAGACTAAAAAAGATCACATTTCCTATATGTAATGCAACTTCTGGTAGAAGCCCCGCCCACTTCCGGTTTCTATCCGAATACAGATACAGATAATGTTGATGGTCGAACAGATACAGATACAGATAGTGGCATCGCTGCACATAAAGTTAAGGTTACAGAAGGCCTATTTTAAAGCAGACAGTACGCCACTGCCAGATATTACCTTGGATTCACTCTTTAACTTTAGCCCCTTACATAGGTAAATGTTCTGCCAATTTTCCTTGTCGATGTCATGTATGTGAACGGGAGCAGGAGTCAAATTTCTTCGTAAGATGTTCCTCCAATTTTCCAGGTCAGGACCTAGTAAGATTTACGGATATCCTCCGCCAGGGAGCTAGTGTGAATAAAAGCAGCAACATTCCTGGTTGAAGCATGCAAAAGATTACAACATTTTAAGTCACATCTTAATACCTTTTTGTTTCTGGCACAATTTATTTAATAAATACTTTACTCAGTATGTCCTCTCAACAATTCTTTCACAAATAGAAGATATTGTAGCTGCATTGTGAGATTTTGTCAGGGAAATTTGAACATTTATTTTAAAAATGGAAACTTTTGTAAGACCACCTTTACAAATTGTCAATTGTAAGACCACCTTTACAAATATTTCAACATTGCCTCACGGATTGCATGTGTGATATGCAATATCTTTCCCTGGTAAACATCTGTGTCAGGCTCTTCTAGTTTTAACTTGTTTTTTTTACCCAATGTAGCCAGCTGGATAGTGTCACATATCAATGGCATTTAACTTGGCCAACATAATTATTCTTGTTTCATTTTACTGAAAACAATTATGAATATTTATATTGATTTTTAGCTGATAAACCATGCTTCAGTTGTTCATCTAACGTTAAGTATTTGGGATCATATAACTGAGCTATACTGGCCAAAAATGTCACCAATTTATCTTAAAACTATCAATATTCAACTGTGATGTGTTGGCAGGATTAATACCCCTGCCAAAATTATTATTCAGTTAAATATCTGGCTGTTTTAAAGATGAACTAACTTAATGTTAACATTAAGTGTGAACAGACAGGAAATGCTATTTTTACTTGCTATTTGAGAGACCTATGGGTGAATGGGGAAAACCAATACCTAACTTGGATAATTAATCCAGCAATGTTGTGGTTTCCTGTTATGATTCCGTGAAGGGACTGGACTCAAACGCACGACTCTCACACAGGAATTTCAATAATTCAACAATTTATTACTTCGTCCACAACTCCAGAAGTATAGGGAGAATATTAATGCTGGGACTGGATCCTGGAATGGCGTTAGCAGGTGGTTGAACGGGAGTGGGAGTAGGCAAAGGGCTGGATGGTGGCGGAATCCTGGGCTCGTGTAGCAGAGGAGGACCGGGATGCGGGAGACAGGGGCTCCGTGGAGTGGGCTAGGACTGCTGCAGGCTGGCGAACATGCAAGGCAGAACAAGGCATTAATGACAGCAAGGCATAACAAAACAGGCAGCGTAATACGCTGAGCTAGGCAAGACTTAAGGCAGCAAAGCAAGGCAAGACAAGGCTAGATTTCAAGACACGAAGCGAGACAAGACAAGAGTTAATTCAACAACAAGACTTAACGAACTGGCACAAGACAAAGAACACCAGGATAATATATAGAGTTAATGAGCACTAATTGCATGCAGCATGAGAATGTATGCGTGAGTGATTACCAGAGCAGAGAGCGTGAGGAATGTAAGCGGGGAAAGGAATGAGATAGGCGGAGACAATGCAAGGGAAATGAGTGACAAAGAGGGAAAACCACACCCAGCCTGCAGCACGAGGGAAACAAACAGGAAACATGAAAACATAACACGACACATGAGGGAAAAGGTAAAACAAGGAGCACAGCGGGGACGGGAATGGAGAGCGTCACAGTTTCCATGTGTGAAAGAAGCTTTTGACTTTACAATTGGCTACAACTTTTAGTTTTTATCCTCATTAACTCAGGTTGGTGAGTTCAGCAATCACCAAAATTAACATGCCAAAATATCTAGGCTACTCTTTCTGGTGATTATAATGCTTAGTCTCTGATCCAAAGGTAGACACTTGTATAGCAAGTGCATGCATGACAAATTTACTCCGTTTTAACCTGCATATTCACTTGTTCACAAGCTTACAAAGAAAAAAAGACTAAGTAGGCTAGGTAATATATTTTCCCTTGAGGCTTACATGCCAAATACTTCTTTTTTTACCTGTTTACCACTGCAAAATAATGCATTTCTCAATGTGACGAGAAACCATTACTAGTTTATGTATTAGTACGTCCTTCCATTAAGAAAAAAAAAACAATCTATTTATATTTACACTTTACATGGATTTAAGGAATGATTTTAAATAATTTATTTAGTTTTGAGACATGCTTGCGATAATAAAGGTGAGAATTTTCAAAAGGAAAACCTGAGGAAATATATCCATTTAAATGTTTTTGATCTTTTAGTTTTAGCAGCAATTCAGCAGGAAGAGATCTGTGACATTTGCCTCTCTGGATTAGAGTATTTACAGAATCTGTGTGATATTTCTCACATACAACTGTCACTACCAAGTTCTCTATCATTGCTTGGCATAAAACTGGTGCTATTCAAACTGGGAATGTATGAAGCATGCTGACTATACTGTAGATCATGGGTTTAAGTTACATTCATTGATGTCTTAAAATTCTATGATCTACACTCTGTTACTTTGGTAAAATCAAAGAACAAAAATTCGGTCTCAATCATTTCTCGAACTTGTGATCATACACAACGCAAACAGCAGATGGGTAATCCAGCTGGTTCATCATTGGTTATTAAATTATGCTATTAGATCAAGAGGCAGTTGAAATATACACAGCCAAAGAAGATTGAACTTAATATTGTTATTGATGACAAAAAAGTCATTACTGATTTAAATGTGGCCTAAATGTGTGGCAGTTTTTTGGCTGAATAAACCCCACAGCCTTGTTAAAAATACACATTCTTAGTTTGAATGGCTTACTTATGTAGTTAACTTTCTTTTCCAACAGAAATATCCTGTGATAGATATTCTGTCCACCAGTCTTTGTGAAGAAATTCTGGCTGCCAGAATGATGGATTTTATTTCTTTATTAATTTTTGTAAGTTGCATTATATGAGCAGTGCCTTAACACGATGACCCTCCCAGCAGCCCCAGGAAGAGTATTTGAACCCTCTTTAATGTCAGAAGGCTATTGAAAGGTCTATTCCAGTAAAGTTATTTCTCAAATGAATTGCGTACATATTTTCCTGATACAATGGAGTCCACTGGTGAACAGAACTTTGGTCTTCCTTCCAAATCAGGTCAACATTACCGTTTTAAAGGTATTTCCTGGGTAGAGAGTCAAACCATCATTTTTTTCTAGTGGTCAATCTGCTTTCAACCACTTTAATGACACATTCAACAGTAATCTGCGATACTCTAAAGCTGTGCTTAATGAATGCAGAGAAAGAGGTCAAATCCAAAGCAATATTTAATCATTTTAAGTTTTTTGTTTTTTTCTCGGTGAAAGACATAAATTCTGTGAACTCAATTCATTAAATTAATTCTTCCTAATGCTTTAAAAATGTTTTAAAACTTTTCATCTCATAAGCAATTCTTCAACAAAATAAACAGGAGACACTGAACACAAATTACCTGGGATAACATAATGTCGCCAGGGAAAGGGAGTCTGTGGGTCCTTTTTTTTCTCAACACTTCACTCAATATTTTAAGAAAGGAAGCTGGAGAACAGTTGTAGAGATTTGATTTAAAGTAGGATATACCTTTGCCAAGACACTCCAGCTGTACACTCTTTGGGGTTTGTTTAATAAATTATGTATTACTTTCAATACTAAGTTCTATCAAGGCTGTGGACACCAAAGCTCTCTCCTGCTCCTTAATTACCTTCCTTCAATGCCATAGGGGCTGGTGCAATAAAAAAAAACCTGAGGAAATATTAATCAAAAAGATTTACTGAAATGCCATCTAGTATTAAAAATACATCCCTTGTTGCTAGATTTTAAATAGGTTCTCCAGAATATCAGATGTTTTTCTGACCTTTTACTTCTGAGCTTAGGGAGCAGCTGGTATCACCCAAGTACTGAACTTTCTTCCAAGAACATCTGGGATGACCTCTCATGAGAGAGGGAAAAAAGAGGAGCATTTTAATTAGTGAACAATGGATTTACAATGATCTGTCTAATCCTTAATTAATTAATTAATCAATCAATCAAATTGTATTCAGTATAGCTCCTGAAATTGGGTTTGGTGGTCACACAGTGTTTGTCAATGCACATGATTCTGAAGAAACAGTGACTTCCTATGAAAACAGATTCACGGTTAAAAATGGCTACTGCAGCGAGTGAATTTGGCATTTTGTGTTGAACAAACAACATTTATTTTGGCACCCATTATGGCCACATGCAAAGCTTTTGGGCGATTTTCAAAAATTGATTCAAAACTGCCAATCTACCAAATGCTGAGTGCTGTGGCAGGAAACAGGAGGGAAATTTACCATGAGTTGAAGCCAGTATTAAACAATAATGACCTGGATTCAATCAGTATTTTGGCTTAACTTTCTTATACAGGTAAAATAATTTTTTTCCCCTTTCTTTTTTTCTACAAACAGTTTGGCGAGCTTGGCAATCTCAAAAATGAACCTGGGAAAACTATATTTGTGAAGAAAGTCACTCACATTTATTTGTTAGACGAAGTTAAAAGGTGAATGTTGATGGAATGCGGGCCAATATCTCTGAGTGGATTTGCATAATATAAAAAGGCCCCGACGACACTGAGTCGTTGCTCGAATGCTACGCTGTTATCCCTTGCTTTACATATGAATTTGACCCAAAGAATAAATCAGAGACTGCTGGCAGTGACCTCGAAATGAGATGCTGCCACATATCTGCAATCATCTGCTAGTGTGTGAAGATGACTGTCAATCTGCCCTGCAGTATTGACTGATTTCAAGAGGCTGTTCCTGTGGGACCTATTTTCCTTGTCACCAGAAAGGGGGAAAAAAACAAAAACCTTTGAGGTGGATGTCGCTGGAGTTGACTGCGAGCCGCCGTATGACACCTGCGGAACCAGGCCTCATTGAAGTCTTTGCAGCAGTGATGGAGTGTGCCTCAAGATGCCAGAGAGGAGTGCGGGGTGACACGTGACAAGCCTTCCCTTTCCAGGGGCGCTGTTTCTGCTGAGAAAGGGATGTCACGCGCGGATTATGTCAGGAAGCTGAGTCTGCAGTGCTCCTCTGACCAAACGTCTTTAGGTTGATGCTAGATTGGATAGCCCGGAGGGACCTGGGCGGGACCCTGGGAGGTACGCTCTGCTGTGATTGGGTGTTAATATAGCATCAACCTTTTCCCAACCCCTAAACATAACCTCAGGTAACGGAGTTCACGTAACTTGGGCTCATGCCCGAACTGTTAAGATAGTGTCCCAGAGTCCCGCCCAGGTCCCTCCGGGCTATCCAATCTAGCATCAACCATGTCTTTATCGTCGTTTCACATCTGGCCCAGTTCTACCTGAAATGCCTTTAACATTATTTTGTTAGTGACGCTGTTCGGTTCTACTTTAATCCCTCTTTTGCCTTTTAGGACTGGTGACGGTCATTAGACGCTTGGCATGCTGTGCCACGCTCTTTCCCTGGCTGCACAGGGGAAGCATAGGGTGTTTCTTATTAAGTTTGAAAAGGGAAAAAAAGAAAATATATTCCCTTAGCGATAAAAGGTGTCCCAAACTTCTTTGGCTGGAATTGTTGCATTTCTGCCAACATTATCAATAAAGGGAAGTCTTATTTCTTGATGCATGCTGTACTTGGTCATATATCACTATATTTCAACACTTTAATATACCAGGAGGTGGAAATTTACATTTTTGATTATATCACAATCTGGAGCCTTGTAAAGGCATTCAGTTATAAACATAATGCTAAAAGTTCTGGTATTTGCTGAAGGCCTGCTTGGTATACACACTGCTCAATAGCTATGGCCGTGGGTGTTGTGTCATTCTTGAATATACAAATTAATAAGACATGCATGCTTCTCGTGACGTTCAGTTCATCATAGAAGGTTTTACAAAGTAATTGCCACAGAGTGTATTTCATGTTAAAAATTGATGTCATGATGTGTATAGCTTGTGTTATATTAGTTAAAGTAATAACTCCCAATCCTTCATCAGTGATTGATAACAGTAGAGAGACAGTGCAAATGGAGAGACCCTTGGGTGGTCCTTACGGTATTGTATTTCAAGTCAAGTCAAGTGATACTTTAAGTTCCCATTTTAGGGAAATTCAATGCAGTGACCCATAGGTCCCCCCGTCTCCCCAACCAGACACACACACACACACACACACACACACACACACACACACACACACACACACACACATGGAATTAAAGTCATGCCACAGCAGTGAACATCCAGAAAGGGCACAAGTATGTCCTTCTTTTTCTACTTCTTTTGCTGTCTTTAATGAAATAACACATTAATTATTGCTCCTTTTAAAATAGCATTTTTAAAGTGTCTTGAAAAGAATAGAAATGACCTTCAACGACCCGTCTACAAACCACATAATTAAAAAAACATTCTGGATATCAAGGTTCGTTTTTTGCTTCTTTTCATGCACTAATGAAAGTCACATTTGAGAGTTCACTTGAACCCTGGGATTTGACTGCATCCCTTTTGATGTTGATGCACATCTCAGGTAATCCTATTTAATATGATGTTTACATTTCCTTTGTACTCTCAATGCTATTGCACTTGACAAAGCAAAAAAAAAGAAAAGTGAAAAACACATTTTTGCATGATGGCTTGTGAAGAGTTCATTAACCGAACAGAGGCAATGGAATCACTGGTCTTACTTGCCATTCATTACGTTACATTTCCCCCCACTTTCACCCTCCTGTATCCCCGCTAATGCCCCTATAATTGCAACACTTAGCCCACGTAAAAAAGTAGGGATGCGCCGATATATTGGAAACGATTGGAAACGGCTGATACAGATCGGCCAATTGTGTTAAAAACAACCGATGGTCAACTCCAATTACGTATGTCCTGTCAATAAAAAAGAAAAAAATATATATATATTGTTAATTTGTACTCCAAGAGTCGGTTTTCATTCGCCGGTCAGATTTTTAAAAAAGTAGGCTAATTGCAATTTGTTTCCATTTTCAGTGTTTCCCCTATACGAAACCCGACAAAATAGTTTTGTTTTTTTAAATGCTAAAAATAATGCAAATATCTATTAATTGGGAAATCAATAATCATTTGCACGTGGGAGCCTCTGCCTGGGAAATCTGAGCAAGAGTGTAACAAAAAGTAGAGTGGAGTAACGTTACCGGTACAGCATAGCATGCGCTATTGCATATCAACTTAATGGGATTGCCCTGAAACATAACAATAAAATCCCTGTATAACTAAAAAAAGAAAAACAACGAAAGATATGTTTTGTAATGTACGTATATAACTAAAATGTCAACCAATTCTCACTACCCAGCATTGAGCGGGCAACATACAATGTTAAATTTGACTTGATCTGGTGACATGCCTCTGGCTTCAGTCTTCCAAGTTCCAGCAAAATAAACATCAACAATTTTATTTTTCTTTGACATTTCAGTGATAACGTTAATGTTACTGAGACCACAAAGTACTTATTTCTCAAGCTACATATGAATTTGCTACATATAACAATTTTGAGAAGTGGAAAACAGGTCTCACTTACTTGCTAGTTTTCGTTAGCGTCTATGGGGTTTTCCCTAGTTGTTAGAATTAAGCTAATCGGTAGCTTACATTGAACAGCAAAGCTGTATTTCTGTATTTGATTCCTGAGAGGAATAGCTGGTATTGTGTTCATTGCCAGTTATCATCAGTAAACATAAAATTTACCATTGCCCACTGGATGTTTCTTAGCTAGCTAACATTAGCTATATAGCTACATATAGCCTAATGAGGGCATATTAAGCGCACTGACCCGATCGGACAGGCAGTTAAGGTTGAAGCCTGTAGTTCTAGCTATCCATATTATGTGATGTTTATTTAGCCTACCTGTTAATAAGTGCTTTCCGCAGACATAATGTTGAGATGCAGGACACCATATAGTTTCCTTCCACCTGCTCTCTCGTAATAGCATGTAGCCACAGGGCTCGTCTTTTGGGATTTCCGATTGGACATGGAAAACGTGCAAAATGCAAGTCGGGTTTTTTAAATTGCATTGCCTGTGCAGTTCACAATGCAACAGCTTTTGGGAATTTAATAGTTTTTTGTTTTGATCTTTGTTGTCTTCTTCCTGCACCATTGTTTTCTATGGGAGCGAGTCTGAATCGGTCTATGGTCGGAATTATACCCCCAAAGTAGGGCGTGGCATTCAAATAAACGCTTCAGTGACGTATGACCGCGGTTCTCTATTGGCTGAGAGGACTTGATGACGTGTACTGGTCGCGTTTTAATCCCGCCGATCAAATTTTTGCCTGATCAATTACAGGCAATGGTAGAAAAAAGGAAGGCATATCAATTAGTACTGATATTTGGGCTATGTTTATTCCACCCCAGAATGACAATAATTAACCATTGAAAAGATGAATCATCGATTTGAGTTGGAACAGTGCAGTTGATTTTTTTTAGCACAGAACTGAAATGGAGCTTTAGTTGCCAGGGTAACCAACCAAACAATTCCATGGCATTCAACATGCGAGCTACCCAACGTCAACTAACTAGCTAGCTACCTAGCAGCAATACCCACATTTTTATTGGAAGAAACAAATGTTATAACAAAGTTAAGAAGTGTGGTTTATTATTACATGGAAACTTAGTATCTTGAAACCCACCTGTGAAGCCAGAGAACGCAGGTTATCTGGTTGTGGAATTTCTACACTCTCAAATTCAGTGGCGGTAGGTTCGTACATATATGGTCGTACAACCCCGATTCTCCCCGCTATTTTGTATTTTTGTTGTGTGTGATGCCAAGTGTCTTCTTGGACAGAGGAATGTCAATCAAGTGTGCTCATTAGAATATTACAACCACAGTCCGGCAGTCTTAATACAGGTCTGATCAGCTAATTCAGCTGTTTTTGAGAAGTGCTTTATCATATTTATAGATACTTTTTTTTCATTCAATCTTGGTGGATGCTTAATAACACACTCAAGTTTGATATCATACATATATTTTAACGATTTTGTTCCCTGGGGCTTTAAAATAAATAACTAAATAAATAACAATAATTGATCTTCATAAATCATATATCTGTGCAGGAAAAATTGAGTGATGACCAAGTGATGGCAAGGGGATACAATTTTACTTAGCATACCTTCAGTGAAGCATTTTAATTTGCTATGGAATGATTTACAATTATTATACATGTTATCCATGTTGTATGTTGTTTATGAAACCTTTCAGGCATTATACTTGGTTTGTCCATATTAGTTCTATATTCCAGTGCTGGGTTTTCTCGTTGAGAATAAACACAGCTATAAGCCATGATATGTATAGTTAATTTAATAATTCACAAGCAAAGACATTTAGAAATATAATCAATTCCAAGGTTCTGGAATTTTGATGATGACCAAATTTGTGGTTTATCAATATAATTGATTTATATTCATGTTTAAGCCCAATGTCTGTCTTTTATTGATCCATTACTGAGACATCCTCTCTCAAGGTCAGACATCACTCACAAATCCCATCAACATATTTTGAATTCATCCCTGTAAACCACTGACAATTGCTCAAGTTTCATAGCACGTGAAATAGGACTTTTGATTACTTGCCAATAATGTCTCTGTCAGATATATTTTCCCCACATACCACTTTTTGACATATGGTGCAGCATATCCAAAGAAAGTTTGCTAGTAAGAAACTTAAAAAGAGAAAAAATTGATATCCATATCAATATCCTGAACTCTCCCAGAATATAATATTTTCAGCATTAGATTCAGCTTGCAACAAACTCACTCAATATAAAAAAAGGACAATGTGGTAAATAATTGCAGTATCTTTTATCATGACTTCAATGGTACAAAAGCATGGTCAACAGGTACCCCACCCTGAACCTTTCTCTTGATGAAATGGAGAGTGGGGCTGGACTTAGTAAGGATTTGTGATGTTTGGCCTTCAGTGAACACCAGGGGGGTATTTCACGAAGTGCGATTAAGCTCTAAACCTGGCTTACTTCAGTTAGTCTGGATAGGTTCTCAGATAACTCTGTTTCACGAAGCAAGCTTGACTAGATGCCAGTTATATCGCTAAGGCAACATATGTGTTTGGGCTAGCCTGGAGGGAGCAGGTGGTTCAAGCTTGACTTATTTGCAGCCGGTGTTACAGTGCAGATCTGTTGGCCCACATGCGTACCTAACTCCATGATAATGTAACTAGGCCTATATAGTTACCTAGCCATGAATTGCATTTGCATTAAAACAATGACACAATTTTACTTTGGCTAATTGTAGCCCAGCTGCAGTAAATTAGCCTACTATATCCAGCCTACGAGGTGTGCCATCCAGTAGTCACTGAGGGAAAGAAAGTAGCTACATTCTGCTTATTTTACTTTATTAATTGAAGTTATTTATTCCACGCATTTTCTTGAACGTTTTGGACTCTGAATTAGTCGCTTTTGGAGCAATAGTTAAGTTTGCCATTCCCATCCTTAGGTTGTGTAGTCATTACCCAGTAGCGAATAAACTGTGGGGCATGTTTGAAAGATTAAACTTTTGCCGTAACCTGTCGGCACACAAGCTAATACATCCTGCTTGTCCAGTAAATATTTCAAACAATGGCGTTGCATGGTGAGCGTACAGCCATGAGATTCACTGTACCGATGGGTTCCGAGATTGCAGTGACACCTACTCAGACAGACCACTGGCTTAGAAGCAACATGTTTCAGTCCCTTTTTTCTCAAGTAATTCCTTTATGTTGTCATATTAAAACATTTACAATTCAAGTTTTTGACTTTGTTTTTATTTGCAGGTTATGCTATAAAATAATTCAGTTTATGTCATAATATTATTATTAAACCATTTAAATTGAATGTTTCTGATGTTTTTTTGGTAGGATATCTGAAAAAAGCCATTCTGTATTATTTTAATGCCGTAAATTAGGCATAGGGGTCTGTGTAGCCTACCGACGAGTCGACGACATAGACATTCACATCATAGATGGTCGTTAATGGAAATATTGGACCCGGTTATGTAGTGTATAAAAACAAATGTGTCTTGACTGCTCCTGTTTCAATCATGACATGTCCGTTTATTGACAACCCTGTAGATGAGGGGGCACAGATAGTACGGAGAGAGTTTTGAGCGGGGAGGATGTTCCGAGATTGGATCCAATCAGTTATGAACGCTACAGATTTTCCAGGGAGTGTAAGGGGGAGTGTAAGGTTCGGAGAACCAAACGCGACCGATAAGGATTTCTAAAAGCGTATCTAAAAAGATACGCCACAAAACACGGAAGTAGCCACACCAGGACTGAGATAACACAGGATCGGGAGCAAAACTTCCCTAGCACAAGGCAAAACAAAGCAACCTCCAAAAACTGAGGTGATCTCGATAAACAGCGAGAATAACTAGCAAAAGAACCTCACGCACTAAATAATTAGGCGTAACAAGAGGTGGTGAAACAAAACAAAACTCGATAAAATGAGTGAAGGAAAAGAATAGAAAACATTACATTACATTACAATCATTTGGCAGGCGCTTTTATCCAAAGCGACGTACAATAAGTGCATATTGAAGGTAATTGACGCGACTACAAAGCAAATCCAACAAAGCACAACTTTCTCACAGCGTAGGAGCTATCCCTAGTAATAAACATTAGTACACACAGTCAGCTATGCATTCTGAACTATAAAATAACCAAAAACACAAGTTAAATAGAAAACAAGCAAAAAAACAGGCAGCGAGTACTATAGAATGGCCCTATATAGGTATTTTAGTCGAGGTGGAGTCTGAAAAAGTACGTTTTCAGACCACGACGAAGAACAGACAGTGTTGTTAGCCAAAAGCTCTTGTGGCAAAAGAGCTGAACACAACTAGCAACAGGTGAATAGAATAAAGGATAAAGAAAGATTGGAAATGAAAGAGAAAACCAATCTAATCCTAAATCTTATAACCAGACTTGCTGCGTTTCCTATTTGTATGAACCAGAAATGCAGCGACCTATACCTTACCGACTTCGTTTGTCAACATAGCAAAGACAATATCGAAATGCGGAAGTCCTGAAGTATTTATAGCCGGCAGTTAACGCAAAACAGGTGTAGGGAATAATTGTCGGGCAAGATACCAATACCGGAACGGAGGCAGAAAAAATCCGATAGAGCGTCCTGACGACGCCAGAAAGGAAACCAAGACGCAGGAACAGCAGAGACTGCTAGAAACCATGACAGGGAGGGAATAATCTTGATTTGCAATTTGCTAGAGGCTTTTGTTGCAAATAAAATACATTGCAGTCAGTCCATTAGTGTACAAACCGTGTCCATGAAGTTGCGTATTTTTGGCAAGTGGCACCTTTTTATAGCCTACACCGTTGGGAATGCCGAGAGCCTCAGCAAAGCCACTGTGTGCCATCCTGTGCATAAAGTGTTCCTTGCCCTAACAAAATGCCTAGATGTTTTTATAACATTTATGACTGCACACCAAGGAAGGTCTTTACAGAATTGTAGGTACCCTATTTAATAGGTTATTGTATAGTTCCACAGCATCACTGTACACATAGCCAAATGGTTTTCATACGGGCACTGGCAGCATAACCAAATAGCCTACGCACTAACCTATACATGCAGCCTATACATGCCTGGCCTACGTATACATACAGAAGAAGAATTTTTTGCACTGTCAGTTTTATCACAGCTATCTGGCTATATAGTTTTCATTTCACCATTTGCATGACCTGCAACATGACCTGATTGCCTCTTCCACCAACATTTTGATTTGTATTCCGGTCCTTTTTGTCCCACTGTGATTGCTCTGAACTACACAACAAAAAAAGTACTATTAAATTACTTTTTTTAATTGAGGAGATCCAAAGCACATAGCACTGATTGCGAATAGGACAAAGGTACGCATTTATGTGCTCGGTAATCGATTCCCAGGCTGCGTCTCTCACTTTAATTACTGTTATTAATTACTGTGGTGTTGCTTTTTTTGTAATTATAGACTTGTAATCTTCATAAAACTGCATAATGAGTTCCTGTTCCCCAGCTGTAAATGACACTATGTTATTTTGCCAATTTACTCTGATCAAATGTTTAAATTGACATTCACTTACTTGGGCTGTTTAAATAGTCCATGAACGCGCACGTAACTTCTTTCCCGAAACCTGGCTTTCATCAGGCTTGAATTTGCTTCAATTCTTGAGCTGCAATCTAGCTTTGTGAAATGGAATTTATCCACGCTGTCTAACTTGGCTAATTGAAGCCAGGCTGATTTTAGTAAGCCTGGATTTTCTTAGCCAGCTTCGTGAAATACCCCCCAAGTTTCTATTTGAGAGCTTAGTTCAGCACTGATGTGTACGAGGGGATAAATGGATCAGCACATAAGACAATAAACTTTTGACTCACTGTCACCATTAAAGGACCCATGGAGCTTATCTCAAAAAGTAGTGATTTCATTTCGAGTTACAATCTAGCAGTCTAATTAATCGTCCAATCAGCCTCTCCAAATCAATTTATGCATTCTGGCAGCACAAATGGAATCACCCAGGTACAAGATATACATTGATTTTTGCTAATGTAGGTCACCCTCCATGGCATTTAAGAACTTTAGTTCAGAAACTTGCCAGGGATAAATGATTGTGTATAAAAAGCAATCCATTGTAGCTGCACTAATTTAAATGACCACAAGAGAGTGAATTCAAAATTACAATTTCAGAAAAACATTTGGGGACACTGCTCTGTATTGAATGAAACAATTTCATAATTATGTTATCCATCAGGTATTGTGTGTGTGTGTGTGTGTGTGTGTGTGTGTGTGTGTATACAAACCTCAATTCCAAAAAAGTTGGGACAGTGTATAAATGCAAATAAAAACAGAAAGCAATGATTTGCAAATCCTTTTTGACCTGTCTGCAATAGAAAACAGTACAAAGGCAAGATATTTCACTAATAAACTTTATTGGTTTTTATAAATATACGCTCATTCTAAATTTGATGTCTGCAAGACATCCAAAAAAAGTTGCGCAGCAAGGGGATTCTTTAAGCTTAATTAAAAGCCACTAAGACGGAGAGACCCCGTATATAAGGAAATATAAAGATTAACACAAATAACCTAGTTCCTACTCTCACTGGAGGGAAATACGGGAACTAGGAAAAAAGGGGCGTAACCAAAAACAACCCGTATAACCGGGCGAATGTCACAAAAGAGCAACACATCTCGAGCTCGGAAAACAACGAGCTAAAAAAAAAAAAGAATACTCAAAATTTATACAAAACAGTGAAGAAACGAGATACTAATGTGAAATGGAAACGAGAAGGCAAAAGGAACAGAGATCTAACGTTCCAAGGCTACTCTCAGACTCGCAGTCACACACAAACATGTCCACAACATCTCCCAGTCTCCCTATAGGAAGACATGTACCGAAGGACGAAACAGAACTACAGTTCCGAACAAAATCGCCAAAGCTCCATGTACGGAGACAGGTACCGAATAGGATGAACAGGACAGCTGCACCGGACATTTACCGGCTAAATGGCTAACGCAAGTTTAGTAGAAAATAAATGCCCTGCCTCTCAGTAAAAAGGAATGTAATGAGGCGACAGGAACAGAGATCCAATGTTCCATGGCTACTTCCATAAGCTCGTAGTCACACGCAGAAAACATAAAGGGGGGTAAACGCCCGATCTCCCAGGAGAGAGAAACATTTTACAGGCGAGCCGCCGGTAAACCGCCATCCCATACCTTTACTAGCAAAATTACTAACACAAGCTTAGTAGAAAATACACACCAGCCTCTCAGTAAAGGGGAATGTAACGAGGAGGCGAAAGGAACAGAGAGCTAACGTTCCAAGGCTACTTTCAGAGACTCGCAGTCACACGCTAACATATCCACAACATCGCCCGGTCTCCCTATATGAAGACATGTACCGAAGGACGAAACAGAACTACAGTTCCGAACAAAATCGCCAAAGCTCCATGTACGGAGAGAGGTACCGAATAGGACGAACAGGACAGCTGCACCGGACATTTACCGGCTAAAAGACTAACGCAAGCTTAATAGAAAATAACACGCCGTTCCTCTCAGTATACTAAAAAACCCTGACTCACAACAAAGGGGAAACTTAGTCCACGAGAAGGAGACAAAACAAGGAACAAACGTACTGAACCTACAAACCGGCTCACTGTAACACGCAAATGAGTAGAAGCACAAACGCCTGGTTTGACAGTAAGAATACCACACAAGGCGAATGGAACAAAGAACTGCTACCCTATACTTCTACGGGCTAAGTAACTCAGTAAAAGCGTGAACGCCCGATCTCCCAGGAGAGAGAAACATTTTACAGGCGAATAGAGCAGAGATCTGCGGTCCCATACTTCTACGAGCTAAGTAACTAAAGCGCCAGAAATAATAAACGCCCTGCCTCGGAAACGAGAAGCGTAAGAACAGGCGAGTAGCATAATGGTACAAATAAAACACACACCCAACAGTGCGAAATAACGCAAACAATATTGAAGCCCAGAACGGAGGAAAACGTGGGCTTAAATAACTCCCAGGTAAACACGCACAGGTGTGGATGCTGACAGAAGCTCCGCAATCAAGACGGGGCGGAGCAAACATCCACTAAAAGGGCAGCGCCTTCGCGTGGCTACCGAGGAAAACGGCCGCATGGGAAAAAGGCGTCAAAACCATGACAGCATGTTTACCACGTGTTATAAAAAAATGAACCGTTTGGTGAATTAGCTTAATTTCACACTGAAAAAATTAGAAAAATCCAACCTTTAATTGAAGTAAACGTGAAAATTTCAGCAGGTTGAACACAAGCCGGGCAGGTGCGTTCTGGATCAGTCTGGTCTATGTTTTTGGCTTGTTGAGCAACACAGTGAAGTGTTCATTCATATAAAGTTGCTCTAAATGCTGGATATGCTGGTACAATTTGATGTAAATCACATCCTTAAATCACTGTAGGTGTGTCTCTTTTTTCCTAATGTAGAACAGTAGATGTTTTAATAAGCAGATCAAGCGGCGTGAAGGGGAGAAGCGTCCCCACACTTGGCGAGCTGGAAATGTCGGACATTGAATCGAAACTGTTGCTGCCAGCCCATTTGATTTCTCAGATGCAGTTATAATCAGTGTTTGCAACAAAGGGCCTTCAGACAACATAAGATAATAAGACATTATACAGTAGCATATTGTTTGCTGATGAAAGTGCACAGATTTTGTGAACGGGGTTTTCTACTAGCCATAATTGCACTTGCCGTTCAAAGCTTATGATATTACTATGGTGATTTATCCCCTTTAAGAAAAATGTGATTATGATGATTCACTTTTTTTACCGTATCAAACTGTGCAAATTAAATAGATTTCAGTGATTTGCTTATGGTGCATAATGACAACTTCTGTATGGATAGATTATTATAAGCCTGGAAGGGATGGAAGGTACGGCTCTCTCTCTGGATTTAACATGAATCTTTTACAAACTGCACTGTTTTGTTATACATTTAAAAAAATATCTGTTAATATAGGCATTAGAGTAATAAACTGATTTTACATTTCCTTAACAATAATTATTCATAATTGTGCTAATTTCTTATCAATTGTTTCTAAATATTCATTTTAATTTATAAAATGGAAAATACTAGTATATGTTATATTAACATATTTTATTCATTTTATTTATATACGTGAACTGGAATATAATTGTAAAATGTATCAATTTAGGCTGCACATTCATTGATGCAATATCATAACTAATTTCAGAATTAGAATGCATGTAAACAAATTATATCTTACTCATAACTGAGGTAGAAAGAAAAATCGTCCTTGTGAACTCGGTAATAATATGTACATTTTTGTTTCCAACAACAACACTTGTAAAGCTGTTGTTAAACCTTATCTGAGTGGATTTAGCCTGGGGGGGGGGGATTATATCCAATGGCAAGATGCTAACTGTTAGCATTGCTCCAATTCAGGTTTTACTAGGTATAATTTAGCTACAACGGTGAAACTAGGACAGCATAACTACAGCTTAACATTTCGTGGGTAAGTAAATGGGTGCAGTATCCCTTTAAAGACCAGGCTAATGTGCAAGTCCCTGATTTGGATCGATCCCCGTAGATTCGATGTACCCTTTCGATCTCGACTTTCATCGGACTGCAACATCTCGGACTGCTAACAGGACGTTTTCAAAATTAGAACCTATCAATTGTAGCTATTTTTCCATTAAGCAAATTCTCTGCGCCATTGGCTGAAGTTCTTCCCTCAGTAGTTTACATGGTGCGAATGTCTCCCAGTTGTTGTTTTTGCACATCAGCAATGCCGCTGCGTAGCTGGAATTTAAGCATTTCACCAGAGTCTTTGGATCTCTTTTTTTTAAAGGAGATGAAGATTGAAGCTCAAAGATCAAGTTTGCTTGACATAGTTAGCCTACTTTAGCCTGGTAAGTTAACATGCTCCACGCTTTGAAGTGTAAGCTTGACAGAATCAATAGAGTACTCAAGTGAGTAAGTCTGACGTTGGCGGAGTCTGGTTTCGGAAGTAAATGCCCTATGACAGATTGAATGGGCTTCAGAGACTATCGACTATTTCTTGAAATCTGATTTATAGAATGAAACAAAACATTCCTGGATTAGCCTGTGTGGTATAAGGATATAGACCATATATCGAATGTTCCAATTAAAATTTTTTAAAGTAATGGATTAATGATTGTAGTTTGACTTTTAGTCCACTTTAACAGACTATACATATCCAGTACTGCAACACATGGGTGGTTCTCGATCAATAAGATATCATCACCTCTGTCTGGACATTTTTGGCAGATGGGAGTACTGCCGCTGAAGACGAGCTAATGTTAGTTTCTAAGTTGAGAAGCCCGCCCGACAAGGCATGTCAGAAACTATACGCTACGGTTAACTACATAAATCAATTCTAGCTTTTAGTCCTTCAAGCTAGCTAGCTAACGTTAGCAAAAAAGTTTTATGTGTGCTACTGCTGGCTAACGTTACATGACGACGTTTGGAGACAATGCTGCTCGTCCGGAGGGAATTATGGGACGTTGAGTTTTAAACAGTGCCAGCGCTGGTATATTCACAAAAAAATACTAAAATGTAAAATATACTCGAAGCTGGTCCAGAACAACGACATAGTTTGTGAACGGGTGTTGTATTGAACAATCCAGGGTATTGACGGTAAGACATAATCACTATAAATGGTTTAAAAATAAGTTTTAGTTAATGGGCTTTATCTTGGCGATCTTGGCACTTGGTCTAAGCGCATGGCGTAAAGTCCATTTAGGGCGTGTCCAAGTCCACTTTTGCTATTTTAACGGCGTATTTTTTGGGCGTTAAGCGCGGTGCAGCGTGTAAGTGGGCTGAACCTAGTCTCTTCATTAATTATAGATGTGTCTTGGGCGTGACATGCAATAAACCAATCAAAATGTCATATCCCATTCCCTTTAAAAGCCTGCTTTTCCACCTTGGCGGATTGCTTATATGATGGCGAAACAGACATGCTCGTGCGTGTTTAGTGTGAAGAGGAATAGGCTAAATGTGAGTATGATCAATATTATTCGGACTAACCATTAGCCTATGAGTTCCCGGTAATTCCCGACAGCGCTGTTATTTTCCAAAATATATGCGGTTAAATTTTGTTAAAAGGACCTGCAACAGCTGAGAATAAGCTATCAATGGCTTCAGTCTCGCCTTTTAGCCTGCTTGTTCAGCGAATTTCGTTTGATTATACAATGAAAGTGTCAAACATCAATTCCATGAGGCTGTTCTCATGGAGTTCTCGAAGTTCAAGCTTCATCCGAAGTTCATTAGGCTACCTGCATAGTAATATTGATTAATAACATAAATACCGTTATTTTGCCTTAATGATGACACTAAATACAATAAAGCTGTCCGGTTGGCAACCCATATGTTCACACATATTTCCCCTTGTTTAATAATGTCCTGTTTATGGAAATGTGACCAACCTGTTTTACTCGTAGCGTAATGCTTTAAAACAATCCACTTTCCCAGGAAGACCATGAAACGTGCGACTTACAGCAGGGGAAACAGAGAACATGCAGTGCACATGCAGAGAATGGCATTAAAATTAATTGTGAATTAATTGTGTAACGTGCTGCAAACGACGTGCTTAGTTCTCTTTAAAATCGTTTTGTTCAGTTATGGAATAACAGTTGAAATCAGCTGGGTTTTAATAAGCTATGTATGGAAAGGGCAGTGCGACAGTCTATCGGTGTTATTTTGAGTGTTTATACCATCATTTTTTAAGTCAAACTATCGTTGAATCCTTTACTTTGTGCTGACCTATATTCTCTGTGTAAGTACGGCGGTGGAGCAAATGTGCCCATTGCAACTTGTTGCTCTTCTTTGTTGTTGTAGTCGACCAGTGGCGGCAATACATTCGTAGGTAATGTAAAGTATCGCTCCCCCGATAGACTGTCGTCGTATTTTATTTGCTTTGGGTGCACTGTGGAGTGTTTAAGTGCGTTTGGTAGTGGATGCTACCGGTTGCCATAGAGTTGCGCTAGCATTAGCAATGTGTGTATGTCCAAAAGAAGGGACAGCATGGAATTAGCTGAAAATGGTTTCCATCAATCAACTACATCATGGGTAAGTCATAATTGAGACATTATGTCCAAAATTTAAATCCCTTTAAGACCAGCTTCATGTTCCCTAACGGGGACAACAATTTATTTCCAGGTCTGTTGGAGGATATTCACAGCAGTCTTCCATGGAAGACCAGGAAATTGAAAAGAGCTAGCTAGCGATGGATCCGAATTTGGGTACTTGGGTACCTTGTGAAAATTCCAGCAGAACAGAGCAAACACCCATCTGCAGTAGCTAAGCAAATACAGCGAGGGTAGGCAGCTATACCTGATTTGTTGTGTGTATTCATGTATTAAAAACAATACCATCATTACAAACCCATAAGTTCCATACAGGCTATGGAAGTTCCATATAATAAAATAAATACAAATAAAAAAATATAGTATAGATTGTAACATGGTGCATGTGTAATGACATTTTAATAGGCAATTAATTAGTAGACCAAATTTTTGACCTTTCAAAGTCATAAGAAGGGTGAACCTAACAAGATTTGTGCGCCGACTGAAATCCATCAATTCACACTACCAATAATCATTCAAAGGAGCACAGCATTTATACAAAGAATATTAAATTAAACAATTGACAATTATGCAAAACTAAATGCAATATGCAAGGAAACACACCAATCACTTTTTCAGTCATCACATATATTTAGCCATCCAGCATATTTGGATAACCTGCATCCAATTACACCACAGATGACTATAATTTCCTCACTTTAAATTACCTCTTCGGTTCTTCTTTCCTCTGACAAATCCCTTTTTGTTCTCTTCCAGCGTCCTCAGGGACCATATTTGAATTTGAAGAGACAACTGAAGTGCATGGAGCTTGGATAAGTTGAGCATTGAGTTAGATGCTGTGGAATTGTCATGATCAGCCTGAACCCCATAAGACTTTGGCGTGACAGTACTATGCTCTCTAATAAATACTGTGCATGGTCTTTTTTTTCCATTGCTGTCCTCATCTGTCAACAATTCTTTAGTCTTGTTTTAAAGTTCTATTTATTTTTATTTGAACTTGCCTTTGGTCTTAACTTGTGAGCACAGCCCTTGACTGCCCATAATGTTTTTTGACCTCTTGTCAAAAAATGCCTGTGTTTCTACTAGCAGGTGTGGCACAAAAACATTCATAAACATACGTACTTGAAGCTGTTGCCACAATTTTGAAGGTCTCTACATCATTTAAGAAGGGAGGCAAGGTGTAGCCTGGCTTGACCTTTAGCATGTGCATTTATCCTATCTAATTAACCGTACAGCTACTTTTCAATACAGCTTTTTATAGTTTATTATTGCAGTTGTTGCAAGCTATATTTTGCTCCAGTACATAGTTAGCCAATGCCTGACAAAGGATGACCACGGTAAAGCAAGGAGTGTTGGGATCAACCGACTACATATCAATAATCTGCCATCCATCCATTATCCATTAACCCGCTTATTCCTGGTCAGGGTCGCGGGGGGTGCTGGAGCCTATCCCAGCATGCATTGGGCGAGAGGCAGGAATACACCCTGGACAGGCCGCCAATCCATCACAGGGCCAATAATCTGCCAATTAAACATAATAATAATACAATAAGTATGGAATTTTACATGCCTACAACAGCTGATCTTCGATTAGTATTGTTTATGTCACGTCCCGTGCCTCCACGTCTTAGTCTGTTCCTGGTTTTTCCGTTTATATGTATTTTCAGTATTCGTAGTCCGTTCCGTGTTTTCCTCAAAAAAGTCCATCTATAATTGCTTAAAAAAGGTTTTGTGACACGTGGTTACCATTGGAGAAATTTTAAATAGCTGAAAAATTAAAGATCTTTGTATGAGCAATGACAATTTTTTGTATAATTTTGAAGAGCTGGCTCCTAACCAAGAGAAACGGCAAATGACACTGAATTCGGATTCAATTAAAAATCTGTCCTTTGAATCACATATAAAGTGTTTTTTTTTTTAGTTGATGTGAATGGTCTCTCTACTCCAAAAACTGTGTTTTCTAATAAACCATATAATGTCTTTCTTTTCAAACAATCATGTCTACCGTATATCAATATGTTGAAGTCACTATCCTTAAAAAAAAAAAAAAAAACAGTTCATAAGTAACATGTGGAGCAGACATATGGGGATTAAGCCAATGCAAATACACTTACATTACCTTACAGTCATTAAGCAGACACTTTTATCCAAAGCGACATACAATAAGTGCATACAGAAAGGTAATCGAAGTAACTACAGAACAGAAAAGACAAAGCACATCCTTCCCATAACGTAGCAGCTATCCCTAGTAATGAACATTGAATGTAGTTCACAGTAAGCTGTGGGTAAATCAGCTATGCTACACTTCTATTCTAAATACTATTATAAACTTTAACAAACAGACAAGAAAACACAGGGAACAAGTACCATGAGAAAAGGTCCTAGATTGGTATATCAGTCAAGGTGGAGTCTGAAGAGGTGTGTCTTCAGGCCATGACAGAACGCAGGCAGGGTTGGAGTAGAACGTAGGGGAATGGGGAGTTAGTTCCACCACTGAGGAGCTAGGGTGGTAAAGCTCCGCAGTCGGGATGAGCGAGAGCTGTTGACACGGAGGGGGGGAAGTGCGAAGTGGTCGAGCAGGAACATAGTGCTGCATTAAGTCCTGCAGGTAGGCGGGGCCTGTCCTACACTTCATCACTGGTTTCACCTGTTGTAGTTTGCAACCCTAGTGTGATGAAATTACCGTCAGAGGTTGTATATATAGCTCTAACTGAATAGAAATGCGCCTACATTCAAATAATGCGGCCAACTAAACTAAGTGCAAAAGTGCCCTAAAAACTGTATCTTGCTGGGCAGTAAGGCTGTGGATGCCATTGAAGGCATTTGTATGACTAATAAACATAGGACTAGACCTTAATTAACTTCAGGGACAGGGTTTTACTACAGCACAATGACACTGAACCAGGTATTGGTGTAGAGAATTCCTAATAATAAGTCATTGTTCATTCTCAACTGCATGTCATCCCTTTAAAGCTACCAATAAGCCATTCCACACATCATTACGTCACATGTCATTGCTCATGTGCCAACACTCCGCATGTTTACACAATGTGCAGGGATACCACAGCCATTCTTAGCCGATGGCTCTTGTCTGCTACCAATCTGCAAGCCCCATGGTAAGCTAACACACCAAGGGCTCTATTTTCAAACCAGCGCAAGGGGACGGTATAGTCAAACGCAAGCTTGTTGACAGCATCAACGTCTTAAAACTGGCGCTATGGCGTTTCTCAGCAATACCGCTAGGATCAACAAATTCTCAACATAACATCCTTTCGCTTGCGCTGCAGTGGGATGGGTGGCGCTGTCTGGGGCGTGTTCTAAAATACTTTCGGCTCAGTGACAATTTGAACCAACGAAAACCCATTGCGTTATGATCAGCTGGAACCACCTCTTAGCGGGAACGCAATATACTCTGGCAATTTGGCAACTTATTCGTCATGTAGTTCTATGTAGTGTCTATAGGTGATGCCAACATTACACTTCCATTTAATGAACAAATAGCCTATAATTATTATTAATTAATTAATTTTAATTTAAACTACTAGAATAAAACAGGACAGCTTACAAGAAACTTGCGATCATGTAGGCCAATAGCCTATAATATATAAATTACACATTGACACAGTTGAATCATAAGCCTACCATTTGAATCATAATTATGCCTACATCACCTAATGTAGGCTAATTAATGCATTCGCCACCTCCTCCCGTGCCTTCCGAACTTCTGGGAGACGAGGTGGTGTGGATTGTGATCCATAAATTACTACAGTCCTAGCCTGTACTTCTGTTGCAAGTATGTCTGATTCCTGTGCGGAAAATCGCTCTTGTCGTTGACGGTCCAGTGCGTTTGGGTTGCTCATTATGAAATTGCATGGAGCGATTGCGTTCCAACTGGCTTTTTTTTAAAGCATGAGAACAACAATTTGATTGGCTACCATAGAGACACACCTTGGACATTTAAACCCAGCCTTTTAGCAATACCGCCATAAGATGCGCCAAGATTGCCGTCATGAAATTACCAAATTTCTCGCCGACACGCCCTCAGAGCGATACCGCCAAGCGATTACTCTTGCGTTCACCATTGCGTTTGGTTTATTAAAATAGAGCCCCATGACTGAGTAAGTTCCCATCTGAAAGACGAGCTGTGATCTTTTTGAAATTTGTCCTACCATCCTGAGGAAAAAGTTCAATAATTATTGCAGTGTAAGCTGGTATTGAAGGTGATTTAATATGGGGTTTTTGAATATGTAAAAAATAATCATAGAAAATGTCATCCGAATATTGATCAATATTATTCAGATAGACTTGGATGTTTTATAAACAGTGTTCCATAGTAGACATGTTTCAAATTAAGCATTGGCTTTGTAAACAAGTTTGAGGAAGAATGTCTTGCCGTTGATGGTAAGGGGACAGGAGAGGCCATATGGCTGCAGAAAATGCTGTTTGAATTGTCATCCGAGTTAAAAATAATAAATGAATGAAAATAACAAGAACATATTTATGTCAGATTTAGCCCCTTAGCTAATTTTTTTGCCTCCAGAATATAGTTCCCCCTTTCTTTTTATATCCAGATAAGTCTTGTATTTGATGTATTTTGTCAGCTACGGCACATATCTACAGTACACTTGACAAACCATTTGATGTTTTCTTTTTTATTTATTTATTTGCTACATGGATATTTGCACGGTATCAGTGCCATCGTACCCTTTTCAAACATATGCAGGTTTTTTCAAAAACTTTAAATGGATATTTCACTTTCCTGAGTTTTTAAATATAATTTCAACTTTAATTAATGTTTTTCGATTTGGTTGATGAGGGATATGTAGATACTGAGGGGGATATGTAGTGTCTGATGACCTGTGGTGGGCTTTATAATGCATGGAATTGGCACATTCACAAGTTTATGGTCTAAAGCAAGAAAATACACTTCAAGTAACTACTAAGGATCTTGTATAGTGAGATTATGTTTCTAGAGACTGTACATATGAACAGATTAGTTTCACACCATCTATTCACAAAAATAAACATAAATATCTGTTTTATATATAAAACTTTCCTTGAGTGCAGCGGTCTTAGTTTGCATTATAGTTACAAACAAGGCGAAACACTAAGCATATTTTTATTTTTTTTAATAATCTGTTCATATGCACATGTCTTGCATGTCTTGCTTTAACCCACAAACTTGTGAAGGCCCATATGCCAGCCAGCCATTATAAATACCTCTTGTCATCAGAAGCTTCTTCAAGTATCTAAAATATCCCTCATCACACACAAAAATTGTCTGGACCAATCAAAACATACACAAAATCTGAAATAGTATTTAAAAACTCAATTATTTCAAGAATCAAGGGTACAAGAAAACAAATGTAATTTCTTTATTATTACATTGTTTATTTTCTTTAGATTAAAAGTAATTTCAGTAATTTCACTGAAACAAGTGTACAGTCTCTTACTAACTTCCAAAGAACTCTCAAGCTCATACTGCACATGGCAAACATAATGTTACGTTTCCGAGTATGAACTGGACCCAAATGCATGACTCAACACACAAGGAATTCCAATAACTCCAATAATTTATTGCTTCAACCAGAATTCCTCCTGAAGCATAGGGAGATAACACAGAATAGACAGACAACCAGGGATGGATTAGCAGGGGATCAGCGGGAACGGGAGAGGCCAGGGACTGGATGGTGGCAGGAATCCAGGCTGGTTGAGCAGAGGAGGAGCGGGGAGCGGAAGACAGGGCAGAGTGGAGTGGCACGAACAGCTGCAGGTTAGCAGAGCTGGAGCACCGGCTGGATGCACACACAGCAGCAGGTTGGCAGAACAGCAGCACAAGCAGGATGATGCACACAAGCTGTAGGTGGCAGAACTGGAGCACAGGCAGGAAGCACGCACAGCTGCAGGCTGGTAGACTTGGAGCAGACAAAAGTTAGTACAGCGAGGCAGGACAGAATGAACAGCGTGGTTACGCCGTTCCTGGCGAGAGCTAATTAAAGCTGGATAGGACTGGAAACAGCGAGTTAACGCTCATACAAGACGAAGGCTTTTAAAGCAGGCAAGACAGGACTAGATACAATGTATCCACGAGACAAAGACCAGAGTGTTACCACAAGGAGACTTAACGAACTGGCACAGGACAAAGAACACCGGGTGACTAAATACAAAAGTTAACGAGTGTCAATTGAGTGTCGCGTGCGAATGTATGCGTTAGTGATTAACGGAGCAGAGAGTGTGCAGAATGCATGCGGAAAGGAGGAAAGGGATAGGCGGGTAAAGAGTAGTGGAACAGAGTGACATGAAAGGAAAAACCACGCCCAGCCTGCAGCACGAGGGAAACAAACAGGAATACAAACAACACGATACGAGAGGGAACAGGTAAAACACGGGACACAAAAGGATGGGAGTGAGGGCATCACACATAATACTGTTTGCTTAACTTTGACTAGTCCTTAACTTTCCCTTACAGTACAAATAAATGGAAATGCTATTTTTTTTTTACAAATAGTTGTAAAATGCTGAATTCACCAAACCAAAACTACTTTTTCCCATTATATAGGAATTAGATTTAGGGCTCTATTTTAATAAACCAAACGCAATGGTTAACGCAAGAGTAATCGCTTGGCGGTATCGCTCTGAGGGCGTGTCGGCGAGAAATTTGGTAATTTCATGACGGCAATCTTGGCGCACCTTATGGCGGTATTGCTAAAAGGCTGGGTTTAAACGTCAAAGGTGTGTCTCTATGGTAGCCAATCAAATTGTTGTTCTCATGCTTTAAAACGCAATCGCGTTGGAACGCAATCGCTCCATGCAATTTCATAATGAGCAACCCAAACGCACTGGACCGTCAACGACAAGATTTTCCGCACAGGAATCAGACATACTTGCAACAGAAGTACAGGCTAGGACTGTAGTAATTTATGGATCACAATCCACACCACCTCGTCTCCCAGAAGTTCGGAAGGCACGGGAGGAGGTGACGAATGCATTAATTAGCCTACATTAGGTGATGTAGGCATAATTATGATTCAAATGGTAGGCTTATGATTCAACTGTGTCAATGTGTAATTTATATATTATAGGCTAGTGGCCTACATGATCGCAAGTTTCTTGTAAGCTGTCCTGTTTTATTCTAGTAGTTTAAATTAAAATTAATTAATTAATAATAATTATAGGCTATTTGTTCATTAAATGGAAGTGTAATGTTGGCATCACCTATAGACACTACATAGAACTACATGACGAATAAGTTACCAAATTGCCAGAGTCTATTGCGTTTCCGCTAAGAGGTGGTTCCAGCTGATCATAACGCAATGGGTTTTCGTTGGTTCAAATTGTCACTGAGCCGAAAGTATTTTAGAACACGCCCCCGACAGCGCCACCCATCCCACTGCAGCGCAACCGAAAGGATGTTATGTTGAGAATTTGTTGATCCTAGCGGTATTGCTGAGAAACGCCATAGCGCCAGTTTTAAGACGTTGATGCTGTCAACAAGTTTGCGTTTGACTATACCGTCCCCTTGCGCTGGTTTGAAAATAGAGCCCTTAATGTTCATGTATGAATGTACTTGCACAATGCCATTTTAGCATGCACAAAGTGATCTTAATTTATGTAAAGAAATTTTTTATAGATATTTAATATTGTATTTTTTGTTATAATTATCTCATTCATTGGTAATTGCCTCTGATAAGGACTTATTGATGACATAATACTACATTAACCAGTCTCTCTATCTCTCTTTCTCATATATATATATATATATATATATATAACATCCATCAAATCAATATTTGAATGATGCATTTAATTAAATGTAAGGGTGCAGCAGAGATGTAATTATGGGATTTAAATTTGACCATGGTCATATGTGATGTGAATACCTTATTCAGATCGACAACAAGGATGATTTAATCTGTGAAGCCATGCATTTCATCATAATACAGTCCCTGCAAATTAAGACTTCAGCCATCGCAGGATCTATGTAAAAATAACAGAAACGCTCGGCCTTAAAAAGCTGAGAAATATTTAAAATCTCATTGTTTTAGACAAGATAATTGTTTAAAATTTAACCTGTTAATTTCAAGTTAATATAATTTAGTATTGACACACGTAAATGTCTTCCTAATCAAAATATCTGAATATTATTCACCTCCATATGTCACCATTTTAATAGAATACATATCCTTAATTGATATTGCACAATATATGCTTTAAAGCAATTATGATAATTGCTACTGACAGACTGAAAGACAATTAAACAAGGTGTTTACGATGTCACTGTGTATCCCTTCAAGAAGATAAAGGTTACAAGTTAAAAGCAGAATTAATACCACATTGCATAGGTTAATTAGCTTTCAAAACAGCGGTTCATAAATCCTTAAAACAAATGGAACTGTCTCCTGTATGAGAGGCTTGGAAATGAATAATGAAATGATATCCTCACAACAGACTTGCTGACATTTTGTTTGCCCAAGAAATGAAGCATGAACCTGGTGACATTGTAGAGATTAAACTTGCATTCATTAAATATTCATCTATTAAACTTAATTTATTTATTTATTTATCTACTCCTCAGCACCGTTTAAGATATTCCCAGCACTGTGTGTGTGTGTGGGTGTGTGTTTAGTCACATTTATAATTATTAATTGGTCAAATTTGAGAAAAAGAAATCACTTGTGTATTTGTAAAGCAGATTGTGTAAGGTTTATAGTCACACTAATGTACATGCGGTTATGCACCTTGCACATGCAGTATAAGGTGCACCTTGCACATACAATATAAGGTACACCTTGCACATGCAGTATAAGGTACACCTTCCACATGCAGTATAAGATGCACCTTGCACATGCAGTATAAGGTGCTACTTGCACATACAGTATAAGGTGCTCCTTGCACATGCAGTATAAGGTGCACCTTGCACATGCAGTATAAGGTGCACCTTGCACATGCAGTATAAGGTGCTACTTGCACATGCAGTATAAGGTGCTCCTTGCACATGCAGTATAAGGTGCACCTTGCACATGCAGTATAAGGTGCTACTTGCACATGCAGTATAAGGTACACCTTCCACATGCAGTATAAGGTGCACCTTGCACATGCAGTATAAGGTGCTACTTGCACATACAGTATAAGGTGCTCCTTGCACATGCAGTATAAGGTGCACCTTGCACATGCAGTATAAGGTGCACCTTGCACATGCAGTATAAGGTGCTCCTTGCACATGCAGTATAAGGTGCTACTTGCACATGCAGTATAAGGTGCTCCTTGCACATGCAGTATAAGGTGCTACTTGCACATGCAGTATAAGGTGCTCCTTGCACATGCAGTATAAGGTGCACCTTGCACATGCAGTATAAGGTGCTACTTGCACATGCAGTATAAGGTGCTCCTTGCACATGCAGTATAAGGTGCACCTTGCACATGCAGTATAAGGTGCTACTTGCACATGCAGTATAAGGTGCTCCTTGCACATGCAGTATAAGGTGCTCCTTGCACATGCAGTATAAGGTGCTACTTGCACATACAGTATAAGGTGCTCCTTGCACATGCAGTATAAGGTGCTACTTGCACATGCAGTATAAGGTGCTACTTGCACATGCAGTATAAGGTGCTACTTGCACATGCAGTATAAGGTGCTCCTTGCACATGCAGTATAAGGTGCACCTTGCACATGCAGTATAAGGTGCTACTTGCACATGCAGTATAAGGTGCTCCTTGCACATGCAGTATAAGGTGCTCCTTGCACATGCAGTATAAGGTGCTACTTGCACATACAGTATAAGGTGCTCCTTGCACATGCAGTATAAGGTGCTACTTGCACATGCAGTATAAGGTGCTACTTGCACATGCAGTATAAGGTGCTCCTTGCACATGCAGTATAAGGTGCTCCTTGCACATGCAGTATAAGGTGCTACTTGCACATACAGTATAAGGTGCTCCTTGCACATGCAGTATAAGGTACACCTTGCACATACAGTATAATGTGCTCCTTGCACATACAGTATAAGGTACACCTTGCACATGCAGTATAAGGTTTACCATACAATATTTAAAAATATTAAACCAACAGTTGATGATACTAGTTGATGTGGAGTTTTAGTATATGTGTGCCTTTTTTTGTTTTTCAGAAAATTCCCTCCTTAATCTCTGCAGTCTCAGGCCTCGCCCACACGTACACGGATATTTCTAAAAACGCATTTTTTCCCCCTCCGTTTAAAAAAAAATTCCCGTCCACACCACACCATTTTAGAAAATCTCTCCGTCCACACGACAACGCAAAAAACTAAATTCTTTGCATTCATTTCACCGTAAATACAATTTTTTGAGTACAAGAGCCCATGTAGGCTTTGGTTGTAAAGTAGTCGTGTATCGGGAGACATAAAACCATCCACGAAAATGACAAGCAACAAGTCTATAACGTAATTCTGTGCCAGATTTTCTAAAACAACAGTTTTTTGTGTGTGTGTGGTTTTTTTTGTGTGATACGTTGATAAAAGATGGTATCAATGAGAAAATATAGTCAGTAAAAAAATAATGAGTTCACTAAAATAAGAAAATAACTATTCTAATGGTCTGTGTCTCTTGGAAAATTGACATATAACAACATTTGCCACACGCAAATTGAGGGCATGATGTCAGCGTTTTCCAAAAACTCCGTTTCAACCGTACACACGAATACACGTAGAACGGAGTTTTAAAAAATCTCCACCCTGGAAGGTGTTTTCCAAAAGCTCCGTTTTCAGCGACCTAAAACTCGTTTTCGTGTGGACGGGAGGCCAAAACGCAGAGAAAATACTACGTTTTTAGAAATATCCATATACGTGTAGACGGGGTCTCAGACAAAGTGGACTTGTTAGTCCACCTCAAACTCACATTTGTTTAAGCTTTTTAAATATTTAAGTTTGATTAATAAATTGGTTTACAGAAGCTATTTCAAGTTGAGTTCTATTAAGAACAATATGGACATACGGATCCTTTCCAAAAAATTAGAATATCATGGAAGTTTTTTTTTCTCCATAATTCCTTTCAAAAAGTGAAACTTTCATAGATTATAGATTCATTACACACAAAGTGAAATATTTCTAGCCTTTATTTGTTTCACTTTTCATAATTTTGGCTTACAGCTCCAGAAAACCCCCAAAACAGTATTTCAAGAAATTAGCATAGTGTGTCGAAAATCAGCATTTACTTCAGTTATTTCAGAGAATGAATGTTTTAGACTGAGTGTCACACTATCATCAAATTTACTCAAAACACCTGTAAAGTTTATCTCAGTTTGGTTCAGTATGGGGAAGACTGCAGACTTGACAATTGGCCAGAAGACCATCATTGACACCCTCCAGAAGATGGGTAAGCCACAAAAGGTCATCATATGGCCAGTGTGAAGCTCATGTTCAAGGATGATGGTATCTATTCTGACGAGGCTGTATTGTACTTGTCATGGTTTTCACCTATCTTCCCTCTGTTGCTACGGTTTTTATCTCTTTCCCATTTTCTCTTTTCAGTCTATCGGATTTTTCTGCGTTCCATTTCGGAGTTTTCATTCTCCCCGCTAATTATTCGTTTCACCTGTTCTTTTACCTCTCAGGTATTTAAACCCCTCACTTCCGCCTCTTGGCGCTTCTTTGTCATTTTGTGTTTTCACGAGGTTAGGGTTAGTAAGTTTTTGTCTCTCTGCTTTTTGTGAGAATTAAGATTTATTCTATTACGCAGTACAGACGTTCTTCCACTTAGAAGCCTAGGGGAATTAGGGTTTAGTTTCCCTTATTGCTCTTCCCTCTCCTTCGCTCCCACTCTCATTTCTGAGAGTGTGAGTTTTATTTTTATTTCATTTATTTCACCATTTATCGGGCGTTATAGCCACGTACCAAAGGTGTCTTGTTTTTTCTATCCTCTTTCGCTATCTCTTTAGCGTTAGCTATTTTGAGAGTTAGCTGTGCCCGTGTTTACGTGGCTAGCCCGTTTTATAGGGGTGTGTTATTATTTGGCACTGCCAGGGACTTTCTATCCCTTATTTCTGTTATCGCGTTTGGCTCATCGCAATTCGGCACAAACCCTTTCAGTACTGTAGTGTTGGCATGTCATTTTCTGGCCAAATCTGCTGGAATTGGCTTCCAATCTTATATTGCTTTATACTATTGTCGGGTAAGTGAGGATTAGGTAAAATTTTTCAGCGGTTCCAACAGTCAATGCCCTTGTTAAAACGGCACTCTGAAAACTGAACACAAGCGATATTGCGTGCTAGAACCCCGCACTTAACCTACATTCAAAATATGTTTTACCTTATTTAATTTAATAATTATTATTCAAAATGACAATCATCAATTAAATCGCCGAATTGTTTGATAGGTAAGTCGAACAGTAGCCTGGTGGATCAACTAACAAGTCAAAACAAGGTCTAAATCAGGTCTTAAGGTTAAATAATTTTATTAAATGAAAAAAAACAGTCAATTAGAATAATGACTTAATATCATACATTCACTAATGAATGTAGGCTGACTACTTATAATTTACAAAGAGGAAGATATGAAACCAGACATTAATTAGAATATACCAGCAAAGAGAGAGATAAGCGAGAAATTGGCAATATTTACCCTCCAGCTGAACAGGAACAAAAGGAACCACCACCACAGAAATAAGAGGAAAAGCTTAATTCACCAACTCCAAACTGAATTGAGGCTTCTTTCCTTCAGCCCCCATACATACCTTATTCTCCACAGGAAGGGCATCCCTGCCCTGATTGGCTTAATATGTGAGAAGGGGGGGGGGGGGGGGTCATTTATGACAAAGACTGGCTTCTATTGAGACAGAAGGGGGGGGGGGGGGGAGCAAGAGATGGAGGAGCCAGGTAGTTTACTTATATCTAAATAGTAGATATCCTACATTCCCTCTCTTGTAAGAATAGGTGCATGCACCCGCTAAAAACAAATTCTTACATCACCAAATAGGAATCACATTACACATTTGAACATTGAAGATGCAGTTACCTGCTAACAACAAAAACAACTGTCCAAATGGTTCACTAACCATTTTTAAAACAATTAGTCCATGCCCAGTTTAATAGTCCCGTTGTGATCTGCTGGTCAGCAGATATATGGACACACTGACGTATGTCCCACAATGATCTGGTGTGGTGCGGAGACATGTCTCCATTAGACACTCTTTTGTGTCACTGCTGTTATGACACCCTGGTTCAGTCTCTTCCTTTTCCAGTGTCAGGGTATCTAGACTGGCAAGGGACAAGAGGTTCCCTGGACTTTGGGTAACATGCAGTGCTTTTTCCCATTAATGTTGAAATTGCGTGAGTGAAAGGCAGCCTACTCCCAACAGTGTCTCTATCAGTTCTGCACGGTGTGTGGGGGCTCTGTCTCCTGTGACAGGAAGCTGGACGATCCACAGGTGGCAAAGTAGCGCTGTTTAATAAATGGAAAGGAACTGTAAAATTGCATTTGTGTAGGGGTGTGCCAGTGATGTGGCAGATGTGGAGAGTGGTGGATTATTTATATACACATAACGCGTTGTGAGAAAAGGCTTCCGCAAAGGCTACACTTGTACTTCCTCACTGAAGAATCCTCCGGGAGCCTCGTCATTCCCCACTCCTTGCTCCTCCGAGGAGCATTTAGCGGTTTGGACTGTCTTTAAAGATGGTGAACCTCGGTCGTTTTCCGGGTCAGGCGAGGACCGAGGAGAAGAGGACGGATAAAATAAGCGATTGGAATCCACTCATAGACTGTATAAAGGTCCCAAGACGCCAGGGCGCGTTTTAGACCTATGATTGTTGTCTCCCCCTTCCGATCCCGCCCCTCCAAGTGAGGGCAGTGAGAACTCTATAGAACCTATCTTTGGCAGTGACCCCAGGACTCAACCTGTCCCTCTGATTGGTCCTGAACAAATGTTAATACCCTGTCCAAATGACACAATAATTAAAAAAATTGGCACATGGATAGGCATTAGATGAAGGAAAAGCACCTATTGAGACTACATTTTCTTGTGGAAAACAATTATTGACTTAGTATTTTGACAACATTGCTGCCATTGACTTACATGGTGAAAGACCTATACTGGAGCCAACCGCAGTGGCGCTAGTGAGCAACGGCACTATGGCCGCTCCCAGCCCAACCAGGAAGTGAGCTTCAAAACGAAAGCCCGGCTTTGGCCCCTTGGTTGAGTAGCTGCCTTTTGAAAACTACAACTTGAAAAAAACTAGCACCGAATTAAGACAATTCAAATAATCAAACCGACGTCGATCAATTAGTTATTTAAACACCGAAAAAACACCAAAAGTTCAGTGAATCACTCGGTTCTAGGGAACAGAATTGAACATTAATGTCAAAGCTGACCCTTTTAAAGCACTGCTAGACATCATAACATGTACACAGCATTGTCCTTATTATTTTAAGCTGAAGGGTTTGCTCCTTAATATAGATAATTATATATTTTTTAATTTCCAATGATCCATAACAGTTCAGTCATGAATGTAAGTATATGTACATGCTTCTAAATGTCTTCTATCACAAAATGTAGGCAAAACTAAAATGTGTAGTATGACAATCCGATTTTCTGTCTATATATATCGTGTGAGTCATTGTCAGCATGCAGCAATTTGGGAAGTTGAGTGGTTTGCACTACAGCAATCTGTCCCTATATTCACCATTCCTTTTTTCAAGCTGTATGCGGAAGGTTTTATGATCACGAGGGTGACTTGCTGATTCATAAGATTGGTAAGCTACCCTTTTTCTGCCAATGGGACTCTTTGCATGCGGTGATATAACTCAGACGCACTGACAGGAATGGACCCACCATGCTAAATTTAACAAGATATTAATTGCGATGTGGACAAACAGTGTCAGTGGCTGGATGCATGAGAATGACTTTAATTATGATCTTATAACAAACAGTTAAAATGCATCTCTCCCTTGATTTTTGTTCCTACTGTACTTCAGGCGTTCTGAAGTATAAATATCTATTTTGACAAAAGTCCCAGGGCCCATTAAATTCACGGTATAAGCACCTTGACCAACTGAGCCATGAGCCGAGCTGATATATTTTTAATCTGTAGAGGAATTTGCTGTATTGTTTGAGATATATCCAAATCCTCATGCCATTAAAAAAAAAAAAATCTATATATTTAGAAACCATTAGGTTGAAATGAATTGCTCTTACCTTGATGTTCCATAGGCATCTCTAAATCATGAAGTACTTAAGAGCTGGAGACATGCTGAATGACCCATGTAGAGAATAGGCAGCACAATCTAATGTGGGGCTCTAGAGAAACTTAATGAACTTGTAATCCCTGAAGCATAGTCATGGCCTCATGCGCTACTGCATTGTGCACTGCAAGGAATATTCACTGACTTTTCCTGTGTGTGTGTGTGTGTGTGTGTGTGTGTGTGGTCACCTTCAAAATGATTGTCACCCTTGAGACAGATTAACAAAATAAATGCAGTAATGAGCTATATTCTTTGCAGAAAATGGGAGCTATAATTTTTTCATTCTAATAAAATTGGTCAGAGAAAAGGATTTTCATTAACAAGTAATAATTCTATTTCCCAAGAAGATAGGTGTCAAATTATGGGTGCCACATACAATTCTAATGAATCAGGTTTTTAAGTTCAACTGTCCATATCTTCCTAAGTATTCAATAGCTGATCGGAATTCCCTCCTAACATACTCATGTTTAATCTTGTTAAGATGAGGCTAAAACCCTATGGGCTCTATCTAGACAATCTTAGCGCATGGTCTAAAACACATGGCGCAAGTGCATTTAGGGCGTGTCCCAACTCCACTTTTGCGAGTTAGATGGCGGATAATTTGAGCACAAAGTAAGGCACATGGTTCAAATAGGCTGAACTTAGTCTCTTAATTAGGTGTGGTTGTGAAACCACACCTTTTGTTATTCACCATACTTATTATTATTCCGCCACTTTTTGAGAGTTTATCTCCTCCTACACCATTCACACCATCGACACCATTCATACCTCATAGTATACCATTATACACCCTCCAGATTGCTATTACTTTTTACCTTTATACCATATACACTTTTTCAGATAATTGACCTTTTATCACCAAAAAAATTTATGGGAGTAGATAGGCACATTTTGAAAACCGAAGCAATAGAATGTAGATGCTGTAACATATTACACTGCTTATAACATCACAATGCCTTCCTCTACAACACTGTTATGACCCAACAATACTATCCCAGATGATTTGACATTACCTTTTTGTGTTTTCATCACAACTCATTACTTCTTTGTATCACTTCCAGGTTCTTTAGACTACTTACCACAAAATACATCACCATATTTTAACACTTTCACCTTCATCACCTTTCACCTAGATCTCTTAAACCACATTACCAGTTCATACCATTTCCACCTTTTATTTTCCACCTCACACTACACCATATTACGATCTTTCTCTGCTATTTCCAGCAATTGATAACACTGTGACGCAACCACATCTACAATTTCTTTAGGAATTGTTAATCTAGTTAATTATATAGTGGGTTGAAAAAGTATTCAGCCCCCTTAGACTTTTTCTTATTTTGCTGTGTACGAACATTTGAAAATAATTTATTTAATCAGGCTTTTTTTGCTGGTATTCAACACAAACAACTCTACGATGTCAACATTTATAAATATAAATCCGAAAACAATCAATTCCTTAATTATTCAGCCCCCTTGCTTCATTGCACTTTAACAGCCATGCAGGCAAAACTGTTCAAAATTGCACATCATAAAGTGCCCAGACATCATGATTAGATTGTAGTAAGAGACGTTGAACAATATTTTCTTTTAAAATGTGTGTTAATATTGTATTTCTTGGTAACAAAGGCAAAACCAGGTCCCTTCAATACATTTTAATGGCTCTTAATGGGATTTTAGGAAGTACAATGGACTTTACATCGCAATTCTCAAACAGAGTTTATCTGATGTTGTTCATTCATGGCATTTGAGACCAGTCCATGGGGGTTCAAAATAGAACATAATTCATCACCTCTCCATCACTTTATGCGAAAATGTAGAAGGTGCAAATTCATTAACATTTTCGTGCCTGGTTTGACAATGGAGAAAATTGAAGGGAGAAAGTTAATTTGCACCTTCATTTTTTATCAAATGTTCAACACAGCAAAATATGAAAAAGTCTAAGGGGGCTGAATAATTTTTCAACCCACTGTAGGTGGGTCTTGGGCGTAACATACAATAACCCAGATCATTATAGGTGTGTCTTGGGTGTAACATACAATAAACCAGATGAGAGTGTCATCTAAAAGCACTTTGGCGGATTCCAAATTTAATGGTGGATTTAGTAAGACTGTGAAAAGTGTGATTTACAGCTGGCGAAACAGACCTGCTTGCACACGAAGCGCATATGCAAAGAATATATGGCATTACAATTCTCAGAATTGTGTAATGTGCTGCAAATTTGTATTCATTTCTAATTGTTGAAAATGTTTATTTTCCTTAATTAGACTTTTAGGTCTTTTTAAAACCGTTTTGTTCAGTTATAGAATAACAGGTGAAATCAGCGAGGTTTTAATTGCTAAAAGTTTGGAAACCTGGTCCCTGTAATTAAAACAATTTGAAGAATGAAGAATAGGTTTATTCAGTTAAAATGGTCAAAATTAATCTCTGTTTTTTGAGCCATATCGAGAAGTAAAAAAAACAAAAAAACTTCTGCACAGTCAATCCCCTGTGACCATTGGATATTTGAAAAACATTTGTAAAAATGCATTAATGTGATTTAAAAATTCTGAATAAATGAAATATTCGCTGGACAAAGTTTTGAACGTTTTTCAATCAAAACCATTCCATTTGCTTACAGGCTGTAGATGAAGAGGGCTGTATATTAATGTTCCACCTGTCTTATCCAAACACCTGAAGCACATTTTCAGCACTCAAAATGTCCGTCCATTGCAGTGCGTGTTTTCGCCCTGAACTCTTGTTTTACCTGTTCTTGGATGACAGGTGTGATGGGAACTTGACTGCATTCATTGGCATGTCGGACTCGGCTTGCCTGTATTCACTGGCATGCCGGACTCGGCTTGAGGTAGCCTAACTTCATGTATGGCTGAATTTACGGCAGATTGGGATATGCCTCCAAATGAATTTAGGAGATACTGGAACTAGCAAAAAATGTAATGTAGTGCAGCCATCAATTTCACAGCGGTGAGTGCATATAAGGACAGCAGGCATTTGTCTCCAGCTCAGCTACCAGGTGATGACATAAGTTTGTTAAAACCTGGCAGGATAAATGCAATTTTAGGCGGCATTCCCCTTCGCTGAGGTATGTTGTCTTTGACCGATGGACCCTTTTATTATTATGCATTTTTTTAAATATACCCAATAATAGTATTTCACATTGTACTGGATATTTTTATGCATGTTAATAACCCTTCCTGTTTCCTGTTTCCTGTTTGGTGAGCGACTGAGCTGTGCTACTGATCTGTGCTGTAGAAAAGTTTGGTGGTGATCGTTTTTGTGCTGGCAAATCTGCAAATTGCGATTGTTATCAAAAAACAAAAACAAAATATATTAGGCTACAAACTAACGTTAGGTAAGACGAATTCGCTGCTGAGCAGGCTTTTACCGGGCCAGCAGTATCACTTAGAGCCCGCATAAACGGGGCATAGGTGTTTACTGTGGAAGTCCTCGCTAGTTACAAAGACAAATCTGCAAATTGCGATTGTTCTCAAAAAAACAAAACAAAATATATTAGGCTACAAACTAACGTTAGGTAAGACGAATTCGCTGCTGAGCAGGATTTTACCGGGCCAGCAGTGTTAGGCTAGGTAAGATTGTTCTCAAAAAACAAAACAAAATATATTAGGCTACAAACTAACGTTAGGAAGTATCACTTAGAGCCCGCATAAACGGGGCATAAGTGTTTACTGTGGAAGTCCTCGTTTACAAAGACTCCTGTTTGGTGAGCGACTGAGCTGTGCTACTGAAAAAACAGTAGCTCTCAAAAAACAAAACAAAACAAAATATATTAGGCTACAAACTAACGTTAGGAAGTATCACTTAGAGCCCGCATAAACGCATAAGTGTTTATTTGTTAACAAAACAAAATATAGTGTTGATCCTGCTTCCGACGAATTTTGTATATCTTCTAATACAAGGGTAAGCTATGGCTTCGTTTGATCCCTCAGTCTCTCCCATTCCTCGCTCGGTTTCTCCTTCCTCGCCATATTGGGCTATCTCTTGCCCGGTATGTGACATGTTAACCTATTCCTTCTCCGCCACTAGTGGGAACTTTACTTGTGATAAGTGTAAATTAAATGCTAGGTTGACTGCGAAGATAGCCGAATTGGAATCTCGCATCCGTACCCTACATGAAATTAGAGAAACCGAAAAGTTCATAGAATCCTTCTCGGTTTCGGGTGCTCCAGCTAGCCCGTCCCCAACTAATGTTAGAAATTCGAAAATGCCTCTGCAGCAAGGTAACAGCAGGTGGATTACAGTTCGCGAACGTAGTCATAAACCACCGGTACTCCACCAACCACCAATTCGGCTTTCGAATAGGTTCTCTCCCCTGAGCAATGCACCTTCGGTAAAACCGGCTGAAAAAGCTTTGATGATCGGTGATTCTATTCTACGAAACGTAGAAATTGCGAGTCCAAAGACCGTAGTTCAGTGCATTCCTGGTGCTAGAGCGACCGACATAGAAGCAAATTTAAAAATGCTGGCAAAAACTAACCGTAAATTTTCTAGCATTATTATTCATGTCGGCGCAAATGATGTCCGGTTGAAGCAATCGGAGATAACGAAAAGTAATTTTGAATCAGCATGTGAAGTAGCAAAACGGTTGTCTAACACTGTTATTTGCTCTGGCCCCATTCCTTCTAGGCGTGGTGACGAAACTTATAGTAGACTAACGTCACTAAATCGTTGGCTATCTGAGTGGTGTCCCTCTAATAATATCGGCTATATAGATCATTGGCACACTTTTTGGGGGACTAATCTTTTAAAAAGAGATGGTGTTCACCCCACGTGGGAGGGTTCAGCTCTTATCTCTAAAAAACTGGCCTATAGTCTTAGAAATTCAAGTCCCTGACTAATTAGAGCCAAGGCCAGGAAGCAGAACTTCTTGTCTGCTTGTTCCCCAGAACCATCAGCTAGGGTTCACCCTTTAGAAATTGAAACTGTGTCTGTCCCACGTATACAAAACCATGTCAAATCTGGCAAAAACCGTGAAGTTTGTTTTAATAATCTGATTAAGATTAAAACAAAACACAATCCTATTAGCTCAAGTGATATTACTACCATGAGAGTTGGCTTATTAAATATAAGATCCCTTAATTCCAAGGCAGCTCTTGTGAATGAATTAATCTCAGACTGCTCTCTTGATATACTATGTTTAACTGAAACATGGCTGAAAGTGGATGAGAACTTTACATTAAATGAATCCTCTCCACCTGGGTTCATATATAGCCAAAACCCCCGTCTCTGTCGAAGAGGGGGTGGGGTTGTTGTTATTTATAAATCTGTCTTTCAGTCAATTCCAAAATTAGAGTATGCATTTGATTCATTTGAAGTGTTAGTTATGAACACTCAGCCAGCAGTGGTTGGTAGAAACCGCCCCTCCTCTCAGCCTATTTTACTTGTAACTGTCTATAGACCTCCTGGCCCATATGCTGGCTTTATTCATGAATTTGCAGATTTTCTTTCTCATTTAGCTGTAAGTCATGACAAAGTGTTAATATTAGGTGATTTTAACCTGCATTTTGAAAATACAGATGATCCTTTTACCTCAGCATTTACGGTCATTTTGGAATCAATTGGTTTCATTCAAAATGTTTTTGGCCCCACGCATTGTCATAGTCATACTTTAGACCTGGTCTTAAGTCTTGGTATTGACATTGTTAATGTTAAAATTCACTCGCATAATCCTATTTTGTCTGACCATTTCCTCATTACTCTGCAGTTAAAATTAACCCATTCTGTAGAATCTGAACTCAGAACGTATACAGGTCGCACTATCACTACCTCCACTACTGGAAACTTTATGCATGAGCTACCTGATTACCTTGATTTAGACACTTCATCCAGCTCCCTGTCAACCAATGATCTGGCAGAGGAATTAGCTACTGCTCTACGCAAAACCCTTGAAGTAGTTGCTCCGTTAAAAATCAAAAAAGTAATTGAGAAGAGGCTTGCCCCTTGGTACACCGACCACACGCGGACTCTTAAACAAAAGTTTCGGCAGCTTGAACGCAAATGGCGTTCTACTAAACTGCAGGTATTCCACTTGGCCTGGAAAGAGAGTCTTAGTGCCTATAAGCATGCTCTCTCCAATGCTAGGTCCTCTTACTTTTCAAAGCTTATACAAGAAAATAAGACCAATCCCCGATTTCTATTCAGAACAGTTGCTGAACTAACTAATAATCATGCAACAACTAACCCTCAAATTCCAGTCTCATGTAGTAGTAATGATTTCTCAAATTTCTTTAGTGGTAAAATTATTGAAATTAGGGAAAAGATCACACAAGTTAGTGACCATGGTTTTGATGATATAGAACTGCCTCCTAGACACACTGAACGTCTTGAATCATTTACTCCAATACTTGAGAGCGAGCTAATTCAGTTAGTTTCTTCTTCAAAATCATCCACCTGTCTTCTAGACCCCATACCCACAAAGTTAATAATTGGTTTGCTCATCAAACCAATTATTCATTTAATTAACTCATCATTGCTATCGGGCCATGTTCCTACATCCTTTAAATTGGCAGAAATCAAGCCACTACTTAAGAAACCAAATTTGGATCCCACTGTCCTGGCCAATTATAGACCCATTTCAAACCTCCCATTTTTATCAAAGATTCTTGAGAAATGTGTAGCGCAACAGCTTTCTTCATTTTTACATACTTATAATGTGTATGAGAGGTTTCAATCTGGGTTTAGGAAGCACCATAGCACCGAGACCGCCCTTGCCCTAGTAATGAATGACTTGTTCCTCTCTCTGGACTGTGGCTGTATTTCTATTCTTGTTTTACTTGACCTGAGCGCTGCCTTTGATACTATAGACCATAATATTCTCCTCTGCAGGTTAGAAAATTTAGTTGGTCTTACCGGGCATGCTCTTATGTGGTTTAAATCTTATCTCTATGATAGATCCCAGTTTGTTAGGGTAAACAGTCAGTCCTCTGAATTTTCTAAGGTGAACTTTGGAGTACCACAAGGATCGGTCTTGGGTCCTCTGCTCTTTTCTCTTTATATGCTCCCTCTTGGGAACATTATAAGCAGACATGGTGTTAACTACCACTGCTACGCAGATGACACACAACTTTATATATCAGTTAAGCCAGGTGAAGTTGACCAGTTGTCTAAACTAGAGACCTGTCTCAAAGATGTAAAGGCCTGGATGACCCAAAATTTCCTCTTATTGAACTCAGATAAGACTGAGATATTAGTATTAGGTCCCAAATCCCTTCGAGATAAATTCTTACAGCTTCCCTTAAATTTAGATTGCTTCTCTGTCTCCCCTAACAAGGTTGTTAAAAACCTTGGTGTAATTATTGATTCAGATCTCTCCTTTCAGCCCCATATTAACAATATCACAAGAATGGCCTTCTTCCACCTGAGGAATATATCTAAATTAAGGAAGGTGTTGTCCCTGAAGGATGCTGAAAAAATGGTTCATGCCTTTGTAACCTCTCGACTAGATTACTGCAATGCATTATTGTCTGGTTGCACTGGCTCAGCCCTGAATCGCCTCCAACTTGTACATAATGCAGCTGCTATGTTAGGATCCTGTAATCTGTGTGTTATTTCTTTATTTGTTATTATTTTTCCTGTTTTCTTTCCCTCGCGATTGTCAGTCTGCGTTCCATGTTTCTGAGATTCCACCCCCTGTCTTTGTCATTGCACTATTCGGGTGATTTTGGGAACATTCAGGTTTCTTCTGTATTTCGTATATCTCGTTTTCTTCCTTCTGACTTTATTTATATTTGTATATAATACTAATGTACTAATCATACTAACTGTTAGATTAGATTTAATACTAACCTGCTAACAAACTAACATGTGTATATAATACTAACCTACTAACATTAGGGTTCTAGAGTTCACTACTAACATTACTAATTCATCTTGAGTTTCTACCTGCAGCTGTCATTTCCCTCCTCGTTATCCTATCCCTGCATCGATCTGTGCAGGGAATTTTGAAATTTTGCTGTATTGTACTGCATTTTATTGTACTTTTATTAAGCCCAGCCGGTATTTTTAACTCTATTGTTTCTTGTTTTATTTATCCTAGAGTGTTCCATTAGCTCCTGTCTGTCTATTAAAAAGACAGAGGCACTTCTATCTTTTCTAATTTATTTATTTTTAAGCTTATTTATCCTTTAAAGCTGTTTTATCTTTTATTTATTTTTTATCTCTTTTTATTATCTGTTTTATTCTTTCTTTTTCTGCACCGCATATACTTAGATAAATACTGTTATCTGATGTCAGTTGTTGCCTGTTATCTGTTGAGCACCTGAAAAGTCCTCTATAAAGAGTCCGCTCAACTTAAAAGTTTGATTAAAAGTCTGATTAGTGACCGACGGGTCCGTCACTCTGTGGAGTGATTCAAACTGTGGAGGCTGTATGCTGCTCCCACCCATGGGCTAATACGTAAAAAGAGGCCGTAGTGCGCTCAACTTGAGGCTGTAGTGCGCTCAACTTAAAAGTTTGATTAGTGACCGACGGGTCCGTCACTCTGTGGAGTGATTCAAACTGTGGAGGCTGTATGCTGCTCCCACCCATGGGCTAATAATATTTTTACAAAAGTCCTGCAGCGTAGCTGGCAGGCACCTGCAGCGGACCTGGCAGGTATAATATCACCCAGAGAGAGAGGCTGTACGGTGCGTAGCAGATTGCAGGTAGCAGGCTGTTTGTGGTAGGAGTGTTTGTTGGGTATTTGTTTTGTGGGCCCAACCAGTATTGCGTTTTATTATAACTGTTTTAACTTCTTATTAACATTGTTTCAATTCTAATTTACTTTTTATATAATGTCTTTCTATGTCTTATGTAAAGCACTTTGAGTTGCCTAGTGTATGAAATGTGCTATACAAATAAACTTGACTTGACTGACTTGACTGTGATTTTGCATTCTCTGCATATGTCCACTTTCGTGTTCTTCTAATCTGAGCTGTGCACTTGTTTACCTGCTAACTCTAGGCCGTTTGTTATCATTGTGTCTGTGTATTCCAGTCCGTGTCTTACGTTTCCCCTGTCATTGTTTTATTGGTCCCTGTTAACCCTCTCTGTTCTCACCTGTGAGCAATCTCCCCTCCCTGCTTCTACACACCTGATTCCCATTATGTCTGTCTCCCTTTGTGTATATATACCTTGTCATTTCAGTGTTCTTCGCGAGTTCCTTAGTATATTCTGCTTCTGTGTTACGATCTGTTTTTCCCGAGTTTCTGCCCGAGTTGTTAGTTTATTCTGTTTTCTAGTTTTTGTTTTCCCTAGTCCTTTGCCTATTGTTGTTTTGTTTTGTATCCAGTCTGTTGTTTTCTTTGTGTTCCTTCTACGCCTCCCCGGTTTTTGACCCCTGCCTGTGTTCTCGCTACCCTGTCTTTGGATCCTGATTTTGTGCTTTTGCTGTGCCTTCCCCGTTTGACCCCTGCCTGTTCCTTGACTATTCTTTGGACTGTGTTTTGTACCGTTGCCCTGTCTCCCTGGTTTTTTGACCCAGCCTGTCTCACCACGGATTGCTGCCTTGCCCCTTATTAAACTTCGGTTTTTGCGAACTCCTGCCTGCGTTTGGGTCCTTCCCCCACCAACACCTTACATGCTAGGGTTCTTACTAGAACCAAGAAATGGGAGCATATCAGCCCGGTGCTCAAAACTCTTCATTGGCTGCCTGTCAAATTCAGAATTGACTACAAGATTTTACTTCTAGCGTTTAAAGCTTTAAATGGCTTGGCCCCTGAATATCTGAGTGACTTACTCATTCCTTACTGTCCTCCTAGATTACTTCGCTCTCAAAATGCTGGCTATTTGAAAATTCCTATTATATCTAAAATTACAATGGGTGGCAGAGCCTTCTCTTACAGAGCCCCTTTTTTATGGAATAATCTTCCCATGTATGTACGGGCAGACACACTTTCTGTCTTTAAGTGTAGGCTAAAAACGTACCCCTTTAGTCAATCCTATAGTTAAGGATGTCGGGGGGGGTGGGGGGCTAACCTTCTCTTTTCCTCTCTCACCCTGAGCTGCAGATTACTCCGGCCCGTCCCCCTCTCACCCTGAGTTTGCAGACTGCTCCAGTTATGCCCCTCACCCTGAGTTTGCAGACTGCTTCGGACCAGTCCCTCCTTTGGTTTATCCTCCCGACTTCACGCAACCGGAGTCCCAGATGCATCACCCCGCCCCCTTTGAACTGATGATTGAACTGATTATTGAATTGACTATTACCATTCAGTCCACCTTTAGTCTAAACCAGGCCGGCCAGCGAAGGATGGGCACCCCCTCTCTAGCCAGGTTCCTTCTGAGATTTCTTCCCACTGGGGAGTTTTTTCTCGCCACTGCTCAGTGTTTTTTTTTTTCTCCCCTACCGGGGAGTTTTTTTACCTCATTTTGCTGGTTGGGGGCTATGGCCTGGTTTTTTGTTCAATTTTCCTTCTGTCTTCCCTGTGCAGCGTCTTTGTGACAGTTCTCTGTAAAAAGCGCTATACAAATAAAATTGAATTGAATTGAATGTTTGTGCACGCTGCTGTGTGTGTAACACGCCTGTGTGCACACGCCTATGCAGACGCATATTATATCTTCTTATTGTGCAGTTAATATAACATTGAAACAAATGCAACATGACTTAAGGCCAGGTTTGTGGTGGTTTTAGTGCAAGCACCTTCTGCTGCCTCAAAATAACAATATGCCAAAAATTAGCCTGACTATACCTCATCTGAAGACCAACCCGCCCAGATGGGCGCAAGTTGACTTGCTATTTAAACAACGTGAGCGCTGGGCGGTAAAATGACAACCGCGTCGGTCTGAAACTAGCAAAGACACTTGGGTTTGGGTTACCCCCGCCTTAGCGCACACCCCTGATATTATTATCATTTGATAATAATATCATGGTGCTTAGTCCTGCTTCCAACAACATAAGATCAGTTGAATAAGTACATTTGTCAGCTATTAGATATGCTAGTCCTTGTCTGTGCCCTTTCCACACCTTCCATAACCCAATCAGGTTAAGCCTTCCCCCTAATTATTCATCAAGAGAGTACCCCCGCCCTTAAACTACATAAAATGTGTGCCTGTCTTTACTCTTTAGTTCAGTCAAGTTGGAGTTAGGGGGGTTGGCATCTGAGTCTTGCATCTGGGTCTGCTGTATGCAGTGTTTGTCTTGCGTGGGGCCTGACATTCTTAGTCTTACAGCTCATCTGGCATTTTTACACACCATTCCTGATCTTTTTGAATATTCTGCTATCTGTTTGTTTTTGGACGTTGGCCTTTGCATTCTGGGGATTACCTTGGGAGAGACAAGCTGTGGTTTTATATCTTATCTTATCTTTCATTCATTTCTTTTGTGACCGCAACTTGTCTATGTCTGTAACATTGTTTGTTTTGAGATTAGACTTGTTGAATACTTGTTGTAATTTAACAAATCTCTTACATTTAATCTGGTTGTACATTTTGATAAAGGATGATCCACCAGGTTGCTGATTACCAATTTGGTAATTTAATTGATATTTGGTAATGATTAATAAATGAAATCAAGTGAATATTCATTAATATATGTTGGATAACTGAGGAGTTTTAACTGTTGATGCCACTCTTGTTCTGCATTCAGAGTGCCGAAAATTAAACGAGGGCATTGGCTGTTAAAACTGCTGGATTCGGAAATTGTCACGTTTTACTGAATCCTTACTTACCCCAGAGGTGAAAGCACATTGGCATTGATGTCAATGAGATTGGCATTGGTGTCAATGAGATGCAGGACTGCCAAGCCACAAATGCACTAAAAAGAACATGTGAATCGAAGGATCTTTAAATCACAACCTTACAACTTAGCAAGCTTATGCAGAAGTGAATGGCTTCTGCCAAGAATATTAGGATCCCTGAGGATTACAAGAACATTGTCACATATTAAAAACTGACATTTTTTAAGCCTATTAGTAAAAAGAAAAGCTGATTTAATAAGAAACTTTTTTCATAATTGCTGCATTATAGTCTTGTTTGAAAAATGTTGCTTTAAATTTAATCTGTGTGTACATATGTACAGTGCCCTCAAGAATTATTGGCACCCCTGGTAAAGATGAGTAAAAAGGGTTATAAAAAATTCACCATTTGGTGAATTAGCTTAATCTCGCACTGAAAAAATTATAAAAATCCAACCTTTAATTGAAGTAAATTTATTCTGAGAAAAAAAAATCCCTCATCAAGAAATAATTATTTTTAACAAAACCATGCGTGCCACAATTATTGGCACCCCTGCATTCAATACTTTGTACAGCCTCCCTTTGCCAATAAAACAGCACTGAGTCTTCTCCTGTAACATCTACTAAGGTTGTAGAATAAAGAGCAAGGAATCTGAGACCATTCCTCTTTACAGAATCTCTCCAGATCATCCAGAGTCCTAGGTCCTCTCTTGTGCACTCTCCTCTTCAGCTCACTCCACAGGTTTTAAATGGGGTTTAGGTCAGGGGACTGAGATGGCCATGGCAGAAGCTTGATTTTGTGTTCAGTTAACCATTTTTGTGTTGATTTGGACGTATGTTTTGGATCATTGTCCTGCTGGAAGATCCAACGACGACCCAGTTTTAGTTTCCTGGCAGAGGCAGCCAGATTCAGATTTAAAATTTCCTGGTATTTCATGGAGTTCATGATGCCATGTACCCTAACAAGGTTCCCAGGGCCTTTGGAGGAAAAACAGCCCCACAACATCACAGAACCTTCACCATGCTTAACAGTGGGGATCAGGTTATTTTTGGTATAGCCACCTTGAGTGTTTGTTGCCGAAAAGCTAAATTTTTGTTTCATCTGACCATAGAACACAGTTCCAGTCAAAGTTCCAGTAGCGTTTAGCAAACTCCAGGCACTTACGTTTGTGGTGAAATGACAGGAAAGGCTTTTTTCTGGCATGCCTTCGAAATAATTTGTTTAACTGTAGATATGGGCATTGATGTATGAATGTGTATGAATAAGGGAATGCGGCTTCTGTGTCACCTCATATTTATAAACAGCTACGGAAAACACATTCGCTGATGGGAGTTTTTCATCCTCGATATGAAAAAAGCACTGCTTGTAATATGTGGTTCTTCTCGCTGGCTATATACGTACGTTAGTTTTTCCACTCGATCACTGTCTTGTCCAGTAAGCTATGTTAGATATGGTTATTTTCACACACTGTGGTGTAAGCATCCATTGCTCAGACATGTTTTATGTTTGATGTACTGACTTTCATTGAAGCTAGAACATTTGGCACCATTTTCCTGTTGGTGGAATATTTATTTATTGTAGTGTTATTGTACATAATATATGCTTTAGGCTTCTTATCTTCCTGGGCTATACTTGTCACTTAAGGAATGGAAAATACTCATTCCAATTTACTGTGTGCTGATAGATGAATGTAAAACTTTCCTTGGAGTCATTATGAATGGGAACATTTAAAAAAATAAAAATAATAAACTACTGAAAAATGTGATTCCAGGGCAAAAGTATGGGAAAAAGTGATGTTTTATTGAGGTACAAGAGTGAATGATTGGGCTACATATTTAGGTGTGTGTAACAGTGTGATATCAATGTTTTCATCTTAAACCATCAGAAGGGTCAAATGTATATGCTTTATAATGGACAAAACTAATTTTGTTCATTTTATGACATGTATTGGATAGGGTTTTGGACCCATAGATATCTACCCCCCAATACTGATGAAAAGATAGTAATTCCCACTTGAAAATGATGCAAAAGTGAGTTTTATAATCCAAAACAGTTGATTTGTAATTAAATATATAATTATATAGAGCAGTGCACAATTTAGCCATTTGGATAGATTTGGAGACACTAATGGACAACAGGGTACACTTCCTATATTTTGCATCATAGATCTTTAGTAGTTCTGCATATCACACTCAGAATTTGCACACTTGTGGACTCGGTGTTTATGATCCAGGAAATGTATATATTTACCTCTCACTTATGTAGCTCTCAGTATTTTGTTGCAAACTAAAGAAAAGCATTTTTTTTTGCATTTTTCCAAAGATTATTTGCATTTGTGGCACTTTATTTTGACTTACATTATGAAAATAAACAAAAATAAAGTTTGTATTACAATGGTACAACTGTCTTGTTTCATTTAAGCTATTTGCCAAGTTTCTGTGATGCTCACACCTGGGGTTATAAAACCTCAAACAAAGCACCCCCTAAATAGGTGAGAATTGACCCCCCCCCCCAAAGGGGTTAACATTGTCATGAACATAAAAATACCCATGACCTCTATCCCTATCACAACCTTAACCCTTCCATTTCTTTCTCCTTTCAAACAGCTATAGTAAATCAGTTTCAATACAGATATAGGATGAGCCTCAACAGGTTCATTGTCACTTGTGTTCAGAAATTTAAACTTTAAAAAATACATTTTTGGAACTTTTAACATGGTTAAGGTTAAGATTTGGGTTGGGTAAGCCAATCCCAGAGCAGCAATTAAGTGAAAACAAACAAATAAATAAATAAATAACCAGAAGCACACAGTTACTCGACCTACTTGTCAGTGTATCAAATTAGTAGCCATTCCAATCCAATCCTGCAGAATATTTGATTGAAGTTTCTTCGAATCAAGTAAATTTTTTATGAATTACCAGTACTTTGGCACAAGCATATTCTGTAGTTTCTTTTCCACTAGACTGTGAAAAACATTTTTTATTCACACTACGTTTGGTTTTCTTGTGAAATGCCTACTTTTTGCCTTTGGAAACAGCTGTTATCCCTGATGTTAACATTCATACCTGTGGAAACAGAGAATGGACAAGTTGCTTTTGAAGAAAACAGGGAAGAGACTGGTCTTGTTTACAGGGCTCAAAACAAACATGGGTAAATGTCAACACATTGCAATTACTCTTGTAATCCGCAATGCACCGAGGGTCAGAGACTTGTCAAACAAATACTTCACAACAGCCACCTAACATAGTTAACTGGCTCAGTGCGCAAACCAAAACGTACGGGTTACGGATGTAACCCTGGTTCTATGAATACGGTCAACACGCCACGGTATGGGTCATCCACGCCGAGAGGAGGAGCTGCTAGGAGACTGTTTATCAAATTAACCACCACTATGGGCGGAACCACGTCACGCCATAAATATGGCGCTTGTACGCCGCCCGACCTCTTTTGCCGACTTGAGGGCACTTGCCGTCCTGAGGGCGCAAGGTTCCCTGCCTGACCACGCAGCGTGGCGTGTTGACCGTATTCATAGAACCAGGGTTACATCCGTAACCCGTACGTTCTATTTCATACCGGTCAACACGCCACGGTATGGGTCACAGAGTACCAAATAACGTCAGGCGGGGAATGTAGTGGGGTAACCAGGACCGCAGGGTCATAGCATGAGTGCGGATCCCGTCAAATAAAATACACCACTGGCTGCTGTTCTACCAGAAGAGCAAGCTCAAGTGGGAAAACGTGGAACATAACCATTGGGTGATAAAAACCCTGAATCATCACTAATTTATATCTGAGGTTGCTCCGCTGCCCCGAGGACAGAGGAGGCAACCGATGCTGATGACACTACGTCCAGGCTATAAAACCTGGCGAAAGTGAGAGATGAGGCCCAGCCCGCCGCTGCACAAATATCAGCGAGTGGGGCGCCACGTAGTAAGGCCCAGGAGGTAGCTACACCCCGAGTGGAGTGAGCTACCACGCCTGAGGGAGGGGGCACGTTAGAGCTGCTGTAAGCCGTGGAAATCGTCTCTACGATCCAGTGGGCCAAGCGCTGTTTAGACAGGGCAAGCCCCTGCGTAGCCCCTCCATAACCCACAAACAGGTTATTCGTTCTCCTAACCGCACTTGTGCGGGAGATGTAAGACCGCAGGGCCCGGACAGGGCACAGTGAGTGCAGTCTGGCCTCTTCAAGGGTCTCATGGGGAGGAGGATGAAAAGCCTCCAACACGATTGGCCGAGACACGTAAGACCGCGAGAGGACCTTAGGCCGAAACGCGGGGTTGGGGCGCAGAGAGACCGGTGAGCTACTGTCCCCCAACTGCATACAGGCTGGGTGTATTGACAGTGCGTGCAGCTCGCTCACACGCCTCGCGGAGGCGATAGCGAGCAGGAAGGCAGTCTTAAAGGAGAGGAGCTTTAGGCTGAGCCCCTCTAGGGGCTCAAACGGTGGCTCAGTGAGGGCATTCAAAACCAGCTGCAGGTCCCATGAAGGGACTGCGTTAGATCTAGGCGGCCGAAGCCGCCTGGCTCCTCGGAGGAATTGGCTGGCGAGAGGGTGAGCTCCCACTGTCCGGCCCTCGATACGATCATGGCGGTCCGAAATGGCCGCCAGATAACCCCTGAGCGTGGATTCTGCCAGACCTTCTTCAAAGAGGGACTGGAGAAACGCCAAAATGACTGATACCTCGCACCGGGTCGGGCTAGACCCGTTCGTTTGGCACCAGCGGCTGAACCTGCCCCACTTCCCGGCGTACAGCGCCCTCGTGGAGGGGGCCTTAGACGCCTGAAGTGTCTCCAGCACTGCTGACTCTAGGCCCTGCGGGCACCTCCGCCCACGGGCCAAACATGCAGGTTGAAAAGCTCCGGGTTCGGATGCCACAGCAGGCCCTGGGCCTGCGACAGCATATCCGCCCTGGTTGGGAGGCGCCAGGGGGTGCCCTGTAGCGACTCCCTTAGGTCCGCCATCCATCTCTGCTGGGGCCAGTTGGGGGCAATCAGCAGAACCTGTGCCCCTGAGTTCCTGATCCTTGCCAGAACTGTGGGCAGGAGAGGCAAGGGGGGAAAAGCATAGAGCAGGGCTGGAGGCCACTGGTGTGCCAGCGCGTCCACGCCCAATGTCCCCGCCGTGCCCACCATTGAGTACCACAGGGGGCAGTGAGCATTCTCCCTGGATGCGAAGAGGTCCACCTGTGCCTCCCCGAAGCGGGACCAAATGGACTGCACGATATCTGGGTGCAGGCGCCATTCCCCTGGTCTCGGGCCACCCCTGGACAGCATATCGGCTGCCACATTGGCTGTGCCCGGCACGTGCACTGCCCTCAGGGACATGCCTTGAGCATGTGCCCATAGCAGGATCTGGCATGCTTTCGCATGCAGGGTTGGGGATCGAACCCCACCCTGGCGATTTATGTAAGCGACCGCCGTGGAGCTGTCTGTCCGGACAAGAACATGTCTGCGCCAGACCACTGGGCGGAAATGGACCAATGCCCGAAGCACTGCCTCCATTTCTAGCAGGTTTATGTGTTTGCCTGCCCATGAGGGGCTCCACAAACCCTGCACGGACTGGCTCCCTCTGACGGCTCCCCAGCCGGTCTTGGAGGCGTCCGTGGTGATCGTCACCCTTAACCCTACTGGCCCCAAGGGAACGCCCTCCTTGAGGCCAGGGGTGGTGAGCCACCAATCCACTGGCTCCAGGCACTTCTGGGTAATAGGGAGGAGTCGCCGCCCGTCTTCGTGCGGGCTCATTCCTTGTGCCGTCGCCCAACGCTGTAACGGGCGCATATGCAGCAGCCCAAGTGGCACAACCTGGGCGGCTGAGGCCATCAGGCCGAGCAGCCTCCGGCAAAGTCTCACTGTCACCTGCCGCCCTGCGGCAAAATGGGACAGACTCTTCATCAGCACCTGTTGCCTCTCTGGGGTTAGAGAGGCCCGCATGGACCCCGAATTCAAAACTAGGCCCAGGAAAACCCTCTCTCTGGAGGGGGTGAGGTGGCTCTTTTCCCTGTTCAGGGTCAGGCCCAAGCTGGCCAAGTGGGCCAGTACCGACCTCGTATCCTCTCTCGCTCGTTCCACTGACGGAGCACAGATTAACCAGTCGTCCAGGTAGTTCGCAATGCGAATACCTTGGCGACGGAGTGGGATCAGCGCGGCATCCATGCACTTCGTAAAAGTGCGTGGGGCCAGGGCTAGGCCAAAGGGGAGGACCGAGTACTCGTACCCTGTGCCCCTGAAGAAAAAGCGGAGGTACTTCCGGTGATCCCGGTGTATGGGGATATGGAAGTACGCATCCCTCAGATCCACAGAGGTGAACCAATCGCCATCTCTCACCTGAAGGAGGAGACTGGCGAGGCGGAGCATGCGGAAGGGCAGATGCTTTAAAAAGCGGTTGAGCCCTCTCAGGTCTAGGATGGGGCGGAAGCCCCCATCCTTCTTGGGAGCCAGAAAATAGGCTGAATAAAACCCCCGTCCCACTGCCACCGAGGGCTGGGGTGTTATTACTCCCTTCTCTAGCAACACCAGAATCTCGTTGGAGAGAGCTCGCGCAGCAGCCCCGTTTCTCACCCGAGTAGGAATAACCCCACAAAAGCGGGGGGGCCTGGTGTTGAATTGGAGCCTGTACCCCGACTCCAAAGTGCTGAGCACCCAAGGACATCGGGTACATAGGCGCCACTTTGCGAGATGAAGAGGGGAAAAACGCGGTGCCGGAGGCTGGTAACCGTCACCGACGGGACCGGCCTCGGGAAGCTGACTTACCGGGGGGTTTCCGGAACCGCGCCCCGTCCCGCCAAGAATGCCCGGGCCTCGGCTCCAGGAAGCCGGATGAAGGCCCCTGAAAGGCCCTGTGCACCCCAGTGGGGGTGGGGCCTGAGGCTGGGGGAGCTCCGCGAAAAAAAACGGTTCCCGAACGCCCCGCGTGCTGGGGGCCGCGGGGCTGGAGCCCGTCCTACTGCCCCCAACATCTCTCTCGCCCTGCGTGACTGCTCCAAGGCAGCCTCTGCAGGCGGCCCAAACACCTGCCCCGGAACTACTGGGGCGGTAAAGGCTGCTACCTGTTCCTGGTCCGCTAGACCGGACTGAGCCAGCCACACCTGGCGGCGTGCCAGGACGAGTGAGGACATGGAGTGCCCCAGGGCTTGGGCCTGAGCACTAGCCCCGCGCATCATAATGTCCACCACACGCAGCGTCTCTCTTGCTGAGTCACTGGGGGCAGCGGAGGACATGTCCTGCAGCATACCCTCCAGGTACACCAACAGTAGTGCGTTGGTGTTGGCCAGTCGGGCCGCGAGGGCGGCGGACTGATAAGCCTTACACACCCGCTTGTCAGTAGCCCTGCATCGCTTATTGGGATGCTGGGAATCAGTATTAGACCTATAGGTAGCGCCTGCGAGCAGCGAAAACATAGGCCCAATCTGTGGAGGGGCCGCCAACCCATAGGACGCAGCACCCGCCATATTGGCCAACTGGGTCCTGGGGAGCCCATAGGTCCCAGGAGACTGCCAGGATGCCTGTAGTTCTGTCAGAAAATCGGGCAGAGGTGGTAATGCCTCTGCCCTCGGCCGCTGAACGCCGCGGCTGAAAAGTGAGGGAGCAGGAACCGCCACGGGGGGAAGGCGAGCATGCTCCGCCGCCCTGAGAATCACCGCCCGGTCGGAGGGATCCAAGGGCGGGAGCTCAGAAGCGCCGTTGCTTTCCTGGCCAGACACTGACCCCTCCTCAGTCCCAGACTGTTGGGGGTCCGTCTGACGGTACAGGCTATCCGACGCCGTCGTAGACAGCTCGTCAGGGTGACGGCAGGAAGGTCCAGGCAACGGGCCCCAGGGGTCCCGGGGCCTGGGTGACTGCTGCTGTGATGCTACCAGCCCCTGAAGGGTCTGCTGCATCGCCTGCACCTGCAGCTGAAGCTGATGGAACTCCGGTTCCTGATGCTTGCGCTTTCTAGTGCGCTTCCTGGCCCCAGCCCCCCAAGCATGTGGCTCCCTATCATGCTCCACAAACGCTGATTGCCCAGGTGCGACGTCCTCCCCAGACGTCCCACCATCTCCCGGATTCTGTACACCTTCCGACATGCTTAGCCCGGAAGTGTGTCCAACACCAAGCCAAGGGCCCGAGTCAGTGGTACTGAAGGACCGCGAGGGGGTGTGGAAGCCTCAGGCAGCGTCTGCTCTCACGAGCAGAGAGGCCCCTTCCGGCTGTTTTTTTTTTTTTTTTTTTTTAGCTGGAGCGGCAGCGTGCTGCCCACCACCAACAGGAATGGCGTATGTCCAACACCAAGCCAAGGGCCCGAATCAGTGATACTGAAGGACCGCGATGGGGTGTGGAAGCCTCAGGCAGCGTCAGCTCTCACGAGCAGAGAGGCCCCTTCCGGCTGTTCTATTTTTTTTATTTTTTTTTTTTTTTTTTTTTTAGTTACTGTATTGTTGCTGTGCAACTAACGAGTAAACCAACACAATGCCTAATATGGCTAGCATAAACAGAAAGATATTAGTACAACCAATAATAATTTCTGTATGAAAAAAGAAAAACGACAGCCCTCTGCCTTCCACTTATACCGACAAAGGAAATAAATTAATCCTTACCGCGGCTGAAAGCAAACAGAAGGATATCGAACGAACAGCAACAAACCGCGTTGCTGGGGGAGGGAAAGCCCCGGAAACTTACTCCGAACAGGACGTAGCTCCGGGCGCTCGGGAGAGGCAAGAAAAAAATCGCAATTATCGCAAACTAACAAACACAGTCGCAGTCTCAACCTCGAGGAGGCAAAAAGAGGTCGGGCGGCGTACAAGCGCCATATTTATGGCGTGACGTGGTTCCGCCCATAGTGGTGGTTAATTTGATAAACAGTCTCCTAGCAGCTCCTCCTCTCGGCGTGGATGACCCATACCGTGGCGTGTTGACCGGTATGAAATAGAACAGTAAATCCAGGCATTGTAGATACAATTACATAAAACAAAAAAAAAACAAGTAAAATAGAAAAGCAGATAAGTCACACCTGCCCACGGTTACTAATTTTGAAAAAGCTGTGTATTCTGGCCTGCACTTTTCAGTATAGCATGTTCACTGGATTCTAGTACTATATAAACTAGTATTATAGTACTATATAATCCTGAATTGTGTATCATAAAAGGGTGAATCATAACTTGTATGTTACTTACTGGGTTGGCCATGTCAAGGTCAGCTACACTCATTCCTTGTCTACATTATTCCAGCTGAAAGCTTTGACAATGTTTGAACCTTACGTGAGCTCCTCTGTACCATTTGAAACCTGCTGATCACACCTCTGGCTGTGTTGTTGGTGTTACAAGCAAGCTAGTCGTTCAACCTGTAATTCCCTAAACAACAATTAGTTCTAATTGCTCAGCACTAATAATGAACTGTACTAGAGTCCAATAATGATGGAATGTACTCTACTATTTTCATATATACAGTGCTGTGACAAAGTTTTTACCCCCTTCCTGATTTCCTCTATTGTTGCATATTTCTCGCACTGGATGTTTTCAGATCTTTAGACAAAATATAATATTGATTTTAGGGAACCTGAGTGAACAAATGACACATTTGTTTTTTACTTATTTCATTTATTTAATTAACAAAAAATCCCAACACCCATTTCCGTTGTGTGAAAAAGTAATTGCCCCCTTACACTTAACTGCAGCCTGCAATGTAGAATAAAGTAATCATTTTTAATATTTGGTCGCATATCCTTTGCATGCCATGACTTCCTGATGTCTGTGACCCAACAATATCAAAAGACTCTTGATATCTTATTTTCTGGTACTCCTACAAGCGATACTATAACCTCTCTGCATTTGAATGGATCTCTATGGGAATTGGGGGGTGGGACTAGATTAAGCTGTAAATTACACAGGAACAGTATGGAACACATGGTTGGCTAAATGGCTGTAAGTGATCAAGGGTCTGATGTATCAAACAAGCCTCAAACCATCACACCACGCCAGGTTCCACTTCTGTCAGCTAAGAACAGGAAGATGAGGAAAGTGGGCACATAATCACCAAAATTGGATGATAGAAGGTTGGAAAACCGTCGCCTGGTCTGACGAATCTTGATTTCTGCTGCAAGGTGCAGATGGCGGGGCCAAACGGGGCGCATACAGCATGGATCCATGATCTATCCTGCCTTGTGTCAATGGTGCAGGCTGGCGCTGGTGGTGTAATAGTGTGGGAAATGTTTTTCTTGGCATATATTCCTGTATTTCCCCAAGATTTGGAGGTCATCTGTGGCGATCTGACATGACGCGAATGGAGGGTATTGGGGACGTTGGGTCATTGGCAGTAAATGTGATCCTGAACAGGTGGCGGGTGGATTGCGTAAACATTCGCCTTTCTAAGTCACCTTTTGCTTTTGTCGCCTTGTCGATGTCGCATATTTCTGGAGTTGTTCATCTATGACGACTCTGCTTCTCCAAACACACCTCTATTAAATGCATCCCGTTATTGACTAAGATTTTTTGGCGGGCGCGCTGATATTGTGGCGCTGCGCCACAGATGGGTCTACATAGGGGAGACTCTAATTCCATATAATTTATGCAGTCTTAAAAAATCTTAACTTTGAAAACTTAGCTCTGAAACTCAGTCCTCAGTTTCTTTTATTACAGTTTTTTACGATTGCTTTGACTCATTTTGCACAACAGAGTTTCAACGTGCAAAACTCTTAACACAGAATGCTATACTGCTCATTTTGGGTTCAAAATGTAATATAGCATGCAAAACAAAAATACCAGTGTCAAATCAGAGAATATTATATGCAAAAGTTTATCACGGCACCAGAACATTAGATATTTCAAACAATGAAGTTAAATCATTGCTGCATTTTCAATATACAACAGTCATCATGAAATAATGCTGCCAAACACAAAATCCTTCTGATAAAAAAAGAATTTGAAAGTGTTTTTTGGTCATAACGCAAAATGCTATACTCCTAATCTTGGGCTCAAAATCATATATAGCATGCACAATATAAACAACTGAACCAAATTAGATTGTATTTCATGCTAAAGTTTATCATAGTGTCAGAACAGTGGATATGTTCATCGTTGAAGTTTAATTATTGGTGCATTTTCAAATACAATGGCCATTATCAAATAATGCGGTCAAACACAAAATACTTGTTACCAAAAAAGAATATGCAATGGTCATTTCCTCATAAATACTTGAAATTATGTACAGCAATCATCCCCTGTGATAAACTGCAGTTTTGCGCTTGTGTTTTTATGAAAGACAGACAAAATATTATATTATATTATATGAAGTTTAATCATTAAAGAAAAATCATACAGTAATGCAGTACTGTAAACTCAACTGTATTGTACAGTAAAAACAAAAACAACAGTAAAAGCAAAAACAGTTACAGTAACAACAAACTTTACTGTAAAGTAAAAAAAAAAAAACTGCTTCTCTGTGCTTAACCAGCATTTTGCCTCTCCGCTGCATTTGGCCACAGAATTTTGTCGACGTCGCATCTGATGTCTTCGTTGGCAAGACAGCGCTGCTAAAATCTTTGAGTGCCTTATCCACCCCTGACACTGCTGGGCTGTAATGTCATCGCATGCCTCATCCATGGCCTGAAGGAGCGTTTCCTGCTCATATGGACACCTATCGTATACCTTCTACCACCAGGTCGAGAAAAACTCCTTGATGGGGTTCAGAAAGGGGGAGTAAGGTGGAAGGAATTGGAATCGGAACTATGGATGGCCTGTAAATCAGTCTTGTACAGCCAATGCACGATAGAAGTTTACATTGTCCCAGACAATGATGAACATCATCTGAGCATTTGGCTGTACGAGACGGTTGTACAGCCCATCCAGAAAATGTATGAGGCGCACAGAGTTGTACTATGCCCCCAGCAGAGGGTCAGGCTGACCAATCAGGGATGGATGTGTGTAGGCCTGCCCAATGGTCTCAGGGCTGGGTCTAGGCAAACTAGGCATGTACAGTACCTATTACCTATATACTGTATATTTACTGTACATGGTCCACGACCATGACCACGACCATGACCCTGTCCTTCGTTACCAACCTCAACCTCACTGACCTGCTCCATGTTGTCAGAAACTGCCATTTTATGTAGTGGTGAAGATATTGTCAATTGTGTTGCAATGCTACTCACCTGGGCAAGGTTGTTGGAAGTACTGAGATATGACTATAAACACCTGTTTAATTGATTTAGTGATCTGCATTTGTAGTAATAAACATTTGAACATTGTTGTAATATTAGGTGGCTGTATTCTGAGAATGGAGAATATGATTTAGAGTTTGGCACTTTGTATTAACAGTTTTGTACTTTCTATGTCAGCATAGGATGTAGTGTCCTAAGGTAAGAATTCTGCAAGTCAGTTTAGCACTTTGAGTTAACAGTTTTACACTTTGTATGTCATCATAGGATGTAGTGACTTAAGGTAAGAATTCTGCAAGTCAGTTTAGCACTTTGCGTTAACAGTTTTACACTTTGTATGCCAGCATAGGACGTAGTGTCTTAGAGTATGAATTTTGAAAGTCAGTTTGGCACTTTGCATTTTGAGTTTTGTACATTGAAATTCTGCTGTGCAAAATGAGTCAAAGCAATCATAAAAAACTGTAATTGTTTATATTTAAAACATTATTATATCTAGACATGAATCAAACGATCATCATTCCAAAATACAGTAATTGTACACATGAAAGTGAATTCACTTAAATAACTTGGCTGTTATGCATAGCAAAGCCTTCTTATGTATCCTCAAAATGTTTTCAGGCCAAGAGGTTGTGATGCTTGTTAACATACGGCATGTGTGCGCATAACTTATTTTTGAGCTTTTTGATTTAGGTCCAGGAATGATTCCTTTGGAATATTCTTCTGTCAGCTCCCAGGCAGCTCCTCAAATATTATGAATTATATTCATATCCTCAAAGCACAGTGATGAAATAGCAAGTAAATCTGAGGTTTTATAAGAAAAATGTATGAAAAGCAACATTGCTTCAGCTCAGTGCTTCACAAAAATAGATATATTTGCATGTCAACCAAGATATTCCCTACATATAGCTGTAGGTAATGGTTACACAGGGACATTTTGGGACTCTGACTTTCTGATCATGAGACTGGGCCCCCTGCGGAGTCGTTCACAATTAACACTCCTGATCAACTGAGGCACAATGGAGTGTCTGTCCCCTTCTTCATGTGACTCTGAGATGAACAGACTGCTTGATCGATCAGGCACCGGGTTGGGCAGGACCACCCCCCTCTTTAGAGAAGGAGTGGGGGGACCCAAATTTAACACACAAACGCACACCCTGAGGTGATTGGAAATGACTGATCCATCTGTCTTTTATTGATGGTTCCAAGGAAATGAGCCAATCAAATGCATGGGTGCCCTAAAGCCATCTACCAATTGGGATAAAAGGAATTTTGACCATGAAAACCCATGGAACTTTACCAACGTGGCGCTGGTGGGAAAGACGCAGTCTTACCTCTACCAGACGCACCACTGGACCCGGACGGCTCTGAGCAGCCATTATGGGCAGCCATCTCATGGGAGTCATTGGGTCTGATCTGACGACTGCACTTGAATGGTCGTATAACATGAACATGAAGCCATTTTACAAGACCAGGTGGATGCTATTACCTCATGATGTTCCCATATTCCAAGATGACCACAATTCCCATATAACCACAAAATATAGTTTTGCGTGTCATTAACCCATAACACAAACTAACCTTTGTTAATGGTCGGACTGTTAGCTTCTATATTTAGCCATTACGTAATTATAATTTCCTCTGATTAAGATTAAGTCATAGAATATATTCCTCATGTTATATCAATTATTGTTTCTATTATTCACATATTCATAGTTTTAGCCAATAAAACATGTAATTTTATCAACCCGTTGTCATGTCTATGTTATTTCACTAAGTTGGGCTCTACTGACGTATAGAATTCTAATTGAGTGTTGAACTTAATTAATTCTGAATAAAAGTGACCAAACCTCGCTACATAGCCTAACCTTGATTAAAATAATTATGTGACCTATATTGGCCCTGTGATCTCTGTTAAGTGACATAGCCAACTGTAAACTCATGTTGTCCTTGGAGAGGCACACATAATGAAGCTCTAATGTTTGTTATATGTACTATATGGGCAGGGTATAGAAACAATACATTATTCTACAGCAGAGAAATCAAATACAATGTTTGGCGATGTGACATGGAATTTAGGAAACTGGACTTGTGACCAGCTCTGTTCTGAGGGGTATTCCACAAAGCAGGATTACTGAGTTACCCGAATAAACCCGGAACCCTCCAAAATCTGAAACATGGACTGGAGTAAAAAGTCCTGTTCCGGGTTTTACTCAGTGCAGTTCGGGTGCCGTTAACCAGCTAACTCACTAATCCTGCTTTGTGAAACGGCCCTGTTCTTTTCTTGAGCAATATACTCAATCGGAGTTGCTTCAGTAAATATCCAGTAATAAAAAAGAAAAAAAAATGTCATGCTAAATATTCCTATGTGTCATGCAAAAAAAAAAAGAATACAGCCAAACAGCTGGAAATTAACATGAAATAGGCTGGTGGCGGCAATTCCATTCTCTAGGGTGTTTGGACAATTGTGCGTGTTTGTACCAGGGAACTGCCTTTCATTGACAGATGCAATATGTGCAAACAGGTTCCACCCAGAACATTCTAGATTACTGTCATATTGCCTGCAGTTCGAGCACCTGTGCAATCCAAATATGGATAGTATCAGTATTTATTAAAATATACCAAATTGCTTGTTGTGAAATACTGTTCATTTACAGTATGGCCTATATATTTCACATTATAAATGCATCATTACTGTTATGTATTTACTTTTAGCCATTTGAATCTTGCTGCACTGTGTATAATGCCTCACATATTATATTACAGTTTTTTACGATTGCTTTGACTCATTTTGCACAACAGAGTTTCAATGTGCAAAACTCTTAACACAGAATGCTATACTGCTCATTTTGGGTTCAAAATGTAATATAGCATGCAAAATAAAAATACCAGTGTCAAATCCGAGAATATTATATGCAAAAGTTTATCACAGCACCAGAACATTAGATATTTCAAACAATGATGTTAAATCATTGCTGCATTTTCAATATACAACAGTCATCATGAAATAATGTTGCCAAACACAAAATCCTTCTGATAAAAAAAGAGTTTGAAAGTGTTCTTTGGTCATAACGCAAAATGCTATACTCCTAATCTTGGGCTCAAAATCATATATAGCATGCACAATAGAAACAACTGAACCAAATTAGATTGTATTTCATGCTAAAGTTTATCATAGTGTCAGAACAGTGAATATGTTCATTGTTGAAGTTTAATTATTGGTGCATTTTCAAATACAATGGCCATTATCAAATAATCCGGTCAAACACAAAATACTTGCTACCAAAAAAGACTATGCAATGGTAATTTCCTCATAAGTACTTGAAATTATGTACAGCAATTATCCCCTGTGATAGACTGCAGTTTTGCGCTTGTGTTTTTATGAAAAACGAAATATTAGATTAGATTACAGTTTTTTATGATTGCTTTGACTCATTTTGCACAACAGAGTTTCAATCTGCAAAACTGTTAACACAGAATGCTATACTGCTCATTTTGGGTTCAAAATGTAATATAGCATGCAAAATAAAAATGCCAGTGTCAAATCAGAGAATATTATATGCAAAGGTTTATCACAGCACCAGAACATTAGATATTTCAAACAATGAAGTTAAATCATTGCTGCATTTTCACTATACAACAGTCATCATCAAATAATGCTGCCAAACACAAAATCCTTCTGATAAAAAAAGAGTTTGAAAGTGTTCTTTGGTCAGCATGCAAAATTCTATACTCCTAATCTTGGGCTCAAAATCATATATAGCATGCACAATAGAAACAACTGAACCAAATTAGATTGTATTTCATGCTAAAGTTTATCATAGTGTCAGAACAGTGGATATGTTCATCTTTGAAGTTTAATTATTGGTGCATTTTCAAATACAATGGCCATTATCAAATAATGCGGTCAAACACAAAATACTTGTTACCAAAAAAGACTATGCAATGGTCATTTCCTCATAAGTACTTGAAATTATGTACAGCAAGCATCCCCCTGTGATAGACTGCAGTTTTGTGCTTGTGTTTTTATGAAAGACAAACAAAATATTAGATTATATGAAGTTTATTCATTAAAGAAAAATCATACAGTACTGTAAACTCAAAGGTATTGTACAGTAAATACAAAAACAGTAAAAGCAAAAAAACTTTACTGTAAAGTTAAAAAAAACAAACAAAAAAACCCCCAGCTTTTTGGTGCTTAAGCAGCATTTTGCCTCTCCGCTGGATTTGGCCACATAATTTCATCAACATCGCATCTGATGTCTTCATTGGCAAGACAGCGCTGATAAAATATTTTAGAGTGCCGTATCCACCCCTGACACTGCTTGGCTGTAATGTCATTGCATGCCTCATCCATGGCCTGAAGGAGCGTTCCCTGCTCATATGCACGCCTATCATATACCTTCCACCTCCAGGCCGAGAAACTCCTCAATGGGGTTCAGAAAGGGGGAGTAAGGTGGAAGGAATTGTGATCGGAACTCTGGATGGGCTGTAAACCAGTCTCGCACAGCCAATGCATGATGGAAGTTAACATTGTCCCAGACAATGATGAACACCATCTGAGCATTTGGCTGTATGAGACAGTTGTACAGCCTATCCAGAAAATGTATGAGGCGCGCAGAGTTGTTGCCCCCAGCACAGGGTCACGAGCTTCAACTCCAACTCCATTGGCCCTCTGCCCAATTATGTTCCAGCCCCGACGCCGGCACTTGCAGAGATTAAATCCTGCTTCATCTACATACAGGATTTCATGCTGCTCTGCTCCAGTATCAATGTCCATCATGCTCTGAAATAAAAAAACACATGAGCATTACAGAGATAAAAATATACCAATGCTTTACTGTATGTACAATATGCAAAACAAGGTTATTTCTATGCACCATATTGTAGCGCTTTCCAAATATCAATAAACTTGAATAGGCTACATCACAATTGATTAGGCCCAGGTGCTTTTCCTCATTGAACATGTTGGTCGCCCACAGGCTGACCAATCAGGGATGGATGTGTGTGGGCCTGCCCAATTGTCTCAGGGCCAGGTCTAGGCAAACTAGGCATGTACAGTACCTTTTACCTATATACTGTATATTTGCGCTGAATAGACCCGCTGGCGAAATGTTCCTAGATCCGGCCCTGAGACCAATGGCCAGGCCATACAGATACGTACATAATCCTAATGTGATGTCTAGGGCATAATGTTAACCAGTCTACACATTTATAGAGGATGGGTCGCTAAAGTATTCGCTACTGTAGTATTGCAACATTGCTATACACATACCTGAACATATTCCACCCTCAAAGCCTTCACCCTATCTTCATTCCTTTGGAACGGCACCAAGTAAATTTGTTTCATAGTGATTTTGTGCTTTTTCAAAATTCGCCCAATTGTGGTTATGCTGATTGTGTGTATGTTTTGGAATATTCCGTTATCAGCTATAATCTTTTGGTGTATTTCTTTTATGCGAATATCATTTATTTGCACCGCCATGTCTACGAGTGCCCTCTCCTGCTGGTCAGAGAGAAGACGGCCACGTCCTCCACCTGGTGGTGCTCTTTCAGTTCTAAAGTACAGTAAAGATAACAATTACAACAAAGATAATTCACACTCACACTTTGGTATTTATGAAATATACTGTAACACAGACAGCAATATCAATTACTGTAATTTCAATATACAGTTACTGTACAGTAAATTACACATATTGACTTATCGATTATCTCTCTTAAAAATTCTTATTATGGATGCCACAGTTGACCTTTTTAGGTTTGGCTGCACAACCCTCCCAGCTTGAGCCAGTGTCAGACCTCTGTTTATCACGTGGTCGACAATAGTGGCTCTAATTTGATTCGGTACAACTGCTCTTCTGCCTCCTTGGCCACGACCACGACCCCGTCCATGACCACGACCACGACCATGACCACGGCCACGACCCTGTCCTTCATTCGCAACTTCAACCTCACCGACCTGCTCCATGTTGTCAGAAACTGCCATTCAGGTTTCTAAGCAGCCTTTTATGTAGTGGTGAAGAGATTATCAATTGTGTTGCAATGCTACTCACCTGGGCAAGGTTGTTGGAAGTGCTGAGCCAATGCACAATAGAAGTTTACATTGTCCCAGACAATGATGAACACCATCTGAGCATTTGGCTGTACGAGACGGTTGTACAGCCCATCCAGAAAATGTATGAGGCGCACAGAGTTGTATGCCCCCAGCAGAGGGTCAGGCTGACCAATCAGGGATGGATGTGTGTGGGCCTGCCCAATGGTCTCCGGGCTGGGTCTAGGCAAACTAGGCATGTACAGTACCTATTACCTATATACTGTATATTTACTGTACATGGTCCACGACCATGACCACGATCATGACCACGACCACGACCCTGTCCATGATCCTGTCCTTCGTTACCAACCTCAACCTCACTGACCTGCTCCATGTTGTCAGAAACTGCCATTAAGGTTTCTAAGCAGCCTTTTATGTAGTGGTGAAGAGATTATCAATTGTGTTGCAATGCTACTCACCTGGGCAAGGTTGTTGGAAGTACTGAGACATGACTACAAACACCTGTTGAATTGATTTAGTGATCTGCATTTGTAGTAATAAGCATTTGAACATTGTTGTAATATCAGGTGGCTGTATTCTGAGAATGGAGCATATGATTTAGAGCACTTTGTATTAACAGTTTTGCACTTTGTATGTCAACATAGGATGTAGTGTCTTAAGGTAAGAATTCTGCAAGTCAGTTTAGCACTTTGCGTTAACAGTTTTACACTTTGTATGTCAGCATAGGATGTAGTGTCTTAGAGTATGAATTTTGAAAGTCAGTTTGGCACTTTGCATTTTATGTTTTGTACATTGAAATTCTGCTGCGCAAAATGAGTCAAAGCAATCGTAAAAAATTGTAGTATCCAAACCAACATGAGGCAAACAGAGTTCCAAAGAAACCAAGAGTATGAGTCCGAATAGCAGGTGCATCGGCCACAGAAACGGAAAACTATTTCATGTGGCAAGTGTCAAAAATGATTACGACATTTTCCAAATATGAACAATCTGTAGCATCAGCAAAGAGAGGTTGCAAGTCGAAGCTCACCGACAGGGACACAGATGGACGGGACATGCACCAAAACTACAACCTCAGAAATAACACATAATTGAATCAACACCTCTGTAACCCAGGCTCAACAAAAACGATATATTGTGAGCTTCACAAAGCTGGTATCTATGGCAGGGCTACCATTCGAAAACCACTTGTATCCAAGGCTAATGCACAAAGACACATAGACTGGTATAAGAAGCACAAAACCTGAACCCCTGAGCAATGGAAAAAGTTATATGACCTGATGAGTCGTCTTTTACTCTTTATCCTGCATCTGGGCAGGATTATGTTTGGAAAAAGCTAAAGGAAGCCAACTGTTAAACATGGTAGTGGTTCTGTGTTATTATGAACAGCCATCTCATGGGAGTCATTGGGTCTGATCTGACGACTGCACTTGAATGGTCGTATAACATGAACATGAAGCCATTTTACAAGACCAGGTGGATGCTATTACCTCATGATGTTCCCATATTCCAAGATGACAATGCCCCCATACGCACTGCTAAACAAATTCAAGATTGGTTTCATGAACACCGGGATGAAGTCATACACCTTCAGTGGCCTCCATAATCACCAGATCTAAACATCATCGTTCAACCTTTATGGGAAGTGAAAGTAGATTTTCACTTCCTTCATCCCTCAATGATGATTTTATTAATTTCATAATAACTGCCACAATTATTTTTCAAGTAATAGAAATACCAAGAAGTAAACTATTATCTTCATAATTATGCTCACTTGCCATGCCAGAGACTATTTCTTCTAAGGGTAAAGGGAGATTAAATCTTATCTGTTACACATTTCCATCTTTCCGTGTTCATCAGTTAATTTTGTCCTTAAGATACTATAGTTTAATGAATTTATTCTCTGTATGATATTGCATCTTTCTGAATAATTTCCCCGGAATTATGATCAGGGAGCTACCAACACACTTCTTGTTTTTTTTTTTCTTCTTCAGTGGATTTAAGTTCATTACAGGCAGTAATGTAACTTTAAACAGTTAGGCTCATTTGCTCTGCATATTTAGGAAAATCTAACGAGGCAATTATCCTGTTAATTGCCGCAAATCACAACTAATGCTGCAGATCACAACTTTTTCTGTGTGCTCAAAACTAGCTAAATACCTGTCGATACAAAATTTATGAGAAATTCTCACAATCTCCAAAACAGGCATTTGGATGTATTACTTTCCATATAATCTTGCCATATTAGCAGGGACGTGCATAGATAGACCTCAGTTAGTGCTCAAGCACCTGCCCTTTTGCCCTCTGACCAGATAAGTGCCCTTTTTGAAAGACATTTTTTGTTAATTTCTTTTTCTAATTTTATATTTCAGTTTTTTAATGTGGCCCATGGCATCAATTCTCAATTAAAAGCGTGTAATAATGCCCGAAAATTGCATTTGAGTTGTAATTCTGTGAGACCGCACCTCACAAGCCTCCCACCGCCCCTCCCTTTTCGACTTTCTTGTTGACGCAGCTGCCACACAAACTGAATGCCCTGCAGCAGCATCCACTTGACATGATAGCCAGCAAGGTAACGTAACTATAATGTTTACCCTAAGCCAGTCGCCAAACTAACTCGGCATTGTTTGTCACTGTTGTGAAATTAGACCACTATTAAAACATTTCAATACAGCAGCAGTCAGCCTCGAAATAGGCCACCTGCCCTCTTAAACTCTGCGCGCGCGGACATTACTCCCGCGCCCGACATTACTCTCAGAGGCTGTAGAGGGCTCATTTTTAAAGCTAGACTGATGAAATATGAAACCTGAAGACCTAAGGCTAGTACCTAATCCATTGGTACCAACCCTGTCATGGTAGCTTGTCGGGAAGGGGGGTAAATAACGCTATTTTGTTATGCTCAATTTTGGTGAGGGAAACTGAGGGCCACTGACTGGCTACAGTCTGGTGAGGCTTACTGTTGAAATGCATTGACTCTAACCAAGCACCAAGCAGTCTTATTCATCTCTGTGTGAATTTATACAGTAATACAGTAATTTTGTAGAAACCTGTTGAGTATTAAACATCTGCATGAGTGTATGGGTATTGAAATAAATAAATATGTAAGTAAGTACAAGATGTGCCACTGTAACGTAATTGTTTTCAATAAATAAGAGAGGGGTGCCCTTTTTTTACTTGAGCACCTGCCCCCCAAAATGTCTGTGCACGCCACTGCATATTAGCAATATCAAATATCAACATCTCTTGATGTACAAAGTTGCAATAAGTTATTGGTTTGGTTCACCAACTTAATGAAGAATCTATATATAAAGGAAATTATTATTATTAGTTTGCATGTGAACCACACAGGCTCTTTCTTCTTATTATTCACACTTTGTAAACACTATCTATAGTCCAACGGTTTTCATACTAACCATACAAAATGCATACCATATTATTCTACTATGTGTGATTATGTATGCCATTCAAAATCTTAATACTAATTAGAATTTATTAACAAGATTTCGAGTTTCTGAAGAAACTCTGCATGTGATTGCACCGTATCTGTACCTACATCTGTCAGTCTGATGATTATGATGATACTCATAACTCTGCCTACGACTTTTCCCCACAATGAGCTTGCGCGATCTCTCGCTGATAAATTACTTCTGTTTAGCCCTAGAAAATTATTTTGGAAACCGAGTACAGGTTGCAACGGGTAGTCAGTAATTACCCCGATTCGTAATTTGTGATTTGTGGCCAGACTTTGAAGGAGAGGACCATTTCTATGACAGTGTTTTATGTCTCTAAGATAGATAACTACCCTTCTGTGTCTGCCATAATAAACACCCATTGTCTTTTTTTATCATTTGTGCTCAACTGGGTTTTATTTTGGGTTCTGGTTATTGTTGATGTGGCTTAGTGTTATGACCGTTGCTGTACACCTGGTTATTGTAACACAGGCGGATTTGGGGATGTAACACTGGGCTTTATAGTTGCAGGCTTAAGCCTCATCCTCAGCATCAGTCCACTATGACTGGGTGTCATGCGGCAGTGGTTGGACTTATTACCCTCATTGTGTCAGATGTAAGGTGGGTTTCAGTCAGCCAAGGTCGTTAAATTACCAGCAAACCATGTCTTTCCAGTCGCCCACAGGTTTTTGCTTTTCGTCTGTAACTGGTATGCTTCTCCTAGTACTATGTAGAGGTATATAATAGCCACTGACTTGCTGGCACTGGCTCTATCCTGTAGTACTACGGGGACTGTAGAGGTATAAAATGGCCACTGGCTTGCTGGCACTGACTCTGTCCTGTAGTACTATGGGGACTGTAGAGGTATATAATAGCCACTGGCTTGCTGGCACTGGCTCTATCCTGTAGTAAAATGTGGACTCTATGGGTGTAAAATACTTACTGACTTGCAGTCAAGTGGATCAGTTAATTATTCAGCTACAGTGCTCCTGGTGTGTGGGTGCAGGTGAGATAATAGTAGTAACTAGAGCAACAGAATGGGCTATTTAAAATCACTGGGAAAAATAGTTGAAAAAATATTGTAGTTCCTTCAAGTTCATTGGAATAATATAAATAGTAAAAACTACTATAATGATCTGATCTTTTTGCAAAAAATAGTTTGTGAAGTTTTTTTTGTCATCTCCCGTTAGCTGCTGAACTTTTACACTCTGTTTGAGATCTCAAAAAGGCTTTCCATCTTACTGTCAGTCTGCAGCTTACCACGCAATGTCATAGGCAGAAAACTCATGCATAATTTGAAAGACACAAATCTAAATTTTTCTGACATGCAGAGAAACAGAATTAAAAAAGCCTGAGGAGAAACTAAAATTTCCACGCTGCAGTTTTACCCACTTTGATTAGATCAAATGAATAGCACACACTTAAATTACTCTCCTCAAAGACAACAGGTTAATAATTGAAAATGTAATTGTGATACCAGTGCCATACACACCACGGATCATTAGTGTAATTAGATCCTCCCACAATATTTATTGCCAAGCTCAACCCCCTTTGGCATACTGTTTAACAAGGTCAGAGGATCTATCTGCAGTAGCACATCCCATGAGGAACGTACCTTACATGCATCCAGGTGCCCTAGGGGTTCACTAGTGTTATCCCAAGTGGGATTTAGTTAAGTCTGGTGCCTGTAGTGTCTGAACAATAACCGCAATTTCTACTTTACCTTGTGTTACCTTGTGTTCCTATTCTTCAAAAGTAAGGTGTCTTGTGCGACACTCAGAAAAGGCTTTAACTGAGTTGTGCGTTTCCCTATGTGTGGGTTTGTATTTTCCATTTGGAGAGTACTTCACAGTAGAACATTCATATATAATATTAGAATTCCTTATTTATAATGGCATGTTGTTTGTAAATAAAAGCTCTGGTTAGCATACAGTTATTGATGTGCATACTGTGTTACGTATCTGTGTACGGGACGAACCCAAGTGCAACGACCAGGAGACAGAATTCACAAAAGATGGTATTTAATAAATTAAGTGTTGGGGTAGTCCCAACACTGTACAGGAAAGGCAACACACACACAGAATTAGGAGATCTTGCGCCTGGAAGCCCGGGGCGGGCTGCTCCAAGCCGGAGCTGGACTGGAGGTTCTGGAACGGGCTGTTCCAAACCGGAACTGGACTGGACTGGAACTGGACCGGGTGGTCCACACGGGAAACAGGTACTGGAACGGAATTGTCCCAAACCGGAACTGGACTGGACTGGACTGGACCGGGAGGTCCACACGGGTACAGGTACTGGAACGGAATGTCCCAAACCGGAACTGGACTGGACTGGAACTGGACCGGGAGGTCCACACGGGAATCAGGTACTGGAACGGAATTGTCCCAAACCGGAACTGGACTGGACTGGACTGGACCGGGAGGTCCACACGGGTACAGGTACTGGAACGGAATGTCCCAAACCGGAACTGGACTTGAGCGAGTGCCTGTAACACTCACGCCGGGACTGAACTGGAACTGGCAGGGGAGCGACTCACTACGGCAGGGCAGGACTGGACCGGGCTGACTGCACCGGTATGGAAAAACAAAACAGAGGAGGGTTAGTGCAAGGGAAGGCACGGGAAAGACCGGGAGGTTCTCACGGAGGTGATGGGTTTGGAAGTCGGGAGGCTTTGCGGAAGCACGGCAGGGCAGAGTGGTGTGGCGTAGCTGCGGTAGGTCCGGAGGTAGCTGACCGTCTCCAGAGCTCCAGGAGCCGGCGCCGAAGAACTGGGTGGTTTCCTCGGTCGGACAGGAACAACTGGAGAGTAGCCAGGTAGCGAATCACCCCGGAGCCTACACGCGCTGGAGGTGGGGGTACCGCAACACACACAAACAAACACGGGGAAAAACAAACACTGCCACGGGAGATAGGGAGTAGGGTTGGATGGAGGAGAAGGGAAACAAGTTAGCAAATATAATAATGACAGGAATTGTGCGGAAGGTAAACTACCAGACTGTAGTTTGCAAGGGACTATACGCTGTATGGGAAACACATTCCACAAACACGCGAATAGTTTACACGGGGGGACCAGTTAACGAGTCAAGCACTACACCAAGTGATGATAGTTAACGAACTGGCGCCGACTGGCAGCCAGCCGAAAGACTATATAGGGCTAACTAATGTGACAAAATACGAAACAGGTGTGAACATAAACCGGGAGTGATTACAAGACACCAGGTGAGGAAATGCATGCAACGAGGGGGAGGGAGTGAAAGGCGGAAGTAAACCAAAACAACCAGACGAACAAGACAGGGAAGGACATGCCTAGTCCGCGGCAGAGGGGAAAACACGGACAAAGGGATCCAACATGACACGGAGGGAAAACAGGAAAACACGGAAAACGGACAGGAAGGGAGCGGAACATTACAGTACCCCCCCCCTCAACGTACGCCACCTGGCGTACCTGGCGGCCTGGTCTTGAATGGGAAGCGACTGTGGAAATCCTGGATTAAGGTTTGATCCAGGATGAGGCCCTTGTGGAGCCATGACCGCTCCTCAGGGCCATACCCCTCCCAGTCCACGAGGTATTGGAAGCCCCGACCCTTACGGCGGATGTCAATGATGCGGTCCACCGTATAGGCCGGGGCGTTGTTGATGACCCGGACAGGAGGCGGAGGGAGGGTAGGGGCACTGAGGGGGCTGGAGGCGACAGGCTTGACTTGGGAGACATGAAAAACGGGGTAAACTTTGAGGGAGGCAGGGAGGGAGAGCTTGACAGAAACAGGGTTAACAAGACGTACAACAGGGAAGGGACCAATGAACCGGGGCCGAAGCTTTTTAGAGGAGGAGGGAAGGGAAATGTTAGACGTGGACAACCAGACCTGCTGACCGGCCCTGTATTTGGGGGCTGCGGTCCTGTGCAGGTCCGCCAGACGCTGGGACCGGGAATTGGAACGTAGGAGTGCGGTGCGTGTAAGCCTCCAAATGCGCTTGCATTTGAGGATGTGGGCCCTGACAGAGGGGACTGCTACCTCGGCCTCCTGGACCGACAGGAGAGGGGGTTGGTACCCTAACGAACACTCGAAAGGGGATAACCCGGTGGAGGTACTCTTAAGGGAGTTGTGGGAGTACTCCACCCAGGGAAGGAAACGGCTCCAGGAGGCGGGGTTGCGAGCCGTGACGCACCGCAGGGCGGCCCCCAGGTCCTGGTTCGCCCTCTCTGCCTGGCCGTTCGACTGGGGATGGAAGCCAGACGAAAGACTGGCCGAGGCCCCCAGGGCTACACAGAACGCCTTCCAGACCTGGGAGCAGAATTGGGGCCCACGATCCGACACGATATCGGAAGGGATCCCGTGCAGCCTGACCACATGTACCACCAGGAGCTCCGCCGTTTCGAGGGCGGACGGGAGCTTGGGGAGGGGAATAAAGTGGGCCGCCTTGGAGAACCGATCCACAATTGTCAAAATGACAGAGTTGCCATCTGACAACGGCAGACCGGTTACGAAGTCCACCCCAATGTGGCTCCAAGGACGGCCCGGGACAGGGAGGGGAAGGAGATGACCAGAGGGAGGCTGGTGGGAAGCCTTGCTCCTGGCGCATACAGAGCAGGCCAGAACAAAGGCACGGGTATCCTCCTTGAGGGTGGGCCACCAAAAGCTCCTCCTGACGAGGGCGGTCGTCCTGGCAACACCTGGGTGACACGCCAGGCAGGAGGCGTGAACCCACTCAAGGACCTGGGAGCGGACGGAGTCGGGAACAAACAGGGCAGGGTTAGGGTTATTACGGGGGTCAGGGTGGGAGGTCTGGGCGGACCTCACGATTTCCTCAATCCTCCAGGAGACCGCAGCCACCATACAGGACGCTGGGAGAATGGTTTCGGGGTCAGCAGGACTGGAGGGAAGGGAAAACACACGGGATAAGGCATCTGCCTTAATATTGCGGGAACCGGGGCGATAGGACAAAGAAAAATTAAACCGGGCAAAGAAAAGTGACCACCTAGCCTGTCTGGCATTCAGCCTCTTGGCAGATCTTAAATAAATTAAATTTTGGTGGTCAGTCAAAACAACAAAGGGGGTACCTGCCCCCTCCAGCCAGTGGCGCCACTCCTCAAGAGCCAGCTTAATGGCAAGAAGTTCCCGATCCCCGACATCATAATTCTGCTCAGCGGAGGACAGCCTCCGGGGAGAAAAAGGCACAGGGATGGAGCTTGTTGTCTAAGGCGGCACGTTGGGACAGAATGGCCCCCCACGCCGGTGTCGGAGGCGTCCACCTCGATCGTAAACTGACGGGAGGGATCAGGGTGGCAAAGGATAGGGGCTGAGGAAAACCGCGTTTTGAGTTGCTCAAAAGCACGCTGAGCTTCGGGATTCCAACAGAAAGAAAAAGTGGTGGAGGTAAGTTTTGTAAGGGGGGCAGCAATGACACTGTAATTTCGGATAAAACGACGATAAAAATTAGCAAAACCAAGGAACTGTTGTAGCAGCTTACGAGAGGTGGGTTGGGGCCATTCCGTCACCGCCTTGACTTTGACCGGATCCGCCCGGATACTGCCCTCCTCGATAATGAAGCCGAGGAACGGGACTGAAGAGACGTGGAATGAGCATTTTCTCCGCCTTCACGAAGAGCTGGTTCTCGAGGAGCCGCTGGAGAACCTCCCGGACATGGAGAATGTGCTCCTGAGGGGACTTGGAAAAAATTAAAATGTCGTCAATGTAAACAAAAACGGTCTTACCCAACAGGTCTCGCAGGACGTCATTAACCATGCCCTGGAAGACTGCCGGGGCGTTAGTAAGGCCGAAAGGGACCACCAGGTACTCATAGTGGCCCAACGGGGTATTGAAGGCAGTCTTCCACTCATCCCCCTCCCGTATGCGCACCAGGTGGTACGCATTACGGAGGTCGAGTTTCGTGAAAATGACGGCCTGCGAGAGGGGTTCAAAAGCAGTGTTAATGAGGGGGAGAGGATACTTGTTGCGGATGGTGATGGAATTGAGTCCCCGGTAGTCGATGCAGGGCCGTAGTGAGCCGTCCTTTTTCCCCACGAAAAAGAACCCAGCACCAACCGGAGAAGAGGAGGGACGGATGATGCCGAGGCGAGGGACTCATGGATATATTCCTCCATGGCGAGTTTCTCTGGTCCCGACAGACTGTAGAGACGGCCGGACGGAAGTTTGGCTCCCGCCAGCAGATCGATACAACAGTCGTACGGGCGATGAGGAGGTAGGGACAGAGCACGTGCTTTCGAGAAGGTGCGACTGAGGTCGTGATACTGTTTGGGAACGGTGGACATATCGGGTTCGGGTAGGTTGGTGCTGGGATTCTTGGACCCCGGAGGGGAAGCGCGAGCGGAGACAGCTAGCCAGGCAGTGGCCACTCCACGCCAGGATGCGTCCGCCCTGCCAGTCAATGTGTGGGTTATGGAGACGGAGCCAGGTCTGACCTAAAACTATGGTTGACTGTGTGGAGTTGATGAGGAGGAGTTGAATGCTCTCCCGGTGATTGCCAGAGAGGACAAGCTGTAAGGACACGGTGGAGTGGGTCACTAATCCCAAGCTCCGACCGTCTAAGGCGAAGGCAGTAATGGGTGATGGAAGAAGCTCCGTAGGTATGCCGGCCCTCTGGGCGAAGGTGGTGTCCATAAAGTTGGCGTCGGCTCCAGAGTCGATGAGAGCCGACGAAACTAAGGACTTGTCGCTCCACAGGAGAGTGGCCTTGAAGACTAGGCGATTCTGGGCTGCATGGCAGGGAATGATAGGGCTCGTCAGTACGCCTAGTTTAACTGGCGAGCCTATTCTTTTGGGCGGATTGGACACGAGGCGATCTGATGGCCAGGTTTGCCACAGTAGAAGCACGACCTGGATCGCTGACGGCGTTGGCACTCTCCGCAGAGTTGACCACAACTCTGCCCAGTTGCATGGGCTCCTCTTCGGAGACCCCAGACGCCGCCCTGAATCCAGAAACAGATGGGTGAGAGCGAATATGAGGAAGGTGACCGGGATTCCCCCCACGCTCACGGGCCCGGATACGAAGACGGTTGTCGACTGCTATGGCCAGGCTAATCAGGCTATTGAGGGAGGTGGATTCCTCACGGGTGGCTAGTTGGTCTTTGAGCTCCTCGCTGAGTGCCTGGCGGAAAGCCCCCTGAAGGGCGGTGTCGTTCCATCCGGACTCCGCGGCGAGGGTACCGGAATTGGATGGCCATCTCCGCGACTGCTGCGACCCCCCTGACGGACTTGAAGTAGGCGCTGAGTTGCATCTCGCCCACAGGTAGGGTGGTCAAACACGCGCCGCATCTCGGCGGTGAAGGCAGCGAAGTTGTTGCAGAGCGCGGCTTGGCTATCCCAGATGGATGTAGCCCACTCCAGGGCACCTCCTCCCAGGCTGCTCATGATGAACGCGATCTCTACATGGGTCGGGAGGCGAAGGAGGAGGGCTGCATCCGGAAGACAATGTCGCATTTCATCAGAAATTCGCGACATTCCCCAATTCCCCGCGGAATAGCTCCGGATGTTGAACGCGAGGCTCCCGAAATGAAGCGGACACAGGAGGGTCCGCCGGGGGGTCCGGAGCGGGCGGGTGTAGGGCCCACTGGAATACGCGGAAGCGGCTGGTGAAGAGACAGCTGAGTAACTTGTTCCGTGATGCTCTTCAGTACTTCCAACACGTCGTCCAGAGACGACGGCCCTGTTGGTCGCTGACCGCAGTTTGGCAGGAGAAGGCGTGCCGAATCTGCTCCAGGTCGGCTGGGTCCATGTTTTTGGCCAGTTCGTTCTGTTACGTATCTGTGTACGGGACGAACCCAAGTTGCAACGACCAGGAGACAGAATTCACAAAAGATGGTATTTAATAAATTAAGTGTTGGGGTAGTCCCAACACTGTACAGGAAAGGCAACACACACACAGAATTAGGAGATCTTGCGCCTGGAAGCCCGGGGCGGGCTGCTCCAAGCCGGAGCTGGACTGGAGGTTCTGGAACGGGCTGTTCCAAACCGGAACTGGACTGGACTGGAACTGGACCGGGTGGTCCACACGGGAAACAGGTACTGGAACGGAATTGTCCCAAACCGGAACTGGACTGGACTGGACTGGACCGGGAGGTCCACACGGTACAGGTACGGGAACGGAATGTCCCAAACCGGAACTGGACTGGACTGGAACTGGACCGGGAGGTCCACACGGGAATCAGGTACTGGAACGGAATTGTCCCCAAACCGGAACTGGACTGGACTGGACTGGACCGGGAGGTCCACACGGGTACAGGTACTGGAACGGAATGTCCCAAACCGGAACTGGACTTGAGCGAGTGCCTGTAACACTCACGCCGGGGACTGAACTGGAACTGGCAGGGGAGCGACTCACTACGGCAGGGCAGGACTGGACCGGGCTGACTGCACCGGTATGGAAAAACAAAACAGAGGAGGGTTAGTGCAAGGGAAGGCACGGGAAAGACCGGGAGGTTCTCACGGAGGTGATGGGTTTGGAAGTCGGGAGGCTTTGCGGAAGCACGGCAGGGCAGAGTGGTGTGGCGTAGCTGCGGTAGGTCCGGAGGTAGCTGACCGTCTCCAGAGCTCCAGGAGCCGGCGCCGAAGAACTGGGTGGTTTCCTCGGTCGGACAGGAACAACTGGAGAGTAGCCAGGTAGCGAATCACCCCCGGAGCCTACACGCGCTGGAGGTGGGGGTACCGCAACACACACAAACAAACACGGGGAAAAACAAACACTGCCACGGGAGATAGGGAGTAGGGTTGGATGGAGGAGAAGGGAAACAAGTTAGCAAATATAATAATGACAGGAATTGTGCGGAAGGTAAACTACCAGACTGTAGTTTGCAAGGGACTATACGCTGTATGGGAAACACATTCCACAAACACGCGAATAGTTTACACGGGGGGACCAGTTAACGAGTCAAGCACTACACCAAGTGATGATAGTTAACGAACTGGCGCCGACTGGCAGCCAGCCGAAAGACTATATAGGGCTAACTAATGTGACAAAATACGAAACAGGTGTGAACATAAACCGGGAGTGATTACAAGACACCAGGTGAGGAAATGCATGCAACGAGGGGGAGGGAGTGAAAGGCGGAAGTAAACCAAAACAACCAGACGAACAAGACAGGGAAGGGACATGCCTAGTCCGCGGCAGAGGGGAAAACACGGACAAAGGGATCCAACATGACACGGAGGGAAAACAGGAAAACACGGAAAACGGACAGGAAGGGAGCGGAACATTACAGTCTGTACCTAAAGGATTTGGCATTTCTTCTCAATTAGGCAAATGCTAAGTTACACATCTAAGTGCACATGACTCAAAGAAAGTGGTTAATGCCAATACTAATGGCCTATAACCACAGTGCAAAATTGCAAATAATGGCCCTATTTTGATGGCACATAAAGGTGGTGAAAGGTACTAACATAGTTTACTCACTGCTTACAGTTTCCGGCCAAAATCCAGTCACTCTAATAGGGGAAGAACAGTCTACAGCTGTTTCACCAGCCCACTCCCCCACTGTGAGTCACACAGGAGCAAACAGCATGTATGTGAACCACGGGGGGGGTCCATTCTATCAGTGTTCATAGGGATTCAGATGCATTTGAATGCACCGCCTTTCATCTTAAGAGAGAATGGCATGCTGCTATGCCATGAATGTCTCGCTGCTCCACTTTCCCATCCCAGACAACTGCGGGAATACAAGTGTACATTATGTTCAATTTACATTACTCTTTACATTCAGAAAGAGACCTGCTTCTATGTACTGTATATGCCCAATTATATCCTCTGTATCACACCTGGTGCAAAAACAAAAAGCACAAAGAAAATAAAAATAGCACTAGCTAACATGGAAAAAAAACCCTGACAAGAAAAGGTTGCAATTTTGCAATTTAAAACTGGTACCGAGGTCTCTTTGTTATGCTCAAATGCAATGCTACCGATTCTTCTCTCTCTCTCTCTCTCTCTCTCTCTCTCTCTCTCTCTCTCTCTCTCTCTCTCTCTCTCTTCCTCTCTCCTCTCTCTCTCTCTCTCTCTCTCTCTCTCTCTCTCTCTCTCTCTCTCTCTCTCTCTCTCTCTCTCTCCTCTCTCTCTCTGCGATTATTTCATGTGTAGTGAAGACTGTGCAACAACATTGTAAAAATAGAATCAGTTGCTGGTGGATTACTTAAATTAGTATGCTTAATAATCATGAACGCCAAAGAGAGGCAGGTTTGGAACAATTATCAGTTAAATTCTCTGGCCTATTTTTGGTGCCCTCCACTATTATTGGCACCCCTGGTAAAGATGAGTAAAAAGGGTTATAAAAAATCCAAACTTAAATTGAAGTAAATTTATTATGAGAAAAAAAATCCCTCATCAAGAAATTATTATTTTTAACAAAACCACGTGTGCCCTTAAAATGATCCATCCATATCTACTGCATATTTGGCAGCAGAGTGATGGGTTGAGGCTCGTTTGATACCTCAAACCCTTGATAACTTACAGCCATTTTACCGACCATGTATTCCATGCTGTTCCAGCATAATTTACAGCTGAATCTAGTCCCACCCCCCAATTCCCATAGAGATCCATTCAAATGCAGATACGTTATAGTATTGCTTGTAAGAGTACCAGGAAATAATATATCAAGAGTCTTTTGATGTTGTTGGGTCACAGACATCAGGAAGTCATGGCATGCAAAGAATATGTGACCAAATATTAAAAATGATTACTTTATTCTATATATAAATGCAGGGGTGCCAATAATTGTGGCACACGTGGTTTCATTAAAAATAATTATTTCTTGATGAGGGATTTTTTTTTCTCATAATAAATTTAGTTAAATTAAAGGTTGGATTTTTCTCATTTTTTCAGTGTGAGATTAAGCTAATTCACCAAACGGTGATTTCTTTATAACCCTTTTTCCTCATCTTTACCAGGGGTGCCAATAATAGTGGAGGGCACTGTCCATTGTCAACAGTGCATGGAGAAATGCAATCTCAAATGTTTATTTGACAGTAATCATCACAAGTACAGGACATAATCAAATTAGCAAAATACATTTTCACATTAAAACCACACTGCATTCAGGACCAAATATGTGAAACGGAATGAATCAAAATAGTTTTGAAATGTGAATAAAATAAATGACTATTTATGGAAAACATTGACTGCTCAAGTACTTTAAACAGGAAAGTATTTAAATCTCTTGAGAACTGTGATTCCTTTTAATGGAAATGTGATTACATGGAGACACAGTACTTTGTTCTACAAACTGCTATGGCCAAATGTAATCCTATTTGGATCCCACAGACTGAAAAGTCTTACTCATCATCAATGTGAGAATCCCAGGAGCTGAGCTTCCCGAAGACTTATTGAACTTTTCAATCCTGGCATTAGATTACATAAGGAAACAGCCTTCAACCAATTAAGTATTGCATTCTTTTTACCCATTCAAGTAAAAAAAAAGAAAGAAAAAAAAAAGCGTAATGCAGCACTTACATATCAGTAATTCTATCAGCTTTCTGAAATTATGCCCGGCAGTCAAATTGATTTACCACAGCCATGTTAACCACAAGCTCAAATGCAGGCAGCTGAAGACGGTTAAAGCTCACGGATGGCACAGCACAAATCTCTGCCCAAATAAGAGCTTATCATTTCCTTGCCCAGTATATTTATTAAAACCCACAATGTACACACATATTGCGCAACTTATTTTTCATTTTTTGCCAAATGTTGTACTGTTACAATAATGTTGAGGGACAAAGCTTTCCTAAGTTAACTTTTTTTATAAATTCTTACTAATCGATTATAGATTTTTTTTTACCGTAATTAACCATCTTAAACATTCTTTAGATATTTTTTGAAATCCTATCCTACGGTATCACGTACAACTAGCACTTCGTTTAATGGCCATCAGAGCTTGTATGCATATTAACAATGGGGAGATAGAGGAAAAAGTTGAGTCTTGCTGCAGTGAGAAGGCCAGTTGAGAAAATGTTCTAACTTGAGATTTGATTGTTGATAAAAATAAGCTATTCTCCTATGGCCACTTGATTGGAGTGAATAACTCCACTGGGAAATCAGACAAAGATTTCTAAAGTATTATTGTTTGGCATAATGGAATAAATAAATGAGTGAAATTTAAAGTCTTCTTTTTTCCTCATGGGTGCAGTTTGGAGGTGGTATAGTGCTTATAGAGCAGAACTTGTAAAGCAGGTTACCAGGTTCATTTCATACTGGAGGCTAAGTAAAACAAGCCTGAATTCAGTCAACATTTGTCTTTAACTTTAACTTAAGTATTAAAATGCTATTTTTTCACAATTACAAATTGAAGAGTTCACTTTGCTGACTGCTGAATGTACAAACTACTCATATTTAATTCCATAAAAAAATGCAAACGTATGGATAAATGCTGATTGATAATATGTCATAATGTATAAAAAGTGAGTGCAAGGAATAAGAAGTTGCAATAAACTGAAAATGACACGGAAATCTAAATCCATAGACCAAATGAGTTTTCGCTAATCGGCTAGCTAATAGGGAAGGAGCATTTATTGATACAACTTTCCTCATTTAAAAAAAAAAAAAGAAGAAAATCTTGTAAATGAACTGTTCCTGGCAAGGTGGCGTCTACTGCCGATAATACCCAGATCATCTCATTTGGCAGTCTTGTAGACGTCTTTCAAGGGCTATGCCAACGCTATGACAAACCCAGGCATACAGTTAGCTTCAGCTAAGGAAGGTGCCACTATTGTTAACACAACTGTAGACCACATCGCATAGGCAAGGCCAGATGTGTTATTAAGAGTCATTGGATTACTGAATATGTACTACACTGCCTGTCCGAAAAAAAAGTTGCACACTCTAATATTTTGTTGGACCGCCTTTAGCTTTGATTATGGCACGCATTCGTCGTGGCGTTGTTTCGACAACCTTATGCAACGTCACAACATTTATTTCCGTCCAGACTTGCAATAATTTTTGGCCGAGAT